>VZQC01001910.1:812128-1086819 GCA_009823505.1 Rhizomys pruinosus
ATATATATATATCAAAACAAATACCTGTCAGGTTACTACCTTTTTTGTTGTTGTTGTTGGTCCTTTTGAGTCAGAGTCTTCCCTGTATCCACAGTTGATCTGGAACTTGCTATGTAGACCATGCTGGCCTTGACCTCACAGAGATCCAACTGCCTCTGTCTCCCAAGTGCTGGGATTATAGGCATGTACCACCAGGTCCTGCTGCAACTATCATTTTTATAAGAGGTTTGTGGAATGGAATTAGTTCAGACCAAATATAATTAAAGTTTTATTGGACATTTAGCAAGATAGGGAAAACATTAACTTGTTTACAGTGATTGCCATTTATGACTTGACTGTTATATTGAGAAGTTGATCAGATGTTATTGGTGGTCATTATTAAGTAAATCTGCATTAATCCCAACTGTTTGTTATTTCAACTCAGAAATCTGATCCCCCCCCCCCAGTTTAACATTGTCTTATTGCTTTCTGCACAGACAGAAGAAGAGGTAAGCTGTTTGGGCATGTAGAGAGATGGCTCAGGGTTTAAGAGCCCTGACTGATCTTGCAGAGGATGTGGGTTTTATTCCTAGCACCCACAGGGTACCTAACATGGTCTAAAGCTCTAGTTCCAGGAGATCTTAAGCCCTCTTCCAACCTCTGTGAGCATTGAAGGACATGGGTGCATTTACATGCATGCAGGCAATACACTCATACACATAAAAAATAAAAAATAAATAATAAATAAAATATTTTAAAGATGTTCCATTTGATGTAAATCCCCTTAGAAGTCCCTTAGAAGTACTCCATGGGTTTGAGACATCTCTTTAAGAGACCCTGGAGTACATTACTGAGTGAAGTAATATAAGTGCCAGCAAAGAGCAGAAATAGGTAATTTCCACATTGAATCACTTGCCTTGAAAACTCAGGATGTGAGGGAGCCAAACTAAACCAATAGGAAATTTAAATGTGTTATTCAAAGACGAGAGAATAAAGTGGATCCATAATTTAACTGTAGTCTAAAGAGGTGCTGAACTAGGAGAGGCTACTCAGCCCAAGAGCCGCACATGGAATGCTATTAAGGGATTTCCTCATGAAGTAGTGTTATTTTCTGGTCAGACATAAATACTTCCCACGTTTTCTCTATACATCTCCAAATAGTTTCAAACTTTCTCATTTTACATTATCTAATGGAAACACTTTCTTTTGAATCACCTATTAACTTTAGGAAGTTGAATTAATTAGCACTTAAAGTCAAAACTGAATTACTTTAAAATTAAGCTCAGAGTTGTTGTTTTTTTTTTTGATCAATTAGATAATTAGGGTCAAATCAATGCCTGTGTAAAGCCCAGTCACTCCACCCATCAGCTGTTTTTCTGGTATTGTAATTTCTCTAAATGCACTAATTCCATATATATATATATATATATATATATATATATATATATATATATATATATATATATATATATATATATATATATATATATATATGCAAGTGATTGCATGAATGTGATAAACATACCAGTATAACAAAGGATTTAAAAATATCCACAGAACTGTGAGGAGACTTCAGGAAAAGGATGATACTTATCTTACCATACCTTTTCTCTCACCTTATTAATGAGCACATGAAAATCCACAACCATGGCTCTCAAAAGGGGTTCTGTCTGATAATGAGGATATCAAACATAGAATGTGAATTAGGATCCTAAAATTGTGTACAAAATCTGATCCTAAGATATTCTTGTTCATCATCTTAATTTTCATCATTAAATATATCTTGGTCTCATGTGCCAAAGTTACTGGCACAATAAATGATACAAAGATGAATGTACTTTAGTTCAAAAGTATTAATACAGGAAAAGGGATATATCTGAAATGTAAGGACTTGGCCTTATATTTACCAATTATATTTACATATCATTAAAAAAGAAAGAAAAGAAAAAAATTGGAAGGGATCTTGAAACCACCAAAGCCACTCATTTGGCTTTAAGGATGAGAAAGTTGAGAGAATGGGAGTACCAACATTAGGACCAGCAGATAAAGCTCTAATAATATTCCATACCTTTATCTTATATAATTCACTCTGAAAATTACATCTATTTTTGGTGAAGATGTCAGTTAACTACATTTTTACTTTTGGGAATGACCAGCCTGGTCCCCTTCAACAGTGAATTTTGAGACAATAGACAGATATACTAAGCATCGGTTCTATCTTTTCTTTTACATTAAATCTAGAAGGAATAGAATGCTCACTGAGGAGAGTATGCTCTTTCTATAAGGCACTAGTTTCTTAGTAATAGGAACAATATCTAGGAAGATTCTGGTATTTATCCTATTTAAATTTGAAGGTTAAAAAATATGTAATCAATGACAAAATGACAAATCTGTACTACTGCTATTCTTGAAATTATTTCACAATCTGAAATACAACAGCTTTCTTGTGGGCTCTTAGTAATCTCAGACATGTTACTTAAATTCTTATGATTCATTGTGGTTTTGTTTATATTAATCTTTCAATTAATTTCAAAACATATTTTTAGCTACCAATTCATTAGAGTGTTTTCTTTCAGTCTAATCTGGAGTAAGGCTAGGTCCAGTGGTGCCCACCTTTAATCGTAGTGCTTAGGGGGAAATGCAGGCAGATCTCTGTGTTTGAAGCCAGCTTGGGTTATGTAGCAAGATTCAGGCCAGCCAGAGATACAGAGTGAGATCCTGAAACCCACCCACCCCCAAGGAGACCACTAAAATAAAAAACAAAACAAAAAGAAAACAACAGCAACTAACACCAACTAATTTGGGGTAATTCATTTTCTTTCTCCAGGTATATTTGAAAATAGTCACTTTCAACAATGCAACTGGACTGAATGACGTGGATTTGATTTGCCAAAATATATAGCATTATTTTGAGCATTTAGAGTGTGGTTAGAAGGAAGCTTAAGCTGTAGGAAAGTGCTTTTTTGTGTGATGTCCACTTAACCAATAAATCTGTCATCACGGACTGGTCTCCATTTCCACGGAAATAAACAAATCACTTTTGAGTCCTTTGAAACGAGAGACTTCCAGGAAAACAAAAGTCACTTTTGTTTCGTCCTCCAAGATGAAGTATTTCATAAGTGGATAGGAGATGCAAGATAAGCAGTACTCGGGTCTCCACACCTGCCACAGCGCCCAGCAAACACCCTTCAGGGCAGGAATTCACACAAACCTCAGACCTAAAGTTGAGCAAAAGTGTATGATTAAGTCAAGAAGGAATCTCCTAGGGAAGGTCTCATGGAAGAAACCTTGGTTTCTGGGAGCATGGGAAATCTGAACAGGAAAGGATAGAAATTTTCCAGTCCCCTGTTGAGTTAACTCTGGAATAATTTTATTTTAGAATTATTTCGTGTTCTATTTATCATTTTGGGGAGGTCAGTCTTGTATCTCGGCCTGGCTGTGAATTCCAGACAATCTTCCTTCAAACTTTCATATTCTTTGAAGCAAATGGTAATTAACCTTTATATGAGAACTTTACTTAGAAATCTATGGAAGCCAGAGGAAAACTTTATGGAGGCAGTTTTCTCTTTACACTTAAAAAAAAAAAGTTACCTTTATTAATTGACTTAGTGTACGTGCTGTGATATTTGTGTGGAGGTCAGAGGACAGCTTGAGGAAGACGGTTCTCTCCTTTTACCACGTGGGTCTGGGAATCAAACTCAGGTCCTCAGACTGGAAGCATGTGTTTTCCCTCTCAGGGTCTACCTTTCACATTCGTGAGGTTCTGAAAACTGAATTTAAGTCACCAAGCTTGCCTAGCAAGTATATTCTTTACCTCTGAGACATCTTACCCCACTCTCCACCATCTGTCAATTTGTAAGGATGGCATATTGCTGTTCCCCTTTTTTGTATAATTGATATTGTAAATATCAATTGATATTGAAAAATTGATATTGTAAAATACAAGAAACTCACTTTTTCTGAACAACAGAGCAAAACTCTATTAATCTCTTCCCTCCATAATAATTCACTCTTGGAGCACAATGAACTGGAATTTATATTTATTCTAACCATAATACTGAAAATTAACTAATAATACAATGCTTGATTGGAAATAAAATATTTATTGAAGCTGAAATTTTTTTCATCTTAAGATTTGATAAACTTTCAGTACAGAGATATTGAAAGGCACAAGTAGTATATTTGGGAAGATCTAAATGGTGATCCATTTTATGTCTGCCAGCAGTTCAGGGGCTGACAGGAATCTAGGGCCTAAGCCTTACACTCCCCTCTGCTTACCTCCTACTAGTCTAGTATTATGCAATTGTTTATAAATAGAATGTACACTCATTTAAGATTATGGGCTTGGAAGATACAGTTGTTAAAAAATGCTTGCCTTGCAAACACATTGAAATAAGTGTGATATCCAGGACTTCAATTTTTTTTTAAAGCTGGGCATGTTTGTGTGTGTTTGTGATCTGGAATCTGTAAAATCAGAGACAGGCAAATCCCCCAGAGCTTTCTGGCAGCTAGCCTAGCCTGCTTGGTGAATTCTAGGTGAGTGGGAGACCCCGTCTCACAATAAAGGCGGACACACACACAAACTCAAATGTATTTTTTAAAGTAAATTTAAGACTTGGAAACACCTCAGTGTTACAGAACTTTCCTAGCATGAACAAGGTGTTGAGTTTTATCCTTGGCATCATAAAAAATAAAATAAATGTACTCTGCATGAGGGTGCACTCCTTTAATCCCAGCAGTCAGAGGCAGAGGCAGGTAGGTCTCTGTGAGTTCAAGGCCAGCCTGGTCTACGTACTGAGTTCCAGGCCAGCTGGTGCTACAGGGAAACCCTGTCTCTAAACAAAAACAAAACAAAAATAAATAAATTTATTCTTATGCTATATATACGATATATAAAAGTTAATGTTCTTTTATTAACATGACACAAATTTATCTATTTGATCATTAGATCATTGAATTTCAGAGATGATATTATTTTAAAGAAATTATAATTTGGGGCTGGAGAGATGGCCTAGCGGTTAAGAGCGCCGACCGCTGTTACAGAGGACCCGGGTTCGATCCCCAGCACCCACATGGCGGCCGAGAACCGTCTGAAACTCCAATTCCAGGAGAACTCCAGGGGAAATTGACACCCTCTTCTGACCTCCGCGGCATTGCACGACACTGGTGCACAGACCTGCACGCAGACAGTACATTGATACACATACAGAAATAAATAAATTAAGTAAATAAATAAATATTAAAAAAAAAAAAGAAATTATAATTTGTCTCCATGAAAGACTGTCATGCCAGCATGTTCTAGAAATATAGCCTTCATCCCTGGGAACTTCAATAGGAATTCAGACATTCTCTCAGTGGGATCGATGAGTGGATGAGGTATACATGTGTGTGTAAGAATGAACACTATACTCTATACTCATCTACATGAACCCATTTCTCCCTCAATTTGGGCTGGAGAGATAGCTTAGCAGTTGCTCTTGCAGAGGACCTGGATTCCAAGTACTCACATTGCTGCTGTCATTAGTAACCAGTTCCAGAGTGTCTATCACTATCTCCTGGTCCCAGTGAGCATTGTACACATACAGTGCACTTAGGAACACGTAGGGGAAACATTCATACACATTAAATAGAAATAAATAAATAAAAACAGACCCTTCAACTCTCTGGAAAAGTGGTTTAGATGCCTTTGACTTCTGTGGCTTCTGTTATTACAAATTCATACCATAGACTTGGCAGTCAGAATGTAGAACCCACAATATTTGCTGGGGTATTGCTTGCTATTATAGAAGCCTTGATTGGTTTAAAGGATTCGTGCTTTAAAATTTTTACATGCAGCACATTCAATTGTAAATCTTTTGGAGTGATTTCATTCTTTATAAATCCCAGGAAGAAATACAAATAAATTACCCAAACCTTTCTCAGTTACTGCACAGTGTGGATATTAAAGAGGATATGGAAAAACTTTGAAGGAATGGGAGCCTGCCCCATTGTTCTTAGCCAAAAATATCAAAATTGGGACTATAACACTATGGAAACTGAAAGTCTGCTGATTCCTATAGGGGATTAATGCATTACTTAACCTTGAAAAATTGCATTGCCTGGAAACTACAGAATATATTTAAGTTTCCCAGTTCTTCTGTGTCCATTTGTCTATTTTTCACTTAAAATCACTCAAAGGCTCTGATCTGCTGGTACTTAGTATCTCATTGGGCACTCAGCTGATACACAATGTTGGAGCAGTGTGTTATATGTGCTGTTGCTTATAAGAGTTGTATTACTATTTTATTATTTTTCTACTTAGTTGATTTTAGTTAAGAAAAATGGGTCTAGGGAAAATCACTAAAATTCATACTTATCCTTATTGAGTATTTTTTTTAATTTTTATTTATTTATTTATTATGTGTATGAGTGTATTCTCTACATGTAGGTTTGTGCACCCATGTCCTGCAATGCCACAGAGGTCAGAAGAGGGCATCGGATTCCCCTGGAACTGGGGTTAAAGACGGTTCTTAGCCGCCATGTGGGTTCTGGAAATGGAACCCGGGTCCTCTGCAAGAGCAGTTGGTGCTCTTAACCGCTGAGCCATCTCTCCAGCCAGAGTATTTTATATTTTATTATAATAATCTGGTTTCTCAAAGACCTTCAAGTTGCTAAATTTAAATTTCTGTATATAGTTTCATCGACTGATGTTCCTTGTACTTTGCAAAAATTAACCGGAAGGTAAATAGCATTGATTTTATTTGCCATATTGTCAACATCCTGAAAAGAGTTTACCCATAGTCTTGTATTCTCCAATGTGAGGGGAGGGAGGGCACAGACCTTTTCTTTTTTAGCTCCAGGGCATGAAAATTATCATGCTAATCATGAAAATGAATAGTTAATGTTATAAGGTTTTGTCTAGTTATAAGAATATTTTATAATTTTCTGTTTAACTTGACTCCACAGTAAAATGTGTTCTAAATTAGGAGATTATATAAATATGGTAGAGATAGCTCCTGTTACTTGTACCCCAGCCAGTCATTATCCAGCACTTGGAGAACTTGTCAATTAGTTGAAGTAGGTAGAATCACATTAATAATACCAAGTTTAGCACAGGCTTGCATCACGGGACATATGCTTCTCCCTTACAAGGAATTCTTTATTGGTTACAGAATACTACAGAATATTTATCATTTTCAGCTCTACATCAGATGTACTGTATGTAATCATGAAGAGTTATGCTTACTTTCCAAGTCTTGAAAAGAAAACTTTGGGTTTTGGATCAGACTTTGGGTGCCAATACCCACACAAAGTGGCTTACAATCACCTTTAACCTCAGGTCCAGAGGGATCTGATGCCTTTGGTATTTTAAGGCACCTGCCCTCACATGTACCTATACCTAGAGAATGCCACTTACAGTGGATGAAGCATATTTCAAGACTGACTCTCATCCATTGCTTCAGACATTCAATAGTTTATAAAAACCTGTGGAATGACTACTGTTGACAAAGAGATTTAATTCAAAAATATGTGTGATAGCTCCTCCTTCCCTGAGGAGCTATTGCCAGTTGATGTTTTTTGGGGTTGGGGTGTGTCATTTTCTTCACTCCTATAAGCTACTGGTAAGAAGACTCTGTGCAGGTAAATAGCCCCACACCCACGCTTATCCAAGTGACCCAAATTGAAGCATGAGTCACAAGCAGCAGGAAGATGTGAATGTCAGAAGGGTGCTTTTGGGGAAGAAGAAGAAGAAGAAGAAGACAACATAATACGAATAAAAAGCAGAAGATGAAGAGGAGGAGGAGGCGGATGATGGAATAGGTATTAGAGGAGGAGGAGGAGGAAGGCTTCAGTGGGATAATATGATCAGAATACATTATATATGTTGAAAATTATCTAAGAATAAATAACAAATGGGAAGGAAGGAAGGAAAGAAAGAAAGAAGGAAAGAAGGAAGGAAGGAAGGGAGGGAGGGAAGGGAAGGAAGAAAAGGCACCACATTACACTCAGGGTTTCATTTGACCAAGTTAATTTAGTAAAGATGCTGATATATCAATCTATTACAGTAAATTTAAGAGTTCTTAGCCAGGCGTGGTGGTGGCACATGCCTTTAATCCCAGCACTTGGGAGGCGGAGGCAGGTGGATCTTTGTGAGTTCAAGGTCAGCCTGGTCTACATAGCAAGCTCCAGGCCAGCTGGGGTTAGAGGGAGACCCTGTCTTAAAAGGATTAAAAAAAAAAAAAAAGAAGTTCAAGATGTGTCTTGCCCAAAGTATTATTATCTTAGTGCTAACAATATGTAGAATCTACAGTGTACTACATGAATACCTGAAGTATTTCAGGTACAGGTCATGGAGTATTTGATAAAGAAACAAGGTAGCAACCAATAGAAAAGGTACTCATGGGGTGCTGGAGAGAAGATTCAGCAGTTAACAAACACTTGCTTTTCTTCCAGAGGACCTGGATTCTATTCCCAGAACCCCATGGCAGGTAAGAGTTGTCTATAACTCCCATTCCAGGGAATCCAGTGCCCTCTTCTGACCTCTGCAGTCATTGCAGTACATGGGTGCATTTATATACATGAAGGAAAAACACTCCAACACATAAAACAAAAAGAATAAAATATTTTAAAAGCTAGTCATGCATTTGTCCATCACAGTCTATCCATATTATATTATGCTCAGACTACTTAATATTTTTGTTGCCCCAATTTAGAAATGGAATTGTCCAGCTATTGTCATCCCCACACCTCTACGGTTTATTTAAATGATTCCTTACTTACTTAAAAAACGGATTTGTCTGGCTAGAGAGATGGCTCAGCCCTTAAGAGCACTGGTTGCTCTTGTAGAAGTCCTGGGTTCAGTTTCTAGCATCCACATGGTGGGTATCAGCCATCTGTAACTCTAATTCTAATGGATCCAATACCATCTTCTGACCTCACAGACATTGCAGGACATGGATGCACTTACATATAAGCATGGAAAATACTCTACATAAAAATAATAAAGTAGTGTGTGTGTGTGTGTGTGTGTGTGTGTGTGTGTGTGTGTGTGTAACAAATGCCCACAGCAGGGAATTATCTGGTTCAACATTAATGCTAGAGAGAGACATGGATGAAGACCATCTGAGGTAGAGGTTAGGCTCCTACTCCTCAGACACATTCATGTAATCTTATGCTGATCAAACTCTTGAGCTAATATATATTCACTTCCTACCAGGCAGGTATCAGATGTAAATGACCTCGGCCTGTAATTTCTTTATATTGGAGAAATTTTCATGATTTATCATAGCAATAGTGAGGAAAACATTATCATATTTTGTTTACAAACATCAATATTAGAAATTCAAATGACATTAGTCAACTTTCCATCAGTGTGACACAATGCCAAAAATAAACAATTTATAAGACAGAAGGTTTGTTTGTGAGTAGAAGCACTGGTGCTTTCACTTCTGGTTTGCTTGTACTGGTTACTTTTAGGCATATGGTGAGCCAGAACATCACAGTGGCTGCACTGGATAGAGGAATCCTGTGACTTCAGTGCAAGCTATGAAGCAAAAGAGGAAGAGGAGGAGTTAAGGTCCTAATATGCCATCAAGAGCACAGCCCTCTGACCTAAGTCACTGACTGCTAGTATTTCCACCACCTCCAATAGTTCCACTGCCTGGGAACCAACCGAGAAACATTCAATACTCAAACTATGGCAAAATCAACTGTATGCTCTTTTGTTTAAAATCACAGTGGCTTTCCCTTTCCAAGAGGAAACTCCCAGCATGGAAATCAAGGGGAGCCTCTTTGCTCCATTTTGCTTCCCTAAATTGGAAGAAGTAAATCTTCCCAGCATATCCTCCTCAACCCCCACCATCATGCAGTCACTTGATAATTTGGATCTAAATATCTAAATACAGTTCTGTTTTTTTGTGATTTTGTTTTGTTTTTTTGTGTAGCTTTTGTGGGATAACAGGTCTCCCTGTAGCCCCAGCTGTCCTGGAACTCAGTCTGTAAACCAGGCTGGCCTTGAACTCACAAAGATCTGCCTGCCTCTGCCTCCTTAGGTGTGCACCTTTTGTTATCAAGTCCTGACTCTCGGACTTGCCTACTCATCTAAATAATAGGGAAGTTGAGGCAAACAGAGTGCATTTCACCCATATTCACCAATCCCTCCACTTTAATATCACCTCCATTGCAATGACTTCTGCTTACAAATTCTTTTTTTTTATAATTAAAAACCTCTAATGTATAAAAAGTACAAAGCAGGAAATAAGTATTTGTGCTTCTTTGCCCTCTACTTTTCTTTACCTTTTCAATGTGATGAGAGTCTTTGCCAGGCCTGGTGGCCCACACCTTTAATCTCAGCACTTGGGGGTGATAATTTCATTATTATCTTTGTATCTCCTCACTGTTCTATGGAGATATGGCAAACATTTTCTGAATAATGTTGTTAAAATTTTCATAAATGGGATTAGTTCAAATTGATTTGGGGATAAAAAGCACTGTCCTTTGTAGAGATGAGAATATTTTAAAATGGCAGAGTAGAAATAAATTGGGTAGTGTCATGAAAACAAGTTAAGAAGTGTGAATTGGGCTAAGAAAATACTACAATAATCTTAGCAAAGGAAATACTACACCAGACTTACATTTGGTTGCTATTTCAAAGAAAAATAAGACAGAACACTGTTACTAATAGTCTCTGATCAATGGATTAATGTGGAAAGACCTGATGAGCTTCAAAACAGAGAAATTATGTCCATCATTGAAAGGTTGGAAAAGAAACCTAGTGAGAAGTTTGTAAAGAAAATAATTGAAGCCTATTGATTTGTAAGGAATGGAAAGGCCCACAAGTGAGAATTCCAGGTAGGGAATAGGAGAGCAGAAAGTTGGCATCTTGGCTGGATGCTGAGCTTTAACAGCCTTTGATCTAAAGGCTTGGACATATCTGGCCAAACGACTTTGAGAAATTTGAAAGAATTGTTGAGTGGTAGTTAAAATATATGAATACAAATCTCCATTCAATGTATTCAGTGTGACAAGAAGAGGAAGTTCCACCTACTTAGTAAAAGACTTCTGTTGGAGGAGGCCTGCTGTGAGTTCTTGAGAACTTTTAAACCACAGTGTTCAAATCTATTCTCAGTGGCCCCATAATTCCTTAAGTTAGCATATAAACTTTAAAAATGTAATACTTCTATTAATTCTTTCAGAATGTCATACATGTAATTGATCAAATTCACCTCCTTTCCTCGAATCCTCCCAGATCTGCCCTCACTTCTCTACCCACTGAACTTTATGTCTGGGTTTTATTAACCCCTTGTGTGTTGCTCAAATATTCTTATATGTGGGTCCATTACTTCATTACCTGGAGCATAATTGACCTACTAAGAAAGAAATCATAGAAAAAGTCCATTCACAATAGCTCCCCCGCCCCTCCACATATATTGGGCTGGATGTGATGGCTCATTCCTTTAACCCCAGAATGCAGTAGGCAGAGGCAAGTGGATCTCTGTGAGATCAAGTCCAGGCTGGTTAATATAGCAAGTTCCAGGCCCGCTAGCCATACAGGGAGACCCTGTCTCAAAAACCAAAGGAAAAAATAAAGTATCTTGAAATAGATGTAACCAAGGAAGTGAAAGATTTGTATACTAAAAACTTTAAGGCAGTGAAGAAAATATTGGACCTCTAATGCTCATGAATTTGTACAATTAATATTGTGAAAATGATATCCTACTGAAATAAATCTACAGATTCAATGCAATCCGTATTAAAAAAAACTGCATGCACTTGCTGCATTTGCAGAGGACGCAGGTTTGGGTCCTAGTACACACAGGGAACTAACAAACACCTGTAATACTATATCCAGGGGATCCATTGCCCTTTTCTGTTCTTCACAGGCATTGGACACATGTGATCCACGTACATACCTAGAGGCAAATAACTGTATTCATACACATAAAAATTTTCAATTCATTTCTTCACAGAAATTGAAAAAATAATCTTAAATTTCATAATGAAAATACAAAAATCTAAGAATAGCCAAAAAGAAAATAAATAAAATCCTGAAAAATAAAAGAACTACTGGCGGTATTACTATCCCTGATTTTAAATTATGTCACTAAGCTATATTAATAAAAACCAGCATGTAAGCTGGGCCTGGCAGCACATACCTTTAGTCTCAGCATTTGGGGGGCATAGGCAGGCAGATCTCTGTGACACTGAAAACATCCTGGTCTATATAGTGAGTTCCAGGGCAGCTGGGGTTATAGGGAGACCCTGTCTTAAATAGACAAAATAATAAACAAACAAAAACAACACAACCCAGCATGGTACTGCCATAAAAGCAAACAGATGGAGAAGTGAAATTGAATTAAGTTTCTAGATTTAAATCCATATACTTAAAGCCACCTGATTTTTCACAAAGAGGCCAAAAATACACTTTGAATAAAAGACAGCATCTTCAACAAATGGTACTGGTCAAATTGGATAGCTACATGTATAAGAATAAAGCTAGATCCATATTTCTCAGCTTGCCCAAAATTCAACTCCAAATAGATTAAAGACCTCAACATAAGATATGATACCCTGATTCTGATAAAAAAAAAAAAACTAGGGAATACACTAGAACTTATAGACACAGAAAATAGTTACTAGAACCCCTATAGTATAAGCATTCAGACCAAAAATTGACAACTGGGACCTCATGAAAGATTCAAGACATGTATGGCAGAAGGCATGAACCGGGATGGGGTCATGGGGCAGAGAGAGGGGAATGTATCTAAATTGGACTGAAAGATATGTATGAAATACATAAATCATCAATAAAAGTATTAAAAATAACAAAAGCAAACAACAATAACGAAAACAAAAACACACAAATGACAATAAATACTGAACCCGATGTGGGAAAGGGGAACCCATCTGCTGATGGGAGTGTAAACTGGTGTAGCCACTATGAAAATCACAGTGGAGATCCAGCCAATATTAGAATAGATTTACCACATGATCCAGTCAAACCACTCTTTGGCATATAAGCAAAGGACTGTATATCCTACCTCAGAGATATTTTCTCATCCATGTTCCTTGGTACTCTATTTGCATCTAAACTTTTGACATACAATCATCTCTGTGTTGTGTGAAAACATCTCTGCCTAACCCCTTAAGAACCACCATAAATAAAATGTCTTATGAAATCTCTCTCTCTCTCTCTCTCTCTCTCTCTCTCTCTCTCTCTCTGGTTTGCCTTGAACTCATTTTTTTTTTTTTTTTAAAATTAATATTTTTTTGGGATGCTTTGTTGCATTTCATACATTTTTCCAATTCAGTTCAGGCTTATTTCCTTTTCCCTCCCCCCACATCCCAGATCATGCATTCTGCCATAACTGTCCTGCATCTTTCTCTCATTTTTTTTTTTCATTTTTAGCTATAAGTGATAATCCATGAGTACAAGCATCCTTCATGCAAAACCTATCTGCAGGCTGTTGTGCCCAAACACCTACAGCCCCACCATCCAGTGGGGGGTGACAGGTTGTTTGTTCAATCAAGTTGATCAAATGAGTGTCCAGACTACATTGCTGTAGTTTCACCATTCACCCCAATCGCAGCCCTTACATTCTACCACGCCCTGAACTCATTATTTAAATGAAGCTATCCTTGATTTCCTGATCTTGCTTCCAATTCCCAAATGCTCGGATTATAGGTGTGAACCACCCTTCCTGATGCCTGATTTATTTGGAAGTGACAGTTGAACCCAGGGCCATGTTTAATTTGGGCTAGCAGTCTGCTAATTGAGATACATCCCTACTCTAATGAGGTCTTTCGTGAATCTTTGATTTACATTATTTTTTTGCTTCTTTTATTATCTGCATTTGTCTGTCTCTTCAGACAGTAAATATATGATTTGACTTTTTAAAGTGACCTTTTTTATTCATTTTTATTCCTGTTCCTAGCGCCTTTGAGAACAACATTTATAAACTCCATTGTTAAGCGACATGGTATACCTTTGGTTCTTCATGATTAACTTTAATAATTTGCATTGTAAGTATTCAATAAATATTAGAGTGGATTTTATATGGCAATTAACATCTTGAAACTAATTACCCCTGTAAGGTATGGAAATTGTAGCAAAGGTCAGAGTAAGCCCATCCTATGAGGAAATCCCCATTTTGATAGGGAAAGTGGGAGAAACTGAAAGTGAGAGAGATGGTTTTCGGTGTATTGTGGGCTCCCGGAACCCAGGTCAAGACTATCTTAGCTGGTGAACAACTTAATTTCATGTAGATCAGCTATGATTAATCATTTATAGAGTGAAACATTTCTGCTCCAATTTTATAGCTGTGCTGGCAAGTGGGTGCTGGAGGAAGAGGGAATTCCCTGGATACCTAGACTCTAACCTCAAGCCTCTTTACTTCCTCTGGGTGATTAATTATGTTGCAAGGTTCTTAACAAAGAACCCTTGATTCAGATCCCAAAGCGCCTGCGTATTACTGCTATAGCACATTTGTTACATCCTAGTTCACTGAAATTTTTCTCAAAGCTGGTTCCTATTTCTGGCAGTAACTCTTCAGTTCTGGAACTTTAATTCCAGCCAAAATAAACTATTGTCTCAGGTCTGTATTTTTCCTGAATCACCATGGCATTTTTATGGAATGTGGAGACAGTTTTATGTAGGACTTTAATGGCAACAATAAAGGACCCAGATCTTTTTCTCTGGCCTGCTATCCTCTCCTCTGTATCCAGCAGTGATTATACGGCTTCAAAAAGAGAGTCATCTTAAACCTTCAAACACAATCCCTCATTTATATACTGTGTGAGGTCATTCTCACTTTCTTTTTTTTTTTCTTCATCTGCAACAGCAAAAGAGTATTCTCTATACGCAACCTGCTATAATTTTTAAAAAGAAAAGCAGTCATTTCTTTTATCACTTCACTATGTGGTTCAAAATATTTGTTTACTCGGGTAATAAAATTTCATTTTTAGTGCAGTGTGTTTTACCTGTAAACACATCATGCTAGATAATTTGGAATAATAACTACTATATTATCCCTTGAAGACGTTTCAACTGCAAAAGAGACCAGAATATTTTTCCTTATTTTTTCCCGGGGAATATTTCTAGGCTGATGATTGATACATTAATACCCAGCAATGTAAAACCCAGCTCTCCCTACTTCCATGAGGGTAAAGGAAGATCTTTTGGCTTCATTACAATTCCTTAAAAAATATTTTTTGTCATTTTTATTTTTGCATATGCATATATTGCCTCCATGTATGTAACAGCACCTGTGTCATGCAACACCCGTGAAGGTCAGAAAAGGATGTGGGATCCCTGGAACTGGACAGTTGCTGGCTGCCATGTGGGTGCAGGGAATGAATCCTGTCCTCTCCAAAAGCAGCCTGTCCCCTTCACTGCTGAGCCATCTCTCCAGCCTTGATTTTATCATATTTCTGTTAGTTGACTTTTGTCTTCTGATTTTGCCAAAAATGACTTATAAACTGAGAAATTTAAAAAATATAAATGACTTCAAAAGTCATTGCTTTATAAGAAAATTAACTAAGGAATGCATGACAATTTCTAAAAAATGATCTTTTTCAGTGTACTACTGTTTAAAAGACCCATTAACAAAAATAAATATAAGAAAATTGTTCTAAGGAAAAATACAAAATACACAGTAAAATATGGGGAAATGGCAATATTGTATGACAGGATAAATTTTCTTAATAAATAAAAGGATTTTAGCAGTTAAAAAAATAGACCCATTAAATAATTAGTCATCTTTACTGTGAGAAATTTCATTCTAGCCATTTCAGGAAGATTGTAGTAATACATTTTTCATGATTTACTGTTATTGCTGGCTTTTACAAATAAAAATGTTTTAGTCACATGACATTGACACTAGGGCATAGTGACTGACTATGGCAGATTTAGTTTTATGTTCCATACAATTGAGCTTCCTGTCTTTACATGTGAAAGCCTACATCATGATCCTTCAGAATTCATTTGCTAACACATGAAATTGCTAAGGAAAGAAAATTGTGTAAAATGAGACAACAAAGAAACTGTAACATCAAAGTAGACTGTTATGAGCAGAATATTAACATTTGTTGAACACAGCTGTTAAAGTAATTCTTGAGACATACATTTGGATGCATCTTACTCTTTAATGTGCAGAACATGAAGACCCTATTCAGGTAGTGTGATGGAGGGTTTGTGATAATCAACAATATTCTTCCAACATCTATTTTATATATATTTAAGTAACATAAACAAGAATTACACAATGATTACACTTTCCCCACAGGAAAATCTCAATATTATTTAAGTATAATAGCTATTTCCTATATTAGGCTAAAACAAAGCCTATTTAACTGTTTAAACAACTATATTACCAGCAGTTCGTAACAGTTGAATCTTATTTGTGAACAGTAGACAAAATTTATACTTAACTTCTGGTTTAAAATAATAACTATTTAAAATACTGGTTTCTCAGAATGCATACCCATCTGTGTGAGTTTATTGAAAGTAGGATTAACGGTATATATAATGTGTTATTATATACGTCTACGCAAATAATTCTGGACAGCAAAATAGCATGGTTAAATAACAATATATTAGTAGAAGAAACTAATTGTTAAAAACAGTTATTACCAGCCCGGTGTGGTGGCACACGCCTTTAATCCTAGCACTTGGGAGGCAGAGACAGGTGGATCTTTGTGAGTTCAAGGCTGGCCTGGTCTACAGAGAGAATTCCAGGGCAGCTGGGGCTACAAGGAGAGCCTGTCTTGAAAAGACCGGAAAACAAACAAACAAACAAAAAAAAACCAACAACAACAAAAAAGCAGTTATTACCTTAAACAGAAAAGGTGAATGGTTCAATAATTAATTCATTATTCTTTATGCTATAGATATTATCTTATGTTGTTGAGGGATTTTGAGTGCATAATGCTGAAGTCCTCAAATTTGTGATCTGATATCAATAATGTATTTTAGGTGTTCCACCTTTCATTGTATTCACGTAAATACTATTTTAATAAGACATTATGCAATAGAAATCATATAAATTATTGAGCATTTAAAATAAATTAAGTTAGAATATTTTCAGAAGGCTAATAGATAATTCTAAGTTCTGCCATACTTTTCCAAACTCAAGTTAAAAGCTTTATGCTACAAAAGGGCCACATTACTGTATTTTGTATTCTAGTGTGAAAAACATAAATGTGTGTGCATGTAAGGTAGATGATAACAGAGATCCCATATCAACCTGTATCTGCATTGAAAAACTAATGCAATGTGGAAACACATTCTCAAAGTGATAGACATTTTTTTAGCCCCAGCTAACCTGGAACATTGCATTATGCAATTTTCTATTTACAAACAAGGCAAGTTAGGTAGTAAGTAATTAAAGAGTTACAAATATCGGCTAATGAACTGACAGCAGGAAAGAAGTTGAAATCCAAAACTGTTGCTATATTAATTTCTGTAGCTGTCCCCCAAAACTTTGGGCATTAGCATTGATTTTTAGGTATAGTACAAAAATGAAGATTATTCAGGAAGCACTTTTAGTTATGAATATTTCGTAGTACCTGCTTATATTTCCTTTTGAATTCACAATTTAAGGGCTATAAAATAAGTTTAAAAAGGAAAACTTCATTTTTTGAACGTCAAGAACATACACACAAATATATACTTACGTGCAAAACAAAACCACTCATACACATTCCTCAGAATGTGAGATTTACATGCTAGTTTATGATAATCTTCATTTTTCAGTTTGTAAGACTTTTTATTACAATATGTATTCTTAATTGAATTTTGTGCATTTAGTACAATACATTTTAATCATATTTAGACCCCCTCCACTGTCTGCCTCTGCCCTGTAGGTAAGACACTTGCACTGAAGGTGCTTCAGTACTAGCTGATCCATAGATGTCCTAAAAACAAACAAACCAAACAAATTATTCTGTTGATAGTCCTCTACTAATTCAGATGCTCTTTCACCTCAAGATAAACTGTACATTCCTTAAGTAAATTGAATGTAGAAATATTTTCAAGAAAAAATAATTCTAGTCCCTACATTTAGAGTAAATAATGCAACTATTGGAGATTTGGAGTTTCTTTGCATTGGTTTAAGATTTGAATATTTGAAAATCCAAGTGTGATTCTTTTCTACTATATATGTTTTAGGGCATTTAAAATAGCAAAAGAACAAAAAATGCTCATGTGTAGGCTATTACATGACATTGTAGTAACCTATGATGATACTTGCTTACTACATCCTGCATATGCTCTTAAAAATCTTTTCTACCTATTTAGAGCAATTTTTAGTACTGCTATTGCCCTCAATGGCATCGGTATCACATCTAGATTTTATTCATTTTATTTGAATTATCAACTCAACATAGAATGTAGGATTATTAATGGATCAGAAAATTCTTGTCAATTTTGTAGAAGTATTAGAACATTTTCAATATTCTTATTTAATCATCATAATCTGTCTTAAATATGCAAGCATCTTCTTAGACATATGGAAATTACTTTTACTCCTACTGGCTACTTGTTATATTAAGACAGCTTTTTCCGAGTACTTTGATATACCTGTAAAATACTAGGGTGTTGCAAAGCTGGATATTCGGGGCTAGTTAGCAGGGGATCTAGAGAGTAAGTTGTTTGGCTACCAGGACTTTGGGAGCCAGGTGCCCTCATTTTATCTTATTAGTTTGAGCTCCCTGTGTTAAGGGCACTTAATCTCATAAAATAGCTAGCTATGCAAATCAGAGGACTTATTCTCACCAGCACAAAACTGAATATTATTGATACTAAATTATTTTTAAATAAATGCAATATTGCATATGTGATTGAGAATATAAAAATGGGTATGTCTTATATATCTGGACAGTTATAGTAAATTTGACTAAAGGAATATGTGACCAATGATGACTAAATAAAGCAATGTATTTCAAGTAAGTTACATGCACACATATGTTTACATGCATAATCCCACAAACAGACCACATTTTATTTTGAAAAACTGAAAATAAAAAAATGTCATATAGACTGAGAATCAATTTGTCTTTAATTTTGACCTGCCATTTATTAGTGAAACTATAAAAAGGAAGTATGCAAGATATGAGAGTATATTGCTTACAAAATACACTAATTTTTAAAAACAAATTTACTTACTCCCTTTTTATTGGTTAAGAATTCATGAGAACAGCCACATTCTTTAAAATACACTTTAGATTGCTGTCAGAGAGCTCACAACTAGCTTAATAAGTTAATCAGAGTCTCTGCACTCAGCTGCTGTTGCCCAGCTTTGAGATCACTATGGAATGAGAACTATTCAGAGGAATCCCAAGACACAGAATTTAAAAGAACAATCATAAACGTGATCAAAGAATTGAAGAATTTAAATAACACACAAATGAGTCAAAGAACTCAAAGAGGATAGTAATAAAATCCTGACTGAAGCTCAAAAATAAATACAAAGCCCAATAAAATGACAAAGTCAATTCAGTATTTGAAATGAACTCACAAAAAGATGAAAATATTGAAGAAAGCTTAAGCTGAAATAAATATGGGATTGAAAATCTCAATAAGACAATTTGAAATGACAAAGGAAAGTATCACCAGAAAGCAGAACATCAAAACTTGAAGATCAAGTTGGAGAATTGGACCATCAAAACAAAGAAGATGGAAAATTTGAAAAACACAAGAAAGGGTTATGTAGGAAATGCAGGACACTGTGAAAAGAACAAATTTACCCATCATAGGCATGGAGGAAGGAGAAGAATCCCAGGTGATAGCATTGATCAGATTTTCAACAGAATTATGGAAGAAAACCTCCCTAAATTAAGGAAGACACAACCATACATCTACATGAAGCACACAGAACAACAAATAGACAGGG
Organism: Rhizomys pruinosus; assembly: GCA_009823505.1. Lineage (NCBI taxonomy): Eukaryota > Metazoa > Chordata > Mammalia > Rodentia > Spalacidae > Rhizomys > Rhizomys pruinosus. The sequence goes on from VZQC01001910.1 coordinate 831,976, forward strand.
CCAGTACAGAAACGCCCAACAATGTGTCATAGTAAAAACACTAAATATATAGAATAAAGAGAGAATAGTGAAGGGTGCAATAGATAAACAAGATACATATATAGGAAAACCCATCAGAATTACAGCTGAATTTTCAAAGAAAATTATAAAAGCTAGAATAGTCTCAACCTAAGTATTTCAAGTTCTAAATGATAATAGAGGCCAATGCAGAATACTTTACTCAGCAAAGCTATCTGTCATAGATGAAGATGAAGAAAAAATCTTCCAGTGTACAAATATGCTGAAGGAATTCATGTCCACCCAAAGCAGCACTATGCTCAGAACAAGACAAACTGAAGAAGGAATGACCATACCCAAGAGGCTACAATAGGGAATCAAATGAAGGTATAATTATAGAAATACAAAATATGACTAAGAACACAAACAGAAATTAAAATTAAGTTAACCACCAATAACTTTAAATATCACTGTCCAGGGGCTAGAGAGTTGGCTCAGTGTGTTTAAGAGCAGAGACTGCTGTTACAGAATCCCCAGATTCAATTCCCAGCCCACATATGGCAGCTAATCACTATCTGTAACTCCAGTTCCGGGAAATTCTAATGCCCTCTTTTTTCATTCACAAGGGCAGCATGACACAGGTGCACTTACACACATACAGGCCATAAAATCATACACATAAAATAAAAATAATAAATATAATATTTTAAAAATATCAATGGCTTCAACACCCCACTCAAAAGATATAGTGTAGTTGAATGGATTAAGAAACAAAATCCAACTTTTTGCTTTCCAGAAGGAACTCACCTTACTTTCAAGATAAACACCACCTTTGGGAAAGGATGGAAAAATATACCCTAAGCAATTAGCACTAAGAAACAAGCCAGCATTGTTATCCTAATATATGACAAAATAGATTTCAAACTAAAATTAATTAGAAAAGATAAAGAAGATCACTTATCATTTTCCTGGAAAAATCATCCAGGAAAAACTGTTGACACATGTGCCCTCATTAAACTGAAAAGTTTTTGTACAACAAATAAAACAGTGTACTGAGTAAAGAGGAAGCACACGGAGTGGGAAAAAATCATCACCAGTTATCCATCTCACAGAAGATTAATATCTAGAATATAGAAAAGACTAAAAAAATAGACCTAATTAAAAAATGAAAGTGGTATGGGGATGTGTTGGGGATCAATATGTAGGGACTGTTGAGGATGGACATCAATAAGATACATTGCATACATATATGAAATTGTCATTATGTGTGTGTGTGTGTGTGTGTGTGTGTATACCTGAAGACCTAATAGCAAAAAATAACCCCAATGCCAGACAGGGGAAACCACCCTTCAAGTTGTTGGTCAGGATAGTGCAGGAGAGACCAAAAATAACACAGGCTATTGCCAAAGTCCTTGATTTCCTTCCTGAACTTGAAGGTAAGGCCCTATTGCTGAATACAGGCCATTCTTCAAACACAAGATTTGATACAATCAAACTGGAACTTATCTGGAAGCCTCCTCCCTGAAGACCTTTACAAATTGCCAAAGGATAAAAAACAATAATTCCATCCAGCTGTAAATTCTATGAAGAGAACAAAGACCAGCCCAGTAAATAAACTATACTGGTGCCGAAGACACACTGTAATCTTGGGGGAAATCAACAGCTGTCTAATTGGAATTAAAGCCTCCGAATGGGAGGGAACTTATGTTTGGTACTGTAAACATAGCCAAATATACATGGCTAGAGAGATCCTAGATTCTAGAGAAAAACATACTTTGGCCAGACCCTTCTACCAGCATAATTTCTTACTGTATTCTAAGTATGTATCTTTATATTTACTCCCAAGTATACCTCTCTCAGTCATCAAAATGCTACAATTTGCAACAGATGGAGACTATTAAAAAGTTCCACAGCTGGTCAAATGCAGAGATCAAATGTCTGTGCTGTGTCCAGTCCTGAGATATACATCTTCAATGCAACTTCTACATCCAATGATAAGATAACATACTGGTATTAGGCTCAGAAAGAATATAAATGCATCTCTTAGCTCTTACTGACTAAGTGTCCTCATACAGCCAATGGTGATTAACCCAGAAAGCCACACCTGGTGTGCTGGATAGCTTTAGAATCAACACAATGAGCAGTGCCACCCTGGGCAGGTTTACTGTCAACACAATGAGTAGTGCCACCCTGGGCAGGTTGTTGTGTACCGTATAAGAAGGAAGGCTGGGCATGAGCCAGAGGAGCAAGCCAGTAAACAGCATTCCTCCATGGCCTATGCTTCAGCTCCTGCCTCCAGATTCCTGCCCTGAGTTCCTGCCTTGGGCTCCCTAAGTGATGAACTGTGACCTGGGAGATGTAAGCTGAATAAACCCTTTCCTCCCCAAGTTGGTGTCTGTTGGAGTGTTTTGTCACAACAATGGAAGACAAACTAGAACAGAAATTGGTACCAGAGAGTGGGGTATCGCTGTGTCAGACCTGACCTTGGTGTTTTGGGGAAGGATTGTGGAGGAGGTGTTTGGAACTTTGGGCTGGGAAAATCATTGAATGCCTAAAGATCGTTGCTGTGGAGCTTGGAGCAGTCTTGCTGAAAGAGTTGCAGAACATGGAGTCCTGGCTTTTGAAGTTTCTAGTTTCAAAGGGAAGCAGAGATCATCAGGACTGTTTAATCTGTGGGTTCTGGTCAGCTGGGGCTGAAGAATCAGCTGTAAGAAACAAGAGACCAGAACCTGAAAGGAAATCTTTGTTGTACTGGGACAATTGATGCTGGTTAGCTGGGCTGAAAAATCAGCTGTAAGTAACAAGAGACCAGCATCACTGTGGTGAAATCTTCGGGAAGAATTTCTTCAGGGTCAGCACACAGAAGCTGTGATCCAGAAGGGGCCAACACCTCCATCTCAAGCCAGAAGCAGGACTTGGTAGTATGTAAGAGTCACCTATGTGGTTCTGGTGTTGAAATTTGAGGGGGTCACAGAGAGCAGCGTAGGCTTGGCACTGTGAGAGGTCAGGAAAGACCATTGGTGGAAGTGCACCTCAGTTGCAGTGAAGACCCCAGGATTGCAGGGGTCATGAAGAGAAGCTGAGGCTTTGCACCAGGAGAGGTCAGAAGAGACCATTGGTGAAGGTGCTGCCTCGGTTTCAGTGGCGACCCCAGCTTTTTGGAGATGCCAGGACCATGGGAGGACCACCAAGAGCAGCAGCAGGTGTGGAATGGAGCCGGCCTGGGCCTGCGAGATGAGCTGTGTGTGCCACGGACAACAGAGTCAGAGAAGGGGAGCTGCCGAAATCCTTTTGGAGCTGGGAAGATTGTGAGTGACTCCCAGGTGTCCAGCCTTGAGCTTCTTGCTGGACTTAGGTATTGTTTGAGTGTGCCTGATTCTTCCCTTTGAAATAAGACAGTACTTGTTTTGGATTTTACAGCAGCCCACAGTTAAGAGACTTTTAATGGACTGTGAACTTTTAAGTGTTTGGACATTTTAAGGACTGTGGGGCTTTTAAGGTTGTACTGTCTTAGGTTGTGATTAATGTTAACATCATACTTTGGGGATAAGAAGTGGAAAGGTGGTGGTTTAATAGTGATGTGTTTTGTGTGTGAAGTTGACAAGGGGTCAATTGTGCTGGATAGCTTTAGTGTCAACTTGACCCATCTGGGTTGAGGGAGCCTCAATTGGGGAATTGGCTCCATTGGATTGGCCTGTGACCACATCTGTGGATTATTGTCTTCATTGTCAGGCAATGTGGGAGGGCCCAGCCCACAATGAGTAGTGCCACCCTGGGCAGGTTGTTGTGTACTGTATAAGAAGGCAGGCTGGGCATGAGCCAGAGGAGCAAGCCAGTAAACAGCATTCCTCCATGGCTTGTGCTTCAGCTCCTGCCTCCAGGTTCCTACCCTGAGTTCCTACCTTGGGCTCTCTAAGTGATGAACTGTGAGACTCAGGAGATGTAAGCTGAATAAACCATTTCCTCCCCAAGTTGGTATCAGTCAGAGTGTTTTGTCACAGCAATGGAAGACAAACTAGAACACCTGGGTAAAGTGCAAAGACTAAGAGACTGCAGAGAACTTATCCCTGAATAAGACACAGACATCAAATAGGCCCAGGGATTTTTGTGAACTAGGGGGTGGAAATATTCTAAGAGCCATAGGTGGTTGAAGATCACAGGACGCAGAATTTTCCAGATAACCAGGTAGTAACTCATATGAACTTTCTGAAGTAGTAACGGCAGGCACAAGACTCATGCAAGTTCAAACCAGAAGCAATCCCATCACAGATGTAGGGAATTGGGTAAGAAGCCCCAACCTTAATTTAGAAATGATTGGCAATCTATAACTATTGGGAGAGGGACAGTTGGTTTTCTTTAAAATATGATGCAAATAGGTTGACAAGACTCTCGTGGGTAAATGCAAACCAAAGGATATTTGGAGACACAAACTTGGCTTAATAGGCCTTAGTACAGATGACAAGGTACATGGAAACTGTCTTGGGAACTATAACAAAGGAATAGACAGTGGATAGGATCTAAACATTATCTAAATATATTGTGTGAAACTCATACAAATTTAATAAGATATTAAAAATAAAATACATGTTAGTAGATAGGGCTAGAAAATAAAATTACCCCCTTTCCAAACCAAATTCATTTTTAAAAACACATATAGTTCAACAAATGCTAGATGCAAAATGACAGGTGACTTGAATTAAATTAAAATTTCAATAAATGTGACAATAAATTTTAAGTTAATTAAATTTACCGAGAGACATTTCAGGCTAGTATTAATAGTGTATATTACTGAATGGCTACATCGCTCCATATATCTATTTATATTATATATATTATATATATATGTATAATATGTACTTTAAATTCTTTAATTCCTCTTTACGCAATGAGTGTGGCTTCTTTGAATGGAAAAATATAAGTTCAAGGGACTTAGTAGTCTTAAAGGACCACACAGCAAGCAAAATCTGTGGATTTTAAATTCAAAGGCATAGGCTTTAAAGAATCTGCTGTGTTCTCTAAGTCATTCTTTTCCTCTTAATATGTAAAAATTGCAAACAAATATATATGTAGCTTATAGTGTTAATTTTAACCATGATTCTACAAATCAATGTGATATTGCCAAAATATTTATGATTAAGTCATTTTTCTACCATTTGGACATTATTTTAAGATAAACAGATGCTATATCCCTGCCTAAGATAAACAAGCAAAACTAAGATAAGTTTTACATAACTTTTGATAGTTTTTCTTTCTTTTTTTTTTTTTTTTTACCAGTATCTGAAGTACAGAAATGGCTCACAGAGGATTTCATTTTACCAGTAGTAGGCAATCAATGAATGGGCCAGAACTTAGGTCTGCTTAGGATTGAAAATAATGTTTGCCTTATTAGTTTTATCCATTATTTATTGTCTTTATAATTTGCCTTTTGGTGCTGTGAAATTAAAGCAAGATCAATATGGAAATCAGTAGTTCTTATTTTTTCAAAATAATTATTTCAGCATCTGAAGCATCAAGTGATCCTCAAGCCATATTTAGCACAATTTTAAGCAGATGATATTTTATCTAAACAAACAATACAATATTTATAGAGCAGGCTTATAAGTGTTCTGTTAGTAACTCTTAATCTAATGTATTAAAAGAATGTTAGTTAAGGAGAGTTTGGTGGCACATGCTTTTACTCCCAACACTCAGCACTAGGGTAGCAGAAGCAGGTGGATCTCTGTGAGATGGGGGCCAGCCTGGTCTCCATGGCAAATTCTAGGCCAACAGAGGTTACAGGGAGACATTGTCTCAAAAAAAGAGCAATGTCTGTTAAATAATGCTTTGTTCTATCATCTTTCTAAATCTATGTTGTCCTTTGGGGAGGTATTTAAAAGAAAAACACACATAGAAGGATTTTGTGCTAAAATGAAATCAAAGAGAACATATCCTGCTTGTTTTTCTGAGTCTGTTTTATGTCACTTAGTATAACAGCTTCTAGTTCCATCCATATACCTCTAAATTTCATGGTTTTGTCTTTCTCATCACTGAGTAGAACTCCATTGTGTAAATATACCACATTTTTATTATCTATTTATCTATTGAGGGACATTTAGTTTTTTTTCCATTTCTTGACTAATTTGAAAAGAGCAACAACAAAAATGGATATACAAGTATCACTCAGTAGGATGAGTTCAAGGAGTGGTATAACTGGGTCACCTGATAATTTTATTTTTTTTTATAAAGTCATCTTGCCTAATTAAAAAAAAAATGTTCTTCACACTGATGTCCCTAGTGGTTGTACCAGTTTGCAATTGCACCAACAGTGAATTAACTTTTTCTTTCTTTCTTTCTTTCTTTCTTTCTTTCTTTCTTTCTTTCTTTCTTTCTTTCTTTCTTTCTTTCTTTCTTTCTTTTTGAGACATGATCTACTCGCAGCCTCCAACTGGCCTGGAATTCTCTGTGTAGACCAGGGTAGCCTCAAGCTCACAGACCTCTGCCTGTCTCTGCCTCCCAAGTGCTAAGATTAAAGATGTGCATCACTGCACCCAGCATAGGCTTTTATTTTAACACCTACAAATTTGGCATCCTGATTAATCAAGATTCTGTTTGGATATTTAGATCATATTTCAATGATGCCATTTCTCCAAGCTTTTAATGTGAAAATGTGCAATAGGTAAATCATATTTAAAGTGGTATTTGTCTTAATTTTATAACTGAACAAATCCTGAGCCATAACTTGAATCCCATTTTTCTCATTTACAGATGATCTGTAAGAAACTCCTATGCAAATTAAATCAATATCTATTAACTTAATTGGCATTTATTAAGTAAAATATATATTTCATGAAAAAATTGATTTATCATTAGTTCTTATATCCTTTTATTTACGTGGAAACAAAACATAATCCTACTCTGAAATCTATTGACATTAACTCAGTGCTGAAGGAATGACCTAGGAAAGTGGCATATAAGTTCTACAGTGATGTCATTTGTATCTTTGATGTATGAAGTTCTTTGAAGTTATTAAAACCAAAATAAATAAATAAATAAAAAATAAGCCGGGCGTGGTGGCGCACGCCTTTAATCCTAGCACTTGGGAGGCAGAGGCAGGCAGATCTCTGTGAGTTCAAGGCCAGCCTGGTCTACAAAGTGAGTTCCAGGACAGCTGGGGCTACAGGGAGACCCTGTCTCGAAAAGACCAAAAATAAATAAATAAATAAATAAATAAATAAATAAATAAATAAAACCATTTATTTGGTTTATTTATTTATTTAGCTTTGACAAATGACTCTCCTACTGTAATTTTTATACAATTTTCACTTATTGGAAAAATCTCTGACTTGATCACAAGTGATTTACCCCACTTATGAATCTGTTTGTTCATATCTAAAGAATTATGTACTGCCTCAAATATTACCTACACACAGCGGTTCTCTATGCGAGTGGTTTTTCTTTGATATCTATTGACAATAACTAGAAGCCTTTTCAAACGTCACATTATGATAACATTGCCAGACTTAGTCAACTAAAATTATTCAAATCAGTGAGCAATATTTTGCATTTGAATGCCTATGCAATATTTGTAATGTACTAAAATTTTTATTGTTACCTGTAATTCAAAGTCTATTTTATTGTGAGTACACTAAAGTTGTGTTGAGAAATCCTCTGAATATACAGTCAGTATGAACTAGTGTTCTTTCTAAACATCCTGCAAGGCCCAAGACAGCCTGATACTGACAACTTCATCTTTTAAAAAATATTATATTATTTTTATTTTATAATTATGATTGTATTATCTACATGTGCAAGTGCACCCATGTTGTGCAGTGCCAACAGAAGTCAGAAGAGTGTCAGATCTCCTGGAACTAGAGTTTCTCACCTTTGTTAACCACTATGTGGGTGCTCTGAAAGAGTCATTTCTCCATCTCCCTACACCTTTATCTTAAATGTGTTGTTTTAGTCCATATAAATATGGCAAGTATTTCCTAGTCTAAAATCTCAGGAGAATTGAAGGTAGGAATGTTTATCTATATGTAATGTGTTCATTCACTTGGTATAGCATCTTATTCTTCAGTTTTAAATTTGTTGTTTTTTTTAAATTTTCATCAGAATATATTAATTATAGATATGGACTTCATAATGAAACTTTCATACATGCATATATTATATTTTGAACATATTCACCTACCTTTCTCCCCTTGGATTTTAAACTTTGCAATAGAAATACACTTTTTTGTATTTTCTTAACTGTGGACACTTAAAGATATCATTACCCATACAAAGTAAAGACAAATTGATTTGCCCCTAATTAGAATAGATTATTGTTTAAGAAAACTTTGAAAACCAATATAAAGTAGTATTATGTAGCTCATACTCTATTTTCTAGCCAAAATTCAGTTATAATCTGATAACTGGAGAAATCATAATTCATAAATAAAACATGAGATTAAAAATCTAGCAGTTTCATAATTAAGTGCCTAGCATTGGAGGCAAAGAGAAATAAGGAAAATTCACAATATTGAATTCATGCAGTCTTGAAATTTGAAAAACAAAGCAGAAATGAAGGCGCATGAAAGGCTCAACCTGTGTTACTACTATGAAAAATTCACCATGATGATTTCACAAAACAAGATCTCAGAATTGTGAAAAAATGCTTTAAGAAGTCATCAATTTATGTTCCACACCATGAAAGAAACTCTGGAATGTCTTCTAATTATACCAAGGAATTTGTCAAGCTACTAAAGAATTGGGGCAGAATTTTCTACGATCTCACTTTTTTATGTGACAAAAAAGTGATAGGGCATTTTTGCTCCTTTGAGAAATGCAAATCAGAAGTGTCAAAATTCTCCTAGCCGCTGCAAAACTTACTTATACTTCTTAACTTTGGAAATTCATTTCCTTCTGTCCTTATCTCCTAGAAGATGTAACAACTCCAGCTTTTTGCTGGATAATGGAGTGCATGGGCAGAGCTCTAGATGATATTGCAGACTTTGTCAATGTTTCTGTGTACATAAAATTGAAAGTGCAAAGGAGAGCAATATCTGAATTTACTTCCAGTGCAGGATATTGTGAAAATTTGAGAATGCCACAAAAAGGATTTGATGGCCCACAGAAGAGGTGGCCTCTTTAAACCAATGTGGTTTGGGAGAATTGAATGGATTGCTATATGTCCAAAACATCTTCATTAGGGATTCCATGGCCCACTGGAGGTAATTTGTAAGCACGTATAATGCAAGGACATGTGCTTTATTCTGTTGGAGGGATGATGGATGGATGGGATGAATGGGATGGTATGTAGTTTACATTTCTTCATTGTAATATTGGAAGTGACAAGAAGTCAGTTTGGGATACCTGTAATCAGTTTTTTCATCCCTCCTGTCTTTCTTTTTCTCCCTTCTTCCCATTCCCATTCTTAATTCCTTTTTCTTAATGCTTCTCCCTCAGCCTCCTGAATGCTGGGTTTCCAAATGTATGCTATCATTCTTGCCTTGTAACAGAGCTGTTTGTTTAGTTGTTTGGAGAGGGAAGATGGAGTCTTATTATGGCCTTGAACTTGTGACAGAACTTCTGCCTAGGCCTCTTGAGCAGATATGGAATTATAGAGATAAGTTCTGACATCTGGTTAATTCTAACTCTATAATTATTTAACAACTTAACCAAAGATATGTACTAGTTTTGATATTTGTTTTAAGTAATTTTAAGTTTTAATGAGAATAGTCAAATAATCAAATCTACAAACAATAAATTATAAACAAATTTTTATCTTTCTCTTTGTTAGTTTTTTACAGAAATATTTTTTCATTAAATTTATTTGAGATTTAAAAAAATTTATTTGAGGTTTAAAACATTTGGCATAATGTTAATGTTTGTCAATTTGTCATTTTTTGTGGCTTTAATTTATGTTTGGGCCAAGGAAGAATCATTGAATTGGTACCTTCATATCCGGAAGTATTACGTAATAATGGGTATGATAATGAAATTAAAACACAATTAATTTTTAACATTTCAGTATTTAAAATGTAAGGAATTTCTCTAAGAATAGGCATCAAAGTAATCAAATTCACATATTGATGAACACAAAAAAGTAAGGAATTAAAAGGATTGATGGGGGGATTGGAGAGATGGCCCAGTGGTTAAACGCACTGGCTGTACTAGCAGAGGACCCCAGATCCATTCCTTGCACCAACGTTGAAGCTAACAACCATCTGTAACTCCAGTTCCAGGGGATCCAAAGCCTTCTTCTTAGGCCAACAGGCATTGCATGAAACAGGTGCACTTATGCCTGCCATTATACTCATAAGCATCAAATAATAAATGAAATGTTTTTAAAAAATAAAGAAGTTATGGAATAATTACTTTTTCATGTTGGCCACCTTTCCTATAACTGCCATCATCTCAAAATTGCAGAGGAGACAGGAGGAAGTGAAGGGGAAGACTGCTACAGCATTTGCCAGTTTACTCCAGGAATGCAATGGAGCCCCACGGTAGGGTCATTGCCTGCTCTAGGGAAGCAGCATGGCTGAGATGCAAGGGCTAGGTAGGTGTTTTATTTTCATGAAAACTGTGAAGTGTATCTTCAAGTAGTTCGTATTCATTTATTGAATTAGTATCAAGAGAAATCACACACTATTATGTTTGCAATTTTCTTGAATTCTGTCTTTTCTACATCCCCCAGAGAAGCATATTTGAAGTTGGCTTAATTCACTCTTTTCTTTTTTGTAGGAAAATTGATAAATTGTTGTTGAAATGTTTCTGGAAATCAGAGCTTGTTTTTATTCTAAAAGGAAATCTGAAATCGGTAAATTTTGTAAACATTCTCAAATCTTGATATTATCCTTTGAATCACTTCTTTGTATTGTACAATTTAGGTTAGCAAATATAACATGTTCTACAATAGTTTATATTAAATGCCAATTAATTGTGTTGTTAGAATTAGTTATGTAAAAAAGACTAAATGTATTTAGAAATGTGAAATTTATATTGGGCTATTCTATAATATTTTTAGAATTGTGTGTGTGCGTGTGTGTGTGTGTGTGTGTGTGTGTGTGTGTGTATAGGCCACAGTGTCACAATGTCTCTTTGGAAGACAACTTGTGGAAGTCAGCTCTATTCTTTCACCATGTGACTCCTGGAGACTGAGCTCAGGTAGTCAGGCTTGATGGCAGGTGTCTATATACTCTAAGCTATTTCACCAACCTCCTGTAAAAATGTTAACAATTGCAGTTAACCTTTTAATATACTTCACCAAGCAAGCACTATAATGTCTTTTTTTTCTTTTTTTTTTTTTGTTTTTATGTCTTTTTTTGAGACAAGATCTCCCTGTAGTTCCAGCTGTTCTGGAACTCACTTTGTAGACCAGGCTGGCCTTGAACTCACAGGGATACGCCTGCCTCTGCCTCCCAAGGGCTAGGATTAAAGGCGTGCACCACCATACCTGGTTATAATATCTTTTTTATATCTGTAGTAATATGAGTCAATGTGGTATTATCTTTGTTAATAAATTACCCACCTTGACTTAGATACAAGTATTTGGTGCTAAGATTCACAAATGAGGGACAGCATTTGTCATTTATCTTTCTGGGACTGTGTTGCTTCACTTAGCATAATGGCTTCTAGTTCCATCCATTAACCTGCAAATTTCATGATGTTAGCTTTCTTTACTGCTATATAGACCTCCATCATGTAAATTTACCACATTTTCATTATCCTCTCAGCAGTTGATTTACACTTGGGTTGCTTCCAACTCTTCCCTATTGTGAAAAGAGCAGCAAGAACTATAATGTCGTAATAGAAATTAATAGAGCATTCTCTATAAATAACTTGTTCAAAACGTGTAATCTTTATAAAATGTGACAAAAATTAATGAATCCTCAGATTTACTAAACTGGTATTTCTGATTTATTTTATAATTGTAGCTGTATAGATCAAGGAGTTGGAAAACAGAGAGGCAGTTAAAAGCAAAAAAGCATAGCTATCAATTTCTAGTCACTGCCCCCCCCAAAAAAATTTACATTTGAAGACATGGTATTTTTTTCTTAGATTTTATTGAACTTTTGCACATTTCATGCAACATTTCTTAATCAAACTTAGACCCATTCTACCTTCCATGCCCCCATACCCCTCCAGAGCTTATACATTCTGCCATACATATCTTACATTTTTTTCTCAGTATTTTTTAATTTTTTGATGCAAAAGTTTACTGTTTTGGGCAGAAGTTTACTGTTTCAGTCAGTTCTTTTGACTGACACAGTATTTTTTGTTGTTGTTGTGTTCACTTTCACTTAATATTACTCCAAAGTATGCATGCATACATTCCACACATACACCAAAATTACAATGTCTGAAAATAAACTATAAGCTAATTATAAAACATGTTTAGGGATTTACCTTTTTATCAGTAGAGCTGCATGCAGGTAAAAAGAAATGTTAGTTTGCATTCCTAAATTGCTAGCAAGTTGATGTATGTTTTCATGTACTTTTACAGTAGCATCAGGTATTATATTTACTAAAAAAGTTAAAAAGTACTCAGCCTTAATAAATAAGGATATGGTGCTAGGATCCACAAATGAAGGACACCATATGTCGTTTGTCTTTCTGGAAATGTGTTACTTCACGTAGCATAATGGCTTCTAGTTGCATCCATTTACCTGCAAAATTCATCTTGTCTTTCTTTACTGCTGCATAAAACTCCATTGCGCAGGTGCACCATTTTCTTTATCCACTCATCAGTTGAGGGACACCTGGTTTGCTTCCAGCTCTTGTCTATTGTGAAGAGAGCTTCAATAAACATGATTTTGCACATATCTCTACAATTAGGGTGAATCTTGTGGGTATACACCCAGGAGTGGTATAACTGTATCAGGTGGTAGGTTCATTTTGAGTCTCTTAAGAGTTCTCCACACTGATTTCCATAGGGGTTGCATGAGTTTTGCATTCCCACAAGCATTTGGTATCTTTTGTTTCCTTTTTTATTTTTTTGGTATTTTTGAGACAGTGTTCCCTTTAAGTCCCAGTTAACCTGGAGCTCACTCTATAGACCAGGCTGGCCTTGAACTCACAGAGATCCACCTGCCTCTGCCTCCCAAGTGCTAGAATTAAAGGCATGCACCACCACACCTGGCTTCTCACTGTTTTCTTGATCATAGTCTTCCCAGGGTAAGATGAAATCTTAAAGTGGTTTTACTTTGCATTTCCTTAATTATTAGTGACAGTTTTTAAGATGTTTCTCAACCATCTTTACTTCTTCATTTGTGAAGTCTCTGTTCAGCTCTTTACTCCATCTTTTGATTGGGTTATTTGTTTTCTTGTTCCTTTGGTTTTTGGACTAATTTATACATGCTGGATGTTAATCCTCTGTCAGATCACTGGTGAAGGTTTCCTCCCAGTCAATGAATTTTCTCTTCACTTCTTTTGATCATTTCTTTCACTATACAGAAGTTTTTGAGTTTAATGAGGTCCCACTTATTGATTGTTGACTTATTTCCTGTCTCATTTAGAAAGTTTTTTCCTAGGCCTATATCTTTTTTTTTTTTTTTTTTTTTTTTTTTTTGTCTTTTTGAGACCAGCTCTTCTAAAGACAGTGTAGCCCCAGCTATCCTGGAACTTACTCTGTAGACTAGGCTGGCCTTGAACTCACAAAGATCAGCCTGCCTCTGCCTCCCAAGTGCTAGGATTAAAGGCGTACGTCACCACACCTGGCCCTAGGCCTATATCTTATAGGCTACTGCCAACATTTTCTTCTATTTTTAGAGTTTCAGGTTTCACATTTTAAGTCTATAGATATTTAATTTTTTAAAAAATGAGTTGTAAATTTATGTTTGTTTTATGAGTGAGCTGTTGTCATAATTGTGGTTTTGTATAAATTAAAGATATAAGAAGCAATCGTTTTCTTTGATGCTACTCTACTCTTAGCAATGTTTTCGATCCCCTTTTTCTCCAGCTTAATATATGATAAACATATTCATTGGTAATAGCAACTCACTGTGATTTTGGTTCTGAATTTTAGAGAGTAGATTTGCAAGAGGATTTAGGGAACACTGGGGGTTTGAGCACAGTTTCCAGTGCCTTCCTATTCCAGAGCTGAGGAGGCAGAGGCAAGCAGATCTTTGTAAGACAGAGGCCAGCCTGCGTTAATAGGATTTCAGGCCAGCCTGTGGTTACAGAGAGACCCCGTTCTTTGAAAGAAGAAGAAAGAAAGAAAGAAGAAAGAAAGAAAGAAAGAAAAGAAAGAAGAAGAGAGAGAGAGAGAGAGAGAGAGAGAAAGAAAGAAAGAAAGAAAGAAAGAAAGAAAGAAAGAAAGAAAGAAAGAAAGAAAGAAAGAAAGAAAGAAAGAAAGAAAGAAAGAAAGAAAGAAAGAAAGAAAAAAAGAAAGAACGAAAGAAAGGAAGGAAGGAAGGAAGGAAGGAAGGAAGGAAGGAAGGAAGGAAGGAGAGAAAGAAAGGAGAGAAAGGAAAGGAAAAAAAAAACGCTGGAGAAGTTTGTTTGTTTAAAAAATAAAAGGCCGAATTGCCAAGTATTGAGAAGCTGGAAGAGCAAGTTGGATAATTGCCCATGAAGAAGGCAATTTCCTGTTTACATGTAAAAATTGCTAGCACCAATGTGATGATCTTATAAACTTTCTGCCTCCATCAAAGCTACCTACATCTATACATACAAATGTGTGAAGCTTTTTAAATAAATAATATATCTCACTTGAATGTCTCATAAAACTTTTATGGAAGAAAATTTCAAAGACCAAATCATGCTAAACCATTTTTCTTCAGAATCTTAAATAAAAATTGATTTAGACCAAGCTCTATAGATGTTCTATTTTAGTATTTTACAGAAACAAGTAAATTATAAGTAATATATTCTATCCAACTGTAAAGCATTCTAGGTCATACCTGAATAAACCAAGCCCTCATATCACTTGCCTTTAATAAAATGTTATTATCTGTTGGCTTCCTTTGCACTAGAGGAAGTAAAAAGTCACATATGGAGCAGTGTGAAAACTAGACAGATAGTATTCTTGGAGGCAATTTCTATCCCCCACGGAAGTAGTGAAGACTTCTTCCATTAGCAGAGTCCCAGGAGCCAAAGGTTAAGGGATCCAGGGATAATGTAAGGTACCTGAAAACTTGTCAATGTGCCTCAGAGAAGCAAGCATACAAGGGAACACCCACAGGTGCATCAAAATGTATGAAATGAAAAACAATAATTGTAATATTCTATATTGGAATAAATTGTACAGATGCTGACATTGTGTTTGTGGTTGTGGAGAAGAATGAAAGCAGTTTCCAGATTTCCCTCTTGTCACTTACCATTTGGCAGAGGAAATGGGAGGCTGGAGAAGACAGAATGAGCTTTGCCTTAGTTGAAACAGCTGGGAGACATATGGAGGCCGATGTGAAATTTGCCAAAAGCCTCATCCAGACTCCTAGCCATTTCCACCAAATAACAGCCAGTCAGGTGAGAGTAGTGAGGGACTTGACATCAGCAAGTGATAAACTTTGAAAAGTGTAAAAACAAAACTCACTAATTTTTTTTAAACCCAAGATTAGAGAAAGCACAAGTCCCAAATTGTAATTGTAAAGAACATGCCTTTTAAATTCTATTGCATCTTTGGGGCTGGGGAGAGAGCGCTGACTGCTCTTGCAGAGGACCCGGGTTCGATCCCCAGCACCCACATGGCGGCTGAGAACTGTCTGTAACTCCAGTTCCAGGGGAATCCGACGCCCTCTTCTGACCTCCATGGCATTGCACGACACGGGTGCACAAACCTCCATGCAGACAATACAGTCATATAAATAAATAAATAAATAAATAAATAAATAAATAAATAAATAAATAAAAATTCTATTGCATTTTTGCAAGTTTGATACAGTATTTTAAAGGTATTTAGATCCATACCCATAGATGCTCCTCCCCTTTACTGCCCCCACCCAAATATATATATATATATAATTTGCCTATACTGTCTAATTTGTGTCCCCCAAATGTCCTTCAGTGTGAGTCCATCCACTGGAGCCCAAATGTCCTTCAGTGTGGGTCCACCCACTGGAGCCTGGTTAACCTACACATGAGTCACATCCACAAGGGAGGCTAACTTTCTGTTCCAACAGCCTTTGGCTGTCAATAATTCTTCAGGTAAGGTTGGTGTTTCTTAACTACCTCCCCATGTCCATGCAGGGATTTTGCCTGGTTTGATCTTGTATGGGACTTGTGCATGTTGTCCCCATTGCTGTGGATTCATGAGTAACTGACCACCTGTCTGAAACACTGTTTCCATGTGGTTACTAACTCTGACTAAATGTTCTCAATTGGAGATTAGGAACATTGTGAGTTAATACAACAACAGAATGATATACACCACCTTAAAAGTGTCTACTGGACTAAGGGACACTTGAGCTGCCTTAACTCCATGTGTTTCCTCTAATTTGATGATGCAAAGCATGACACGGCCATTCTTCTTCCTGTTGAAGTTCAATTATTCCTTCTGTGATTATTGCCAGTTTACATGTGGATAGTTCACCTCATTTTTCTCAATGGACTTCCCTTCCAGAGTAATTTTGGTTTGGGATTCAGACATTCCACATTTTTTTTGGATTGAAGTACTGAATTATAGCTAGATATTTGCTTAAATCCAGTCATTGGCTATATAAACCCTCTGTTGTATATTTCTAGTCAAAACAAACGTGTATTTTTGCCCATTACATGTGATTATCCTTCTAAGCATCAGCCCCTGTTTTGTGTGTTTGTGGGTATGTGATGTATTTATGAAATACTTTTCAGTATTGCAAAAGCTAGAGAAGATCAATTTCAAAGAAACAAAAATAAATACAAGTTAATAGTCTTTTCTCAATGTGAATTTGTTCATTCATGCTTACATTAGGGAATGTACTAACCATGAATCATTCACATCGAATTGCTCATGAGAAAAAATGTGCTGGCTTTGCCATCAGTTTTGAATTGCTTGACAGAAGGGAAAGAAAGAAAAAAAAAGCATTGTCTCGGTATAAATAATAACCAGACACAGATCCCAGGCAAGGAGTGAGTGCAAGCTGGCAAAAGTTCTTTTGATTCATATGAACAGAGATGTTCCTGAGAGGGATTTGAAAATGGAATATTCTTTCTGTGACTAAGTTTACAGTCAGCCAGAACAGCCCCAAGGGTGTGTGGGGAGACTGATCATTTGGAAATTTTGTTCATGCCATGCCAAAACAGTGCACTGCTACATGTGGATGAGAATGAATCTATAGAATATGAAACAAGTATATGATGATGTGTAAGTTATGTTGGCATTATGCAACCATACCTACCTAAGATCTCACCTGGTTCCAGGGACATCCTAGAGTATAATCATCTTATATACATAAATATCCATTTCCCTGGATAGGACCTTTTTCTGTCAAGGAGGGGAAACAGTCAAAGTTGTGGTAACTTACAAATGTGATCTATGATTGAGGAAGAACTTTAGATTTTAAAGTGAATCAGCCAGGGAAATGTACTGTGTAACCCATCAAAGGAAAAGGAATGCCCAGTGTGCCAAGATGTAGGTGGGAATCTATTACTGCTGCTGTTAGGCCTAGAAAACTACATATGGCCAACTTTGGATAAGCATCGATACAAAATTGTTTACCTTAAGACTCTGTCCAGTGGATTTCCATTATTTCCTGACCCCTTCACTTAGATTGAATTCCTCTGGATTTCCAAAAAGAAAAAGAATACTGAAAATTTCATTTTTAAAATTCCTTGGCATAAACAAGCATCATTGGATTAGGAAAAAAATAGATAATTTTGCAGCCATGCCATATTATATTTATCCAATTATAAGCAATGACTTTTAAAAATCTTTGATTACATCCTACTCAATGCAAACCTGTATCTTTTCTTTCTCAGCCGTTAAGTTGGTGACGTTTTGTCCTGTTGGAACAAACAAATCTTTTCCCATAGTTAGTTTTAAGATTTGAATTGCAGGGGTTTGATGAAAAGGTTTCATGTCTTTCTGTATCCCCCCCTTTTTTTTTTAGCGTATGAGTCTCCAGAAGATAGTTGTATTATACATGACTATAGGGTGGAGTCAAGGCATAAATTTCATCAAATTCACCCATGCTGTTTTGGGTGACTATATATGATTAACTTGGGAAGCAAACTTAATTTTTACGTTAAATCATCTTAAAGAGAATGCTACAAGGTGATACTGTACAACAGAGAAATTATAGAGAACATTTGTATGTCTGACATCAGCAATGGATTGTTCTACCAGGTGGATGTTGGCCAGGGGATCCAAGGCCCCACAAAAGGTAAGGGCTCCTTGCCTCTAAGTTGGGATACCTACAGGAGGAGAGGCAATAAGACCCTGCTGCCGAAGACCTGACGTTAACATGGGAGGGATGTATTGAGACCACACATGCAAGTGTACAGATGGCCTCTGGAATGCCAGAGAGTGTTACCAAAGGCCACTAAACCAATAAAGCAAATATGGGTCTCCCTGAGTCAAGCAAGACTCCACCGTCAGCACCAGCTACACCTCACCTGCCTGGAAATACTGTGCAGCAGAGGCAGCCATGTGCCTGTATATCCCAAATCTAATTGGCTATTGGCTCTCCCCTTGGAGAAATAACCCATGGCTGATGCCACAAGCTTACATCCTCTACAGGTTAGGAGATGTTATAAGCCACAGTAAGACCCTGTCATATTTAACAGGGGGGAAAATTGTAATTCATGGATTAACATATCCAAACATGTGTCTATGCTAAAGTAACCTACCATAACTATTAGTGCTGCTTAAATACCTATATATCTAATTGCTTGTTCTTCATTAGTAGGATCGAAAGGTTATTCCTGGACAAACTGTCAGCCCATGAAAGGAAACAGCCAGAATTGACCAGAGTCCAAGTCAACAGCTCCAGAGAGAGTGGACTGTTTTACCTCTCATCCACCTGTGCCCCTTTTCTAAGCCTAGGGAACAACCTGCGGAAGAGGGGGCGTGGTAGAATGTAAGGGCTGCGATTGGGGTGAATGGTGAAACTACAGCAATGTAGTCTGGACACTCATTTGATCAACTTGATTGAACAAACAACCTGTCACCCCCCACTGGATGGTGGGGCTGAAGGTGTTTGGGCACAACAGCCTGCAGATAGGTTTTGCATGAAGGATGCTTGTACTCATGGATTATCACTTATAGCTAAAAATGAAAAAAAAAAAACTGAGAGAAAGATGCAGGACAGTTATGGCAGAATGCATGATCTGGGATGGGGTGGGGGTGGGGGGGAGGGAAAGGGAAATAAGCCTGAACTGAATTGGAAAAAATGTATGAAATGCACAAAGCATCAATAAAAATTAATTTAAAAAAAAAAAAAAATCTTTGATTAATCATAATTTTTCCAGCATCACTTTTATCTATTGTGTTCATGGAAGAGTTACATGTATTGAGTAAGATATCACAGCTCGAGTTACATTGTAAAAGTTAATTAGAATCCAGAAATAATTTTTAGCAGATTATTTCCATGTCCTTCTTGATTATGTTAGTATTTCACTCAATGTAACATGAAATTGTGGAGCTGGATATGGTTGTTATTATAGACTCATGGTGAGTGCAGATCATTTTTTTCTTTTTTTAAAATAAAATATTTTATTGGTGTTTTGTGTGTTGCATAATTTCTCAGTCTACCATAGACACACTCCCTTTTCCATGCACCTCACCCCACCCCAGTTCATGCATTCTGCCATATATATCTTGTATCTTTTTCTCATTCTTTTTTAAAGTTTTTCTCTGCAGAGGATTATTGTTTGGGCAGAAGTTAACTGTTTCAGTCAGTTCTTTGATCCAGTCTTTTTGTCGTTGTTGTTCCCTCCCATTTGTATTGCTCCAAAGTATGCCTATATATACATCACATATATGCCAAAATTATGACCTTTGAAAATAAACTGTATGCTAATTCAAAAATATGTTTAGAAGTTCACATTTCCCTTTAATTTTATATTACTCTAATATGGAGATCTTTTTTTTTTCTTATTCAAGACACATTCTTTTCTTTACTAAGCAGTGAATGCCTTCAAGCATACATTGTAAGTATATTAGAAGTACAAACAAAATAGTTTCCATTAATGTTTTATTTATCTCTTTAAAAGATGAAATGATATGTTGCAAGTTCTTGTAATTCCACATGGTATGGAGGAAGTTTCACAGGATCCCACTTCAAGATGAAGAACAATAGTCAATCAATAGATGCTGAGGGAAGGAGAACCAGTTTTCTCTAGGAAATACCTCCCTGAGAGGTTATCTATTCCCAAGTGGGCAGCCCTGAACACATACACAAAGGACCACTAAATGGACTCAGTACATTATGAGTGTATATTTATAAATGTTATGTATGCACATGTAGCAATAATAATCAGAAAAGAGGACAAGAAATTCAGAGGGAGTTGAGGGATATGGAAGTCATCGGTGGAGGAGTAGGAGCAATAGAAATAATACAAGACAACTCCCATGAATCATGTAAGAAATTCTCAAAAACACCTTAAAATGTTGATGTAGATAGCTAATATTAGGTGTGCAGCTTGTGTTGATGATATACGTATAATAGAAAATTTAAATTCCGGGGCTGGAGAGATGGCCTAGCAGTTAAGAGCGCCGACCGCTCTTACAGAGGACCGAGTTCGATCCCCAACACTCACATGGCGGCTGAGAACCGTCTGAAACTCCAATTCCAGGAGAACTCCAGTTCCAGGGGAATCTGACACCCTCTTCTGACCTCCGTGGCATTGCACGATACGGGTACACACACCTGCATGCAGACAGTACATTCATACACATACCGAAATAAATAAAAAGAAAATTTAAAAAAAAAGAAAATTTAAATTCCATTCACATATTTAGTCTTTTGGGGATCATTTTGTATATAGGTTACATCTTGAACTAAAGATTGTATACTGTAAGAGAAGAACATAACTATTAACATCAAGATGCTTAAATAGAAATAAAAGGGCAATAAAATGCGGGAGCCTTTACATATGCTCACCCTGCACTTGAGCATAAATTTAGTGTGTGTGTGTGTGTGTGTGTGTGTGTGTGTGTGTGTGTGTGTGTGTCGCAGAGAATTTTCCTCCAGGGGAAATTCTCTGCAACAACTTAGTGTCCCACAGCACATCTGCCATTATTGGTTCACTGGTTACTAGGCAAAGTAAGTAGCTGACTCTCCAATCTTAGTTTCAGAAAAGACTTAGAGAATTTATTAGGCTTGCTTCCAAGTTGACAGACGAAAGCATATGCTCAGTAGCTTAGCCATGGTTTTCCTTTCCCAACATGGCGGCCAGGAGTTCTGGCATGAATTCTGTGCCCTAAGCTCATGATGATGAAATGACAAGAACCCCAGCTCTGCATGGCAGGCTTTTCATATGCCCCAGCAGCATCCAAGATTCCCAGAGTTCCGTGGGCTTTTCCATGTGTATCATGGGAACCTCAATGAGGGCTCAGCTTTGCCCTTAGCTCCTCCTTCTAAGTAAACTTGACATGGCCAGTGTTAAGTCCATTTCAAAGAAGATATATTTTTTTAAATTTTATTTATTTTTGTATGTGTATGAATGTACTGTCTGCATGTAGGTTTGTGCACCCGTGTCGTGCAATGCTGCGGAGGTCAGAAGAGGTCTCAGATTCCCCTGGAACTGGAGTTCTCCTGGAATTGGAGTTACAGACGGCTCCTAGCCGCCATGTGGGTGCTGGGGATCGAATCCGAGTCCTCTGCAAGAGCAGTCGGCGGCTCCCAACCGCTAGGCCATCTCTCCAGCACCTTCACAGAAGATATATTTTATCCCATTCATGTGTGTTTGTGTGTGTGCGTGTGTGTGTGTGTGTGTGTGTGTGTGTGTGTGTGTGTGTGTGTGGTGTGCCACCTGTATTCTGGTGGCCAAGGTCAGAAGAGGACATGAGATCCCATGAAGCTGGAGTTATACGCAGTAATGAGCTGCTGAAGTGTGTTCTGAGAATAGAACTTCCACTCCTTGAAAAGCAGCAAGTGCTTTTAACCACTGAGCTAGAATTTTTTAGGGACAGTCACCACATATTTGTTTGCTAAAGTAGCCATGTATTTGCTCAATTGTTACTTCTTTCCAGATTCATTTAGGCCTCAAGAACATGTACTGAGATGAAATTTAATGTTTAAGTTATTTTAATGAGATTTTGGTTTATTTTGTTAAAACAAAATCACCTTTAGAAGTAAAAACTTTCCTTGTTTGACTGTTTTTTTTCATATTTATAGAAATATAAAACACTTTTTCTGATTTGACTATGAGTTACTAGATAACAGATTTTTTAAAATAAAGGAAACCTGTCTCATCCTATCAAATGTATGATCAGACTTATTGTCCTTACTCAATATCTATCTAGTAAAATAGTTGGAAAAATAAGTTATTTAATAATTATGCATGATACGATTGTACATATGTTGATGAATGTATTGATAACCCATCCTCTCTCTCTTTCCCCCCAGATTCCCAGGAAGGAAATTACAAGTCAGAAGTCAACAGCAAGCCTAGGAAGGAAAGGACAGCTTTTACCAAAGAACAAATCAGAGAACTAGAGGCAGAATTTGCCCATCATAATTATTTGACCAGACTGAGGCGATATGAGATAGCCGTGAATCTAGATCTCACAGAGAGACAGGTAAAGTGAACCGGGTCATAACATGATCATTTATGGTGCTTTCCCTCAACAATCTGCTGCCATTTTTGAAATGTCTAGACCAGTGTTTCTTAAACACCAATTAGAAGATGATGAACTATTACATAATGAAATTTGACTTCAGCGAGATGATAAAATTAAGGACAACATAATGATTAGTTTAATGAAACTTCATGTACTGAGTTTTAATAATCTCCTGAGAAGACGATTCTCCCTTTTGTTTGTTTTAAAAACAACTGTTGTTTCACTTGATGTTGACTTATGTGAGGCACTTCCTGTGCTAACATTTAAAACTATTCATTTGTCATAATAAAAAATTAGTTTTCTGTACTGATCAAGATAGGCTATGCTACACTTCAATAACACATTAACCCTCAAAACTTAATAGCATAATGCACAAAAAAGGGTTATCAGTGCCTTACTTTCTGTACATAGTCTCTGAGTCCAGCATTCTAAAACTGCTTCACAGCCCCAGCTGCACTCCCTGCAATCTCAACATGTGGTGGTGGTGGTGACCACAGGAGGTAAGAAAGACCTGGAAGTTCATGCACTGACCTCCAAAGTTTTCACTTGTAAATGACCCGTGTTGTTTCCATTTACATTCTCATGAAACAATCAAATGGTGCAGCTTAGGCACAAGCAGCCTGGGTAATGATGGGCAGCAAAGTGACACAGGTCACTAGGAAATGCTGCTACCCCATTACCCCAGATGTTTTTCAAATTGTATTGGTCTCCAAAATTCAAAATTTTAGTATCCACTTAAAGCATGCTTTGAAAGTATTAATGAGCTGAGGGTTCAATTAATAAGATTCAAATAATATTTTTAAATTAATTGCTTAGGGACCTTTCTACTGGATTTTATTTGGAAGACAAATGACTTTCCCTTTCACTACACACAAGGTACCTCTTGTATGAATTCCTGTTTATGTGAGATGAATCTAGCCTGCAGATGGTTAACACTCCTAATCTTTAAAAGGCAAATGCAAACATCTTTATGGACAGTGCTGGCACTCTTAGGGAAAGAGCTTCATTTCCTTTCTCACTATATAGCTCTCCTCCAGGCTCCACTGGAACCGAGGAAACACCAACAGTTTGTGGACAAATGAACAAGTGTCTTATAGAGCAAGTTATTTAATCCAGTTTCTTAAGCCATCTCCTTGCTGCTAATTTTTAGATCGGCTCTGGAAGGTTATTCTGGGTAGAGAAAATAAATAAGGGAACACTTTTATGTGGTTTTATTTATTGGCACTTTATACTTTATTAAATATTATGACTAGTTCCTAAGATATGGAGCACCACGTTTCCTCCCCCTGAATTTTGCAAAGTTCTCTATATGAATGTGCAGCATTTGACGCTTTGCAAAGCAGGGTCTTAAATCTATGTCACTAGATAAAATGTTTATTTTTATATATTGATCTGGGAACAAGAAAGTAAGGAATGGGGAGAAATTACAATTTAATGTACATAAAACAGTAAATTCCAAGAAAGGCATTTATGTTATAGGAAAATGAAGAAAATAGTAATGTTACTTCCCCTCTACACGAATGATGGATGCATCAGTGCACTCTCAGGCAGGAGTAAAGTTAAGAGTCTGTGCTTTTTCCTGTAGGGACAGTCTGTCATTATCGTTCATTGCTTGATCATAAAAAATAGGTTTTAGGTGGGTGTGGTGGTGCACATCTTTAATCCCAGCACTTGGGAGGAAGAGGCAGGTGGATCTCTGGGAGTTCAAGACTAGCCTGGTCTACAGAGTGAATTCCAGGCCAGCTATGGCTACAGAGAGACAATGTCTCAAAAACACCAAAAAAAATAGGTTTTATTTTTGTCTGAAAACAATTTCATTTTAGAAGATATTTTGTAAATTTGTGCAGAAAATCTGGAAGGTGCTTTGGAAAATTACCCCTTCTTCCTAACTGACTTGGCATGCTTACAGAATTATATTCAACATTCACATACATACTAGATTTTAATTCCTTAACTTTATTAATGTCACTTTAATTTCATGTCAGCTGGCCTTTTCTGTGTAACAAGCCACCTCAAATATTAGTGGATTCACATAATAACCCAAATTCAATTTACTTACAATTTTGTGGGTCTTAGTTTTGGAATGGATTTACCAGCCTTCACTACAAGGTTTTTTTCATGAGCCCATAAACAACAGCTGCCTGGGGGGGCCTTTTGGAGACAGCTAAACTTCTAATAGTTTGTTTTTAGATAGGCTAATCTAGGTTTCTTCAGTCATTGGGAAAATACTCCTAGGATCATCTAGAAAGAAACACTGAAGTGTAAGGGAGCCTTGAGCATCTCTCCATGTCATATTTACCAAGGCTCCATTTTCCAAAGCAAATCGTCCAAGCCAACTCAGAGTCAAGACAGGAGTCATCAGAATTCACTGTTGAAGTAAGCCAGCAATGGCTTCATCAATTACAAGCAGAGAAACAATGGCAAAGAAACAAAATTGTCAAAAAACCTAGACAGGTAATTAGGTCCTCAAATAATTGAAAACTTGACAGTCTGCAGATTATTATGTAAATTTCTATTGGCCATTTTGCAAGTTACCCTGAAAGGAGATGTAACAGCTTTCAAATCTAAATATCTACTCAAAACAAAGTCATTAGAAGATTAGTCAGAAGTAACCAAATATTGAATGAAAAAAATCTGAAAGAATATCCAAGATTTGCCACTTTGAATTTTCTTTTCTTAGACAAGTAAAAACCTATTTGGGGCACAAAATGGAAAGTACTTTTCCTTCTGTTCACATTTATATTTCAGAGTGCCTTTGAATGGAATCTCAGCATAAACTAAAGAACTGTCACTGGGGGTGCTGTTAAGGCATGTTGAATTAATAACACAAATGTTTGTTGAACTGGCTGCTAGAAATCAAAATAAGCTAGAGACAAAAGTGCTATATATATAACTCACAGAACAAAAACTATCAGATAATACCAGTGGGAACTGGAGTAGAATATCACAGGGAGGATGCATTGCATGGGTGAGTGTTCCCAGTTATGCCAAATGTTAACTTCATTCCTATGTTGTTCTGCTCATCTAGTATTTTCAATTATATATATATATTTATATATTTTTATATATATAATTATTAAATATATATTTAAATATATATATAATTATACATATATTTATAATTATATATATATTTAATAAAAATAAATATATAAAATTATATATATTTAAATATTTATTTTTTTATGTGTATGAATGTACTGTCTGCATGTACGTTTGTGCACCCATGTCATGCAATGCCGTGGAGGTCAGAAGACGGTGTTGGATTCCCCTGGAACCCGAGTCAAAGACAGTTCTCAGCCGCCATGTGGGTGCTGGGGATCGAACCCAGGTCCTCTGCAAGAGCAGTCGGCACTCTTAACCGCTAGGCCATCTCTCCAGCCCTTTCAATTATATCTTAAAATATTATCTTTATTGTCTGTGATGAATTTCACTGTGGAAAATGTATCAGAAAAAAAATTCTGGGTGATTCAATAATCAAATTTTCTATTCTTGGGGATCTAAAGGCATATTCTTCAGAATGTCAAGGAGTTCTACCCAAGGAAGTGTTTTAAGTCTGCTATTCTTGATATTGGGTTTTTAAAGTTACAGATATAGAGTCTTAAAATGACTTTTGAATGCATCTTCTCCAAATTAGTTGTAGAGTTCAGTTGGACATCTATAGCATAATTCAATGGAAAGTTTGTTCAAATGGACTAACACTTTACCATTTTAGAGGATTAGAAATCTAAGATCAAGACAATGAAAGATTTGTTCTGGACAGGGACTGCTGCATTAAGAACATCCATCCTCTCCCTTTAAATCTACATGGCTGAAGGGGCTCTCTAGCTCTCTAAAATTTACTTTTATAGTGCTATTGCTTCCAGTAATGAGTGTTCTGCTTTAATTAGTTAATCAACTTGTAGACCCTATTTCTAATCCTTACCTTGAGTGCTAGTGTTTCCACATAGAAATTGGAGAACAGCCATTCAGGTGATAACAAGGGTATTCCATTACAACAGTGTTTCTGTACTATAAGCAAGTGATTTATCTATACAATTCATCTCATGACCTTGGATAGTCTTAGAAAACAGTGCTGTGTACTATTTGCACATTCAAATTGTTTTTATTTTACCTATGCAATCTTTTCCCTGTCTTTATGCAAAATTAATTTTCCATATCTTAAAATATGTGAACTTTAGACAAGTAACTAAAACATACTTTAAAGAGCATTATATCTAACCTTATATTTTTCACTGTTTCTGTGAGCTTTATTAGTAGTCTTTAACTGTAAAATATTTTTTCTTATTTTAACAGGAGTTTTACATTTGGTAAAAGAGGAGATGAAAATTAAATCATATTGATTCATAGTAGAACAATTTAGAGAATTATTTTCTCCACCCTAAAGCTTACCTTACAAACAAAATGAGTATCATGTTTTCATCTTAAAGTTTAAAAAATATACATTTGTACAGTGGACACAATATTTGGAACAAGGTTTATTGTAGTTATATCATTGATCAGTATGTCACATGTAATAACAGGACACTGAAACACACGCACACATATATATGTATATATATATATATATATATATACATATATATATAGGTTCTAATAGTGATTAGGGATCCTTTTAGAAAAAGGGAAGATATGCCGGGTCTGGTGGTGCACGCCTTTAATCCTAGCACTCAGGAGGCAGAGGCAGGTGGATCTTTGTGAGTTCAAGGCCAGCCTGGTCTACAGAGTGAGGTCCAGGACAGTTAGGGCTAAAGGGAGACCCTGTCTTGAAAGACAAAACACCAAAAAAAAAAAAAAAAAAAAAGAAAGAAAAAAGAAGAAAAAAAGCAGAAAAAGAAGACTGAAATTTTTTAAATTATTATTTTATTTTTATTAAACTTTTTCTTAACATCAACATATTTTTCACATCCAATTTAGACTCATTTCCCCTTTCCATGCCCCCACCCCATCTGAGTTCATGAATTCTGCCGTGCATGTCTGGCATCTTTTAACAGCCTTTAGAACCTTAAATTCCCAATTCCTACCTGAGGATCAGTTATAAACCTTCACAAGTAAACCATACACACACACATACACACACACATACACACACACACACACACACACACACACACACACACACATGCACACACACACTCATTGACCCCTGTGTCTCCCATAGTGAAATATCAAGGGACTCTCTATTTCACTTTATAGCTAGTGATTCTCTTTGAGCTTCCTCCAGCAAGGAATTAGGAGGTTATTCCAAAAGTAACCTTCTTTGACAAATAAATGTTAAGTAAAATTATTTTATATTAAATAAAAATGGTAATCCTTGAACAAAGTTCACTGCCGATTGTGAAATGTTGTTCTGTGGGACAGTTATCAGTCTAGTAATCTTTCTGCTTCTAATTACAGCTTCCAGGTTCTGACATCATCTGTTGTCCTAATCAATAGTGGTAGGGTCATTTAGAACATTTTATAGAGCCAGTCAATCTGCAGATCTTCCTACTGAAAGTATTTTAAGCTGGACAAACTTAGTCTGTCTTTTTGCTTATATCCAGAACAAAAGTGGAGATGGGGCTGGAGAGATGGCCTAGCGGTTAAGAGTGCCAACCGCTCTTACAGAGGACCCGGGTTCGATCCCAGCACCCACATGGCGGCCTAGAACCGTCTGAAACTCCAATCCCAGGAGAACTCCAGTTCCAGGGGAATCTGACACCCTCTTCTGACCTCCGCGGCATTGCACTACACGGCTGCACAAACTTGCATGCAGACAGTACATTCATACACATACAGAAATAAAAAAATTAATTAAAAATAATAAAAAAATAAAAATAAAAAAATAAAAATAAATTTAAAAAAAAGTGGAGAAAGCACCTATCAGAGTTTTAATACCTCATTGTTAGAAGAGGGAGAAGGAGGGAAAGGAAGAAAAAGAAGTGGTTAAATTGACATTCTGTAGAGGCCAGACTGCCAAATGTAGAAGGGGTAAATTTTCAAGGTTATCAATTTTTTTTCATAGAGCTAATTAAAGATAAATCATGTGTATTTGTGAGCTAGATAAAAATACTGGCATCAACACCCTGGATTTGTGACAACTCTGGCAAGATAAATGGACAATCCCACCTCCATGAATAAGTTTCCATTAGTGACAACAAGAGACATTAAGATTTTTTTGTTACTCATATATTGTCAAATAGGCCATTGGTAAATATTTTCAAAATAACCCTCAATTTTTTTATGACAATAAAGGATAATTATCTTTTTATATAACAAATATAACATGGTTTATCTTTTATATTACATTTTTGAGCATATCTAGAAGTTAATTTCCATAACTTTGTATGAACACACTTAGCTTTTTGATAAATTGCATTCATGATCAGATAAAATTGGCTATTCTAGTTCATCTAAGATTGCCTGTGCATCCAGTAATTTTAGAAAATTCTTTTCTTTTGTTCCAGCAATATTAGTCAGTTAAAGTAATAAACATTAGACAGAGGCAGGCAGATCTTTGTGAGTTCAAGGCCAGCCTGGTCTACAGAGTGAGTTCCAGGATAGCTGGGGCTACAGGGAGACCCTGTCTCGAAAAGACAAAAAATAAATAAATAAATAAAGATAAACATTATTATTTCTTAATTTGTGGCATGTTAGCTCTTTTGAAAGACTGACTTGATTTGACTAGAAAATGACTTCAGTAATGGACGTAATGATAGCGGTGGTATTTTAAAATAATTTTCATTGCAAGTATGTGAATCTATGCCAGATTCAAAATTTCCTAAGACTCACAAAATGTCATGATATGTGAAAAGCCATTTAAGGAAGATCAAATAAAATGATATTTATACAGGTAGTTAGCATTTCAACCCTTTCCTAAATTAATTTTGAGAAATTACCTGTATAAAAGAATGAGAAATAATTGAATGATCCCTAACAACTTATAAATGTAAATAATCAAGTTGGAAATAATAAAGGCCAGGAAACGTCAGAAAATTAAGGTCCTAATTTTGCTGAACTGCCAGTTTATTTCTTTTTCTTTTAAAATTATTTCTGTAGATAAACAGACATATAGTGTATTTAGAGAAATAATGATGTCTTTCACTGTATGACTATGTAACCTGATTAGGCACACATGTAGACATGTGTACGTACAAATATGTGTGTACATATATATATGTGTGTGTGTGTGTGTGTGTGCAAAATGAGTCTTTGAGAAATGTTACAGAAGTTTTCTGTATTGTTCCTTCTGCAAGCAAGCATATAGGGAAGATATAAGCTTCTGTTTTTAGTAGTTCACAAATCTCCCTGTTTGTATTCCCAATTTCCTTAACAAATAAGTGTATATTAACTTGTAATTAAACAGCATTAGCATTCTGACATCAGCATGCCCTGCATCACAGTATCCACATGTAAAGTGCAATGCCCAAGAAAGCTTCTACTGTGGACTGTTTGACACATGCCTCATACACATTTTCCTCTCAGTTTTTTTAGATTAAAAAAAAAAACTTAATAAAAGACATCTGAAGTTGAGAAAATTCTGGAAAGTTTGAGAAGCACATTCAAGATTGGTGTTGGCAGATTTAATTTTAAAAGCTATTCTTTTAGCTGAATAGGGTTTTAAAGCAGAACATACAAATGTTTTGTGACACCTACAAATTAATAAAGCCAGGACTATAATAATCCACAAGTTTAGGGGGTGTGGATATGAAAGACATGGAGACACTGTCATGATTCCTGTTCACATTCTAGACGTTTGAAGACATCTTAGTAAATCACTGAAAAATTCACTTTTGATCCAGATGCTTAGTGTCATATTTGTTTGTTGCTTCAAAACACAGATATTTAAGGTGTTATATAAATGTGGGTATGGCATTGTAACAGTAGGATTTCTATCAGCCTATTTGTCCCAGATACCTTAGAAAATTATGCAAAACTGCATATTCATACTTAATTTTTGTTTCCTGATGAGCTATTGCAAACCTGGAGGAGAAATATTGATGTCTAAGGCATACAAAGCTGTCATGTGAATAAACAAGTCAAGTAAAAAGCTGAAAAAAAAATATTTACCCAACGACACAGGAATCATCCATTGCAATATTTTCTTTTTTTATTCATTTCTTTATTTCAAAACAAAACAGAGCATATATTTTTGGTCATTTACATTCTGAATGAAAAGAAAGTTGTGGCTTATAATCAACAAGAATAACAAACAAAACAATAAACAAAAATAGTTCATAGGTGACTGTCAGAGCAAAAGTAAAAAAAATTAAAGTTAATGCAGCTTGTCACTTCAAATACTGGGTTCTTCTTTCTTATGTAGTTTAAGTAGATTTATTCTGCCTCATAAATCTTAGTTCTTAGAGAATGAACTTGAAGCTATGTCCTTAGTAGCATCAGAGGATATGGTATTGCTTTACTAAATATTCATACATGCACATGTTTGAATCAAACCCACTCCCATTCCCTCTCCTCCAATTCTTCACTTATCCCCCAATCACTTTTTTCTCCAAAATTCAAGCCCCCCCCCTTTTTTTATTTGTGGGTTTTGGTTTTTGTTTAGTTTTTGTTGTTTTTGAGACAAAATCTCCCTATATCCACAAATTGCCTGGGACTTACTATGTAGAGCAGGCTGACCTCAATCTCACTCTACCTGCCTCTGCCTTCAGAGTACTGGGATTACACAAGCCCAAATCTCTGTTTTTGTTTGTTTGTTTGTTTGTTTGTTTGTTTGTTTTTTGTCTTTTTGAGACAGGGTCTCCCTGTAGCCCCAGCTGTCCTGGAACTCACTCTGTAGACCAGGCTGGCCTTGAACTCACAAAGATCAGCCTGCCTCTGCCTCCCAAGTGCTAGGATTAAAGGCGTGTGCCACCATGCCCGGCTCTCTCTCTGTTTTTAATAAGCATTGAGTACACTTAGAACTGCCTGTAGCTACACAGGTGTAGTCTGATCTACTGGAATACGGATAGCCTCTCTGGACTAATGTCCCTTAAGAAAACAGATGTCTCCTCCTCAAGTACCCATCAACTGTCAATCACTCTTCACATAAGAGAATCCCTCACTCATCCATGCTGGAATTTTCTCTGTCTTATTCTTGTGCAAGTCATGAGCACACAGTCCCAATTGCTGCTGTGAGTTCATGTGTCCAATTGCTGGCAAATACTGTTTCAGTAAAGATGTTTACTGTCCCTGGCTTTTACAATCACTCTGCTCCTCTTCTGTGATGATCCCTGAGCCTTGGGAGGAGGGGCATTGATACAGATGGCTCATTTAGAGCTGAGAACTCTATTCACTTATTGACCAGTTTTGCATGTCTGTGTTAACTGCCATCTATTGCAAGAAGAAACTTTTCTGATGAGAGTTGAGATGCTCTTATCTAGTGGTTTTGCAATGAGTCATTAGGACACATTACTAATGTGTCCATTTAGCAAATTATAGTGGTATTTCTTCCCTAGGGTCTATGATCTGACAAGCCACATATTATTGGCCCTGACAATTGTGCCAGGTATGGGTTTAATTCTGAGGATTGTGCCGTAAATCTGACCGGAAAGTGATCTATTAATTCCATGACATTCATGCCACTATTGCACCAGGGGGCAATTACAGGGCAGTTTACCATGTTAATTTATCAGAATAATAATACTAGTTTCTCCCCTAGGGTCTATGACTAATCAGCCACTTTAATTACTTCTTGTTATGAAGATTTTGTTAAAAACTTACTATCTCAGTCAGGCATGGTAGCACAGGACTTTAAACCCAGCACTTGGAAGCAGAGGCAGGTAGATCTCTGTGAGTTCAAGGCCAGCCTCGTCTACAGAGTGAGTTCCAGGTGAGCTGGGGCTGCAGGGAGATACCGTCTCAAAAAGACCAAAAAAAACCCAAAAAAACAAAAACCAAAAACCTTAATATCTCTGTGAGATACTAAGAGAATATAAGGGTCATGTTGTTTTGATTTTAGGAAAAATAACATTTTCTCATTACTCACTTTCTAAGGATAAAGGATTTCACTTTTTTAATTGTTAGAGATTTAGATGAAGTACTAGCTGCAAGCTTGAAAGAATGAAATATTTTAAAGATCTAATTTATGTAGCATTTTTCAGAAAATATTGCGGGAAGAAGATAAACTGACTTGAAGCACCAATAAATACAAAGGTTCGCAAAGTTTATCATGATTAAATTTTCAATTTCAGGTTTTATGCAAAACAGTTGATCTTCAAATTTCTTAGGATGTACTATTCTTTCCTTGCTAAGATAACTCAAAATAAACACATGAGATCCTAACAACAGCAAGAGTATAAGATTCCAGAAGAAAAAAATGCTAATAATAATTGGTGATGCTAACCATGTGGTAAAAGAGCCATGGGGCCCTCATTAAGTGACAGAGAGTAAGGAGCTCAGTACCATTTCCCATACCACCGAGAGGATAAATCTCTTAGCAAAAAATATCAATGACGTCGACTACACAAAAAATAATTAAGAACATTCTGTAGGGGCTGGAGAGATGGCTCAGTGGTTAAGAGCACTGACTGCTCTTCCAGAGGACCCGGGTTCAATTCCCAGCACTCACATGGTGGCTAAGAACCATTTTTAAGCCTTTAATCCTAGCACTTGGGAGGCAAAGACAGGTGGATCTCTGTGAGTTCAAGGCCAACCTGATCTACAGAGTGAGTTGTAGGCCAGCTGGGGCTATAGGGAAACCCTGTCTTAGAAAAAAATTCTGGGCTGGAGAGATGGCCTAGCGATTAAGAGCACAGACTGCTCTTACAGAGGACCCGGGTTCGATCCCCAGCACCCACATGGCAGACGAGAACCGTCTGAAACTCCAATTCCAGGAGAACTCCAGTTCCAGGGGAATCCGACACCCTCTTCTGACCTCCGCTGCATTGCACGACACGGGTGCACAAACTTGCATGTAGATAGTACATTTATACACATACAGAAATAATAAATAAAAATTTAAAAAATTCTGTAAAATATGAAGCTAATCTTTACACATCATTACACATGGGTGTATAAAACATATCCTTCACCTCCAGCCAGAAATTGCAAATTTCTCTCTCTCTCTCTCTCTCTCTCTCTCTCTCTCTCTCTCTCTTTCTCTCTCCTTTCTCTGTCTCTCTTACTGTGAATGTGTTCCATTTATGTCTCTGTTCCCTATTTCATTTGATCTACTACAATACCAGCTATTAGACATGTGGTGTTATTTTTTAAATGTAATAATAATACCTAGAATAAAAGACACCAATGACATGCAAGATTATTTTCACTCTTTATAAATGCAGATTCTTACAGGGAATAGGCTCATAAATCTTAATAGAGCTCATTAGAAAGTATTTACCTTTATAATAAATGAAACTAAGTTGAAAAGGGTATTTTAAGCTATAAAACTTCCTTATGTATAAATCTAAATGGGTAAATAAATATAAATAAATAATACATAAAATAAAAGCAAAATGACTATGGCTCATACTTTTAAAGATCTTCATTCTTCCCTCTCATTTCTGTAAGATTCTTCTATCTGATGCTTAGTTTGTTCCATTAATTATTGTATAGAGTTCTAGTGTCAAATATGTAATTAAGCACTTGCAGAAATTAGTTTAAGGCATTAAAATTATTAGTGACCAATTGATTTCATCCACACCTCCAGCTGCATACATGTGTACACATTTGTAGATGGTGATTGTTGATAGCTATAGTCTTTTAATAGTGTTCTTAAGGGAAAAAAAATCTACAACATAGAGCAAGAGGACAAGAGAACACTAATTAACCTCTTAACTTTTGTTAAGGAACCTTACTCCTGCAACAGAGTGCCAGGAACTCAAAAGGTAATAAATGACAAAATGGAGATTAGGAGTCTACAGAATGCGGGTCCATGGACATGTCAAGTTGCCTGTATTTAGCTTCACTCACTCACGTTCAGGGAACATTGTGGAAGAAGGGGCAGAAAGATTGTAAGCGCCAGGAATATAGAATCCTACAAGCTCCTGGGACCCTATTCATATGAACCTACAGCACGGGAGTCAGCATGCACAAAACACATGCAAGCCCAACCAGACAATAATCCAGTATGGAACTGTAGAAATGGGTAGCAGAACCCAATCTTAGCCAAAGAAATATTGGCAGCCGATTATTGTTGAGTGAGGAAGAACTGGCCACCTTAAAGCCAGATAGTCTGACTAAAGCTCTTTGGATGAACTGGCACTGAGGAATGGCTGGGAGATTAATTTGGCATAACCGGCCCTAACACCAATTACAGAATGTGTGAATTCTAGAGAGGAGCTGTGGGAGGATGCCAATGGCCAAGTAGGTATAAAGATGATTAAGATTGATTGAGATGTTACATATGAAATACAGAAAAATTCAATGAAAACTATCCAAAAAAATTAAAAAGAAAAATCGTGAGGTTCCATACTGCAAATATACAAAAAAGAATGATAATGACACATATTCCTTCATTTTGAATAGTCAATGGTAAATGCCTCTATTAATCCTGAAGGATTCATTACTATAGTGTTACATATATGGAAATTGAGAAATAGAGTAGCATAATTTTCTCAGATTCACACAAAATTAGAGAAGAGAGGGCAAGTGTAGAACCCAGTTCATGCGGAACAGATCTAAGGCAGCACACAACATTAGTCTTGTGAAGGTAATTAACTAGAGTAGCAAAATTACCTAAATTATAGAACAGGAAAATAATGTCATATTTACAAACCTAATTATATCAAGTAGGAAAATTACATGAATGATAGTAATTAAATGGATGGAGTTCACATACTTTATATGCTTACTTTTTCCATGCCAAGTGCTTTAAAAATAAAAGTTTGAAATAAAACAGGAACCAAAAGAAAAAAAAAAAGACAATACATCACCACCAGGAAACAAAAAAATACCAAGGTTACATTATGGCACTGTTTTTTCCATCTCTATAATCTTATTCAAGTCACTTAACCTTTGTTTCACCTTTTCTCTTCTATAAAATTAAAATAATGTTAGCAATACCTAGAGAAGATATAATTAATGTTTAAGTTATACCCACAGTCAAAGCTCTTTATCCCTAGATAACTAGCTAATAAAAGGCAACTACTGACTTTTTGGTTAGTAAATTCTAATAATATATGGACACTTAGTAACCACTTTTAATCAGGTTTTTTTGCTACTTTTTTTTTATTCTTTCTTGTTAAATGGATTAATACAGGATGTGTGGCCCCAATTATGAATCAAAGTGAGATCAATGAAAGTATGGAGTTAAGAAAATGTCCAATAATTTGTTGTGCAAACATTTGAAGACAGTATACTGATTTTGAAGAAACATAATGTGAAATAACTAATATGAATGTGTCTTTGAAATTTAAAAAAATTTCTGCTCATTTTCTCCTTAGGACTCTCTATTTGTATAAATTGAGATTGTTTCTAAAGTTGAAGGTGGGAGATGTTCAAACTCCTTTTGATACAGGATAAGGCAATTCTTTTCTGCTCAAATATTAAGATATATTTTCAAAGGTATATGAATATAATAAAGCAGCTATACAGCTATGATATACAAAAGCTTGTGTTACAACGAAGAAAGAAGTGATAACTGGAAAAGGGTAGATTATTTAATAAAAATAACTAGCACAACTTTTGGTGAAAAGTCTATACAGAAACAATTGGCTAAGGTACAGATCACAAGAGTCTGCAGAGTACTTATCTCTGAATTTGACACTTTCTAAGCCTCAGGGATCATTCTGGAAGAGGAGAAATAAATAATGAAAGAGTCAGAAGGGGTGAATAACTGCAAGGAAACAGAATCTTCCAGACAGCTGGTCAGTTACTCATAAGAACTCACATGGATGGTAGCAGAATGCACAATTACTATGGAAGCTCAAATTAGACAAAAGTCCATCCTAGACATAGGGAAATGGGTAAGAATTCCCAAGCCATCCTAAGGAAGTTTTGGTAATTGATGGCTGCTGAGATGAGGGAAGGTAGTTTCTTAAGGGGTAGGGGAAGTATAGATAGGGGATGAAATCTAAAAACTCTCAAATTGTGATGTATTCAAATTGTAAAAATTCAATAAAAAATAAAAATTAAAAATTACAGATACCTAAAAAAGTCTGTAAAGAATAAAAATAAAATGTGATGTAATTCAATGCAAACTAGGCAGGTAAAGATTCTTTAACGGAAGGAGAAATGCAAGGACCATCCACATGAAGCTTACATCAACAGAAATCAGAAAATACAATATAAGAATATGGTAACTTTTACTTATTGTATCAAGAAAAAATAATGCAGAGAATTCTAAATTTATGCAGTGATATAGATCAATCAGAATTCATAACTGAGTGGGTAGAGAGTTAACCTGCTACATTTTTTGAAAATAGCTTTTCTCTATCACTATGGTGAGATGAAGCTTCATGTTCTCTTTGCCT
Organism: Rhizomys pruinosus; assembly: GCA_009823505.1. Lineage (NCBI taxonomy): Eukaryota > Metazoa > Chordata > Mammalia > Rodentia > Spalacidae > Rhizomys > Rhizomys pruinosus. Next base: position 869,029 of record VZQC01001910.1, read on the forward strand.
ATTAATGCAGTTCCTGAGTGTATATATAGAGAAGTTCTGTGGGATACTATTGAAAATAAAATTACCAGAATATCTATAAAATGCAGGGAAATAATTCAAGTGCTTAAGGGCAATAGAATGCATACAGGTGATATATCCAAAAGATCCTGCGCAAAAAACAATGTACGATAGTTTAAAACAATGAGTGAAAATTTTTCCATCAATGTGAACAGTGCAAAATAGTATAAAGTTAAGAGCATTCCATTTTCTAGATTACTCAAAATTATGCAGCATACTTTAATGGTCACATTCCATTTTCAGAAGCTGCTCTAAGCATACAAGGCTTGAGAACAATACACAAATTCTATGGTTGTGATAATTATGAGTATGGAGAAAAATATGATATGAAAGGCAACTTAGATTAACAAGTACATTGTGATAAATGCAATATGATAAGACAAGAATTTCCCTACACAAAAAACAGTGATGGAATATCATCCTGACTCTAATGATAAATGTTCATAATGTGCATGTTTGTTCTTTTTCTATATATGCAAATATGTATATATATGCTTTGTATATTTGCATTTATATAAATATGTATGTATATACATTGTGAATTTGTATTTATACAAATATGTTTGGTATAGAAATAATATATGCAAATATTATAGATAATCTCATAAAAATAAGTGTGTATATGTAAAATGTATTAAATAAACTTAATTGAGTTTTTAAAAGAAAAGAAACCTCTGCAGAGCTAACATGAATGATATTATATAGAAATTAATACCAGCATTTGGCAAATGCTAGCAATTTTTTATTTTGACCACAATTTTAGGGAAAAGTTAGATTACATATGGAAAGTAAAAGTGACTAAGAACAGGGTGTAGGGGAGAAAGGATAGTTCTAAAGAAAATAGGTCCACCGTGAGGTGGAGTGATCATATTCAGCATTGGAAAAGCAAGTGTGATGGGATCCACAGACAATTATGACTATCATTGTATGCACTTTCTAAGAGTTTTAACTTATTATGAACCTGAAATGATTAAATCTAGTGCTGTGTGATTTTTACAATCACTCATGATACCTATGCATAGGCATTTGAGGAGGTTTTCATTGTCTTCTTTATTTGTTCCCTTTCCTTCTCCAAGGTGAAGGTATGGTTCCAGAATAGGAGAATGAAGTGGAAGAGGGTCAAAGGAGGACAACAAGGAGCTGCGGCAAGAGAAAAGGAACTGGTGAATGTGAAAAAGGGAACACTTCTCCCCTCAGAGCTGTCAGGAATTGGTGCAGCTACTCTCCAGCAGACAGGGGACTCCCTAGCAAATGACGACAGTCGCGACAGTGACCACAGCTCAGAGCATGCACACTTATGATACATGCAGAGATCAACTCCATTCTCAGGAAAGCAATATTGTGATGGCAAGCCTTACCCAAACATCGTTTACACGGGAGATGACTATGGCGGTGATGTTTAGATAATTAAACACAGGCATCCAAGTCTGCTTTTCATGATGGATAGAAGGTTTACACTAAGTGCTTCTTATTGAAGATGCTTCAACAGTGAAGATGGAGGTGAACTTGCTTTGCATACTCCAAATATGTTCGTTCGTCAACATGACAGTTAGGTGTGTGTTTGCTTTTGCTTGCACAAAAAATTTAAATGCTATCATGAGCAAACTCAATAAGACATTTTTCCCCATGATGCCTCCATAATGAAGATGCCAAAAATGAACTTGCTTAGAACATTCCAGTTGTACCAGGTCATGTGTGTGTGACAGTGGCAGGTATTTGCTTTTGCTTGCACTGAAAATTAAATGCTATCAAGTTAGCCCATGAAATATTTTACCTTAAACAGCCACAGTGCCTGAAATCACTAAGTGGATTTTAAAAAATGTATTTTAACTCTGTATATATTACCCTTAAGTGATTTTCCTGTCTTCACTAATTTTAGCAATTCATTCATATTAGCTGATGAAAATAAGCTCTCTGGTTGACAACCACAGACAGCTTCTTGTATTTTTATACATTGTGTCAGTCAGAGACAATCAGCATGTGCTTACTTGTGTTCAAGTAGAAAAAATGCAGTAGCGTCTGATAGGACATATTCTTGCACCACAGACAAAACAAATCTTCTGTTGCATTTACTACCAACTGCTGCTGATACATCATAATAGAACTTCCCTATCCCCTCAGCTCTTCCTATCTTATAGCTTTAAAGAAATTAGGATCATAGGCAAATCAGTTACCTTGCAGAAAGAGCTTGTATGGCAGACATCTGATTTTTTTTAAATGTTAGCTATCATGAATGTGATTCAACTAACAAGGAAAAGGTGTATATCTATTTGGTGATGATATCAAGTGAAATGCCAAACAAATCTGATTCTTCAATAGGAGAGATGACAAAATTTTGAATGTCTGCAAATTAAACTCAGTAAAAATACATTATTTTTCATATGCTATATATTCATGCAGAACAAGTCTTTGTATTTTGTAAAATAAAGTTTAATAAATGGTCCTTTGTAAATAATTGTTATCTCCTTACTGTGACTTCTTTAATTTTAGTAGATTGATTGATTGATGCCAAGCCTTGAACTGACAGCAATCCTCCTGCCTCAGCCTCTTAAGAGCTGGAATTATAGGTCAGAACCACCATGCAAGGCTAAACTTAATAAGTATTTAAATATACACTTAAGATTGGCCTGAATTTTCTACAGTTTTGCAAATCCAAAGGGGTGTAAGTAATGAATCATTTACATATTTACTGAATTTTTAAATTCTGAATTTTTTTTTTTTTTTGGTCTTTTTGAGACAGGATCTCCCTGTAGCCTCAGCTGTCCTAGAGCTCACTTTGTAGACCAGGTTGGCCTTAAACTCACAAAGATCCGCCTGTCTCTGCCTCCCAAGTGCTAGGATCAAAGGCGTGTGACACCACACCCTGCTAAATTCTGAATTTTTAAAATATGACATAAAAACAGTCTACAGTTACTCAAAGAGCCTCTAAGATTAGGTATATAGCACGGCACTTCTCTAATGCTAAAGAATGCACCAAAGCTGGTTGTGGTGGTGCACGCCTTTACTCCTAGCACTTGGGAGGCAGAGGCAGGCGGATCTCTGAGAGTTCAAGGCCAGCCTGGTCTACAGAGTTCCAGGACAGCTGGGACTACAGGGAGACCCTGTCTCGAAAATACAAAAAAAATTTTTGGAAAAATGATAATCAAGCACATTTTGGAAAATGGAATAGTAATATATTTTAACAGTGGTAGATAATACATGTGAATCAGACCAATTATTTTCAGTGTTTAGTGTCAAGTACAGAGCCTCTGACATGCTTGATGAATGTCCTACCACTGAATTATACACCTACATACAAACATATTTTAAATTCAAAATACTTCTTCTTTGATATGAAATATGAACTAAAATACTAACAAAATCCCCAGTCCCGATGGACTTTGCTGAAGAACTACTCTTCCTGTTATGGCAGGCAAGGCCAGTTTATCCCTTTATCATATCACTTTTCATTTGCTGTATGTTTTGCCCAGAAGTAATGGGAAATGGTACCAGTGTATCCTCCTTCTCCCAAATATTTAGAAATAGAAATAATAAACATCTCCAAAAACCTCATTATTTTATTGCTTTCATTGCTTTAAAATTATTAGATTGACAAAACTGCATCCCATTTATTTTAACTTAACCTGTTATGATAGAATATTCAGGAAAAAAGTAAGCAATTACATTATTTGTAGCACATCTTTCCTATAAGTAATAAATTTAAATCATTATTTAGCAATATTTCTAAATTAGCATTGAGGAAGTAAGTGAACATTCAAATTAGCAGAAAACAGATACTTCTGTGTTCATTACTAGAATGAATACAAACTCTATTTGTATTAATAATATCTACTTGGATGGACTGACAATTTTTATTTTATAATAGGGTAAAAATTTTTATTCGATTCTTATTTTATGTCTATGAGTGTTTTGTGTGCATGTACATAGGCATGAATGTCTCTGGGTTCAGTCCCCAGCCCTGCAGACACAGACTTCTTGTCTCACCATTACTCTGCTTATTTAATGCTCAGCATGTTGACCATGAGCTTCTATGTCCAGTGGGCCTTCTGAATCCATGGTAACCTAGTTGTACATATTGGTCACCCATTCTACACTTCCTACTGTGTCTCTGAAATCGTTTCCTTTCAGGATGGCATATAATTCCATAATAAGGGCACAATCCATCCTAAAGATGCCCAGTCCAATTTTCTGAATGCTTTCGTATTTAGTCTTGCCTTCCCATCATGCAATGCCAACCAAGGTCAGAAGAGGGTTTCAAATCCCGTGTAACAGGAATTATAGTTTGCTGTTAACAGCCATTTAGGTGGGTGCTGAGAACTGAACCCAGGTCTTCTGCAAGAGCAGCCAGTAATCCTAACTGCTGAACCATTTCTCCTGCCCCTACAATAGGATTTAAATTAAGAACATCTTGACAAATTGAGTAAGCAGGAAGATATAAATCAAGTTGAGTTCAATAGAGAGAAGGTAAAGGATAATTCATTTGGGCAGGAGAATAATTTCCAGAAATAACAAGAAAGGGCTGCTTAGAAATAGTTAAAGAAGACATCAAAATTTATAGTGAAATGGAAAAACATGAAAAATTACAGCTTAGTATGATCAATAAAGTCTAATGAAATGGCCATAAATATGAAAGGCATTCAGAAAATTGGACTGGGCAACTTTAAGATGGATTGTGCCCTTATTATGGAATTATATGCCAAAGTAAAAGGAAACTTGCTATCAGAGACAAAATAGGAAGGGTAGAGTGGGTGACCAATATGTACAACTAGGTTACAATGGATTCAGAAGGCCCGCTGGACATAGAAGCCCATGGTCAACATGCTGAGCAGAGTAATGGTGAGTGCAAGAAGTTTGTGTCTGCAGGGCTGGGGACTGAACCCAAAGACATTCATAAAATAGACAATTTCTACAATGAAAATATATTGTCATGTATCTTCTAGGTCACTCCAGAAGTTACAATGATCAAGGGAGAAAAATGGAGAGAGAGACAGAGAGAGAGACAGATAGATAGACAGAGCTAACCTCTACTTGTTTTCCCTCTATGGTATCTTATTACATGCTGACCAGTGTTTTCATGTAATTCCATCTCAGATCCTATAACTGTGGAAAGTCATAACAGCATGAAAGCACCTTTCTCTGGAAGTGGTATATAATCATCATGGTTGGCATGATTTTTCTGCAAGACTCAAAAGAATGAACACTACACATTTTCTCCAAACTTTGGCCCTCATATTTTAACTCCAGTAACATACCTCAATTATCTTTTACTTCCCAAACTTACTTAGAGATTTTCATGGAAGTTGATCCAAAAATACTTTAATAAAATAAAGTTTTTAAGTCATTTTTATTTTACTTTTGCCCAAAGCTAGCTGAGGTAATTCAAATAGGATTTTTTTCTAATGGCAATTTCAACATCTTTGTGCTATCAGCCTTTGTAGAATACCATTAAAGGTATTGGACAAAGGAAAAAAAAAGTCAACAGAAAAATGATTGCTATACCAAATTCTGAGAGTATATAAAATATTACTTAATATTAACTTTTTATGTTCAGGATTTTCTACTATCATGCATTTTTAATTAATTTATTTATTTTTATCTGTATGAGTGTAAAGTCTGCATGTAGGTTGGTGTACCCGTGTCATGCAATGCCACAGAGGTCAGAAGAGGTCATTGGATTCCCCTGGAACTGGAATTAAAGACGGTTCTTAGCCACCATGTGAGTGCTAGGAATAGAAACCAGATCCTCTGCAAGAGCAGTTAGCACTCTTAACCACTGAGCCATCTCTCCAGCCCACTATCATGCATGCATTTTTACAATTCATACATTGTCAATTAAAATGCTTGAATATATTTTAGATGCATTAATCATTAAGATTTTCTTTGATGTCTTAATTTTCCCTTAGTAAACTACTTTTATTCAATCCTAATTTCAAACAATAGTCAACAATGACAGAAAAAAATTTACATTATATTACTAAATATTTCTGGATTTCATCATTAAAATATTGCTTAGTTTTACTAAGGATGTTTTTCACAAACAATTCAAAGGAACGGATTTTTACATGAAAATTATTGTCACAAACATTTCATATAAGAAAGGAAAGAATAACAAAGGCCAGGCGTGGTCTGGATACCTTAATCCCAGCCCATGGTAGGCAGAGACAGCCTACTCTACATAGTCAGTTCTAGACCAGCTGGAGATACAGAAACCAAAAAGAGACTGAAAGAAACAAAGATATGAAAGAGATTTTATTATACAGCAATCTCAGGTTTAGGCCTACCTTTATATTTTTGCTCTTTTGAAGTGACTCACTGAGATGAACATACACATTCTTTATACTAAAGAATAATCAAGGAACTAAGAGTTGCTTATGTTACCTTTAAATTAAGCAAGCATTTTCCCTTCATATAATAGCAGCTGAAATTTTACTTAATATGACATTTTTGTACTTGGTAGATATTGAGTTTTAAAATATATCACTGCTGGCTTGGGATGATGAAACATTAGACAGCATTTTTTTTAATTTTTTTATTTATTTTTGTATGTGTATGAATGTACTGTCTGCATGTAGGTTGGTGCACCCGTGTTGTTCAATACCGCGGAGGTCAGAAGAGGGTGTTGGATTCTCCTGGAACTAGAGTTAAAGACCATTCTCAGCCGCCATGTAGGTGCTGGGGTCAAACCCGGGTCCTCTGCAAGAGCAGTCAGAGCTCTTAACTGCTAGGCCATCTCTCCAGCCCAGCAGTTATTATTATAGCTGAAGTATTAATTCTAGTTAAATTATCAGTTTGACTTTCATTTTCTTTAAGTGCAGATTCCAATTTTCTTTGGATTTTCCAACATTAGAATATGGCGATATTTCATAGACCCTATGTGTATATGGTACAACAAAGTGTGCTGGTGATTAAAAAATAGAAAAAGTGGACAGAGAATGTGATATATCCTCAAAAAAATAAATCTGCAGCTGAACAAACACTGAGTGGTGGATTGAAAAAAAAAAAAAAAACACCTTGGAAGACTTTGATGGTAAATATTCTTGGTTGCTTTAGAAGCAGATATAAGGGATGAGTGTGAAGTTAATATTGTGTAGTTTTAACAAAACCATTATGTCTGAGAAAGTTAAAGAAACAGAAAATTTATGACATCAGTAATGTTAATAAAATCCCCATTTATTAAAAAGTTTCAGCAAGTGAAAATCATTGCATAGCTTATTATAAAGGCAACCAAATAGAAAATATAAGAAATAATTTCCATTCTTTATCAACACCCTGGTTTCTGAATTTTAAAATAGGCACTTTAAGTCTAAACAGAGAATTTAAAACTATGGGGGTTATATTTATGGAGAAAGCTACATAGCATAACAATATTACAAAGTTAATATATGAAAAATAATTGTCAAGAAGATTTTACTGTTTTGCATTTCACATAATAGATCTTAATCAAATTTAGAAGCTCTCCTCATATCCGCAACCCTGAACTTCATGAATTCTGAACTTCATGCATTGTCATGCATGTTAAGGCCTATCTGGTAAAGCATTTGTACCTAGATATCCCTAGGTACAAGCTCAACAACTGCAGTCAAGTTCAACCACTGGAGTCTAGTCAGCCTATCTAGAGTCACTCGCTTAAGAACTACTCTTCCTCAACTTTCAGTAATTGATTGCCAATAATTTTTCAGCTTGGGTTGGGGCCTGCTGCTGAATTTCCCTAGTTCTATGCCAGTTATGGCCTGAGTCAGCATGTCTTGTACATGATGTCAGCATTGTTGAAAGTTTATATGAGCAAGTTCACAATGGCTTGAAAGCCTGTTTCCTTATGTTCATGTACCAGTCCTGGCTCTTAACAACCTTTCCTACTCCTCTTCCACAATTTTCCCTCACCCATTGCTGTACGAGGTTTAATATACAAGTCAGGGACACATACTCTACAATCTCTTATTCACTAAAAGCCTGGCCAGTTGTGGACTTTTTGTGCATCACACTGTTGTCTGAGGAAGCTTCACTGATGAGAGCTGAGGGATGTATCAGTGTTCTCTCAGCCCCCTGCTCCACTATGCTCCATGAGCCTTAGGTATAGGGATTCCACTGTAGATGTGTCACTTAGGGCTGGACATCTCTCAGACGTAGCTTCAATATGTGACCAGTTGTGGGTCCAGCCTCCATCTGTTGCAAAAAGATGAGTATTGTATGATATACTTGTCTGTAAATATAAGGATCCATATGTATCATACAGTAAGAAATTTAATTTTTCTAGAGATATGATAGAGATAAGGTTTTCTCTAGGATCTATAACCTCTCTAGCCATATGTATTTGGCTGTACTTACAGTACTACTTATGAGTGATTTTAATTTTTAACAACTGATAAAAGTTTAATAAATCAATAAAAGAAACAGAGAAAAGCTTAAGTAGTCATCAGAAATAAATATTTCAAAATGCATAGTACATGCCTGAAAATGTTTTCAACTCCATAGTTGTAAAGAGAAATATTAATTAAACCTCCAGTGTGAAATTGCCTACTGGACACCAAAATGGTTAAAATGACTATGGTAAAAGTGGGCAAATGACATCAGGGTCAGTTTGTAGAGCAAACAGTACTGTATTAGACAAGTTTTGCTTTTGAAAATGTCTTTTTTGATATTGTATAGAAAATATTGATGCAAAAAATACCTCTATAACACTTATTGATTTAGACACAGTTGTCTGCTTGGATTCTTTGGGGGATTTTTTTTTGAGACAGGGTCTTCCTGTTGCCCCAGCTAGACCTAGAACTCACAATGTAGACCAGGCTGACCCTGAACTCACAGAGAGCCCCCTGGTAGGTAAGGTCACTGATCGAATGCTGCAGGAACTCTGATGGGTGATCCAGTGAAAAGTATATATATTCTGATGTGGAAACTAAACAATTTTCAGGTTATTAGTCTAGGGTCCTAATAGTTTGCAAACAACAAGATGAAAAAAATCTACCTTTTGGAACAACTGTGTAACTGCATAATCTTTAAAATTTTTTAGAATATTTTTATTGTTGTTATTTATGTATATGAATGTGTTGCCTGCATGGATATAAGGGCACTCATGTCAAGCAATGCCTGCAGAGGTCAGAAGAGGGCATCGGGTCCCCTGGAACTGGAGTTACAGATGGATGTTGGCCACCATGTGGGTGCTTGGATTTGAATCCAAGTCCTCTGCAAGATCAGTCAGTGCTTTTAACCACTGAGCCATCTCTCTAGCTTCCTCATTTTTAATTATTTTTGTGGATGAAATTTGTTAATTGAAAAGCTTAAAACATACAAATGAAAAGCAATTATTTATAAACCTGCAACTATATGTATAAATTTAGTGTTAACAATTTGATATGTATCTCTTCAGATGGATTTATTTATTCAGTTCCTGTTTACAGATGGATCATGCTAGGATTATACCTCTAAAATTTTTCCTTAAAAACTGATTTTGCTTTTAAGTTTGCTATAACATTTAAGGTTGTCTATGTCAGTATTTGAATAATAGTCAGTTAATGCCCTTCCATAATGATGTGTTAATTCTATTTGGTGTTTTGCTTCATCCTTAGATCCTTTGATTTTTGTAGCATATTCCCTAACCTGAGACTACAGGTGAAAAAGCCTGATAGTTGACACTTTTGTGAGTATTTCTCATTCTAGCTCTTTGTTTAATTCCACTGAAGGCTGGAAAGGAACAATCAAAGCTGTACTTGGAATGCCTTTCAGAAAGGCTGCGGTTATACTACACAGAGACATTTGCAACAGATTTCCTCTGCAGGTTCCTGTCTCAGCACTTTTCTGCCAGCAAATTTTCAGGCTACTGTGGCCAAACTAATAATGATTATGATATTTGTGCTCTTCAGCTTGAAATTAACTATTACAATTATTTGCTATTTATTACTATTATATACATATATATATACATACCAAGACTCATTAGACTTTTATACAAAATTTTATTAGATCAAACAAAAGGCTTATCTCATGCATAATTTTATTTAAAAAATCTGAGTATTAGAGGCTGAAGAAGTGACATCATGTTTTAAGATCACTTGCTGTTTTTGCAGATGACCACAGGTCAACTTCTAGCACCTATCTGGGGCAGCTCACAATCCTCTGTCACTTCAGCTCCAGGGTACCAAGGCTCCTTTGGCCTTTCAGGGACCTGCAAACACATGATATTCTAGGTAAGCAATAATGTAATCATACAAAATTGTTAAACAATTGTGTTCAAAACAATTTTGAGGAATATGGTTTAAATTAGAGAAATCTCATCTGTAACTAAAAATAATTTCATTTCATTGACAAAATAAATGTATCGTGCCCAGGCATGGTGGTGATCTGTGAGATCAAGGCCAGCCCAGTCAGCATAGCAGTTCCAGGCCATCTGGGACTAAAGGTAGATCTTATCCCCCAAACTAACTAACTGATAAATAAATAAATAAATAAATAAATAAATAAATAAATAAATGGAAAGGAGAAAGGGAAAGGAAAGGAGAGGAAAGGAAAGAAAAGAAAAATTGTATGATATGACTAAAGGGAATTTGGGACAAATGTATAGGTCTTTAGTCAGTAAGGAGGGTGCATGTGGCATAGAAGATCTAAAATCAAAATATATCACATGGAATTCTCAATATTCAGTTAAAAAGCTATATTAAAGATGCAGAATAGTTATGGCAGAGTACATGATCTGGGGTGGGGTGGGGGGAAGGGAAAGGGGAATATGTCTAAACTGAACTAAGAAATGATGTCTGAAATACAGAAAACATCAATAAAAGCATTATAAAAAAGCTATATTGGATGATCTAGGTGGACTTTGGCTGGGAAGACAGAATTGAGAGGTCTTTTACTGTATTTTGCAGACTAGTTAAGGAATTTTTAATTTTATTTTTATTTTAAGACATTTTAGCACATGAAAATATATATCTTCTGTTCTTTTTTTTTTTTGCTCCTGTATGTAATTAATTATCCATGAGTACTGCAAACAGACTAGTCACTCTAAAAAATGAAACAGATTAGGCATTAAGTGGCTGTGGTGACTTTTACAAATGTGAAATTATAAATAATGTTTGTGGTCTATAACAAAATATTCACATATGTTTTTCAAAAGATAGGATGGGTCATGACCCTGCTTTCTACAGAATGCTATTGTGGCTTCCAATAAATTCTAAACCTTTGTTCTTGTTACTCAAGACATGACAAATCTGACCAGCCACTCAGCCAATCCTCTAATAGGAAAACGCTTTTCCTAGATATCCTCAACTCTAGGCACCACTCAGCTTCCTGCTGACCTTGACCATATGTGATTACTCCTTTCTCAATTGGGCCCCTGTGATCTTGTGTTCCCTCATCTAGTTGCCTATAATGCTTGCTGGAGAATTATATGTTGATATATTTCATCAATTTTTAGGTTTCCTCTTTCTCATAGAAGAAATGCTTGATAATCTTAAATAGAATGCCATAGTTTGTCATATTCTGTTCTTTTAGGCCATTTTACTTCTCAGCCATTAGGTAGATATTTACTGAATTCTACCCTTTATGGAATATAGGCTTCATGAGTGCAAAGACTTTTTATGTGTTCATTGATATGTCTCTAATCCTTTGGGAAATCCTGGTAGACTACTTTAAGAATTCAGTGGACTTAAAACACCCAATCGTGTTAGCCTGGGGATGATCATAGTTACCATCTAACCCCGTGGTAGTTGCAAAGCAAATTATACCCCTTGAAGATATGCAATGCATAATTTTCATAAATATAAGCACTCATGCTGAACTTGACTGTGACGATAGATATGTTTGAATATATGCATAATTTAAATGGTATGGGGTTCTCCCATTGAAGTATGGTTTAAAATTTAATCTTAGGAAATTTTTCTAGTAGGTAATATATATGTATAACATATGTTCATATATGATTCAGAAGAAAAGAAAAAAAAAATCCTAATCAGAGGCCTGTCTTGAGCTTCTCAGAATGTTTTACAGACAGCTAGCTGTTGTCTATATCCATTGTTGGTAGTCTACTATGAAGGATGCCATCTGTGCAGCATGGAAGTCCTTTTATAAAAATGGACTGTTAATTGTTTTCTAAGCAGGTGCTATATAAAAGTGAAATCAGATGTCAAGTTTACAATTGCCTAAAATGACTAGGTTATGTTGAGAAAGAATGATCTACCATATTGTAAAATGGAGTTTAAGCATAACATGTGAACATTCCACTCTTTGGGTGCACCAGAGGTCAGGTTGCTTAGGAAAGCTATAAAATTCTCAAACTATTTCCACCATCAACAATAAAAAATGCTTTACTTTGAATCAAGGATATAGGTTAGATCAAAGTTCTTATATTTCCTTGCAAAAATACCTTTCCAATTACATATTTTTTTCTTAAAAGTGGATGAAGGAACAGTGAGCTGAAAACTCTGATGACCTATTTTCAAATACAAAATTTGTTTGAAAAATAAATTAAGTTTCTATAGTTATTAATCAGAATATATTTTATAAAAGAAAATAGGGATCAATAGAGTTATGCAGCTGTATATAGGACAACAAAGTCCAATTTCTTTCATTTAACTCTTGGAACTATCACAGAACTTCTTGACATGAACATAAAAGTTTCTACTATAAAAAAACATTCACTGTTTCCATACAAATCTAACTTTATCATGGCTTATCAGTGGTGATCAAGTTGCTGTTTATAACACAGTTATACCGTTAATATAGTATGCTATCCAATCCTTGCCACGGTTTTGATAGATTTCAGTATCTTCTGAGGCTTCAGAAGAGGCCACTGAAACTTAGTAGATTGAATAATTTTTATTATATATATTCCCCAGACTGGTGTCTTTATTACTCCAAGAATTTCTAAGATAGAAGAATTTTATTAGTTTATTCACCCTCACATTTATTTTTATTTTATCTGTATGAGTGTATTGCATGTATGTATGTAAGTGCATCCATGTTGTGCAATGCCTGTGGAGGACAGAGGAGGGCGTTGGATTCCCTGGAACTGGAGTTGCAGCCAGTTGTTACCTGGTATTTTGGTGCCGGGATTCAAACCCGGCTCCTCTGCAAGAATAGCCAGTGCTCTTAACTGCTGAGCCATCTCTCCAGCACGGAGAAAGCTTATTTTCATGTCCAAATCGAGATATTTTAGTTTGTTTCTTGCTCTGTTTATTAAAAACATAAAAAGAATAAACAGAAAAATCCTGGTGAAAAAGAAGACGTAAAAATAATTGTCTGCTTAAATATCTAATAAAAATACAAAGCAGCAGTAAGGAGTAATCTGGATGAGAGCTAATTGTTTTTAGATAAAATATATCTGTTAGTTCTAGAGGAATAGTTGTCCAATTATGATGTATTATTAGATAATACACTATAAAAAAACCTGCAAGTCTTCAGACTCCTTTCCTGGGTCAGGTCCTCTGGAACCAGACTCATGATTCATGAGAAACATAGTAATTTCTCCAAAGAAGAATGACCATCACTATCAATTATGATAAATTGCTTGTCATCAAAATTTAAATATCAAAATAGTTTTTGAGTTTAATAAACTGGCTTTATTCTTTTATTAGCTATTGAACAGGCACAACTTATAAAATACTAATATATTGAAGTTAACTATATTACATGTTTTACTTAACTCAGGTCACATATTTGAAATATGGCTATTCCATATATGGCTGCTAACAAAACAGTAATGATTTTTAACTGCCACAAGAAATGTTAGCAGCTTGAATTAATCTCCTCCTGTTCATAAGGTGCCAACACTATTTTTGAGCATTATGGTATATATCACTATAAAAGCAATTGACAATACATAAACATATCTATGCATAACAAGAATGAATTTTATTTTAGAATTGATAGTTTCCCACTAATAGAAAACACATATGCACACATATGCATAAACATACACAACCTTTCTGATTTACACCTAATCATTTAAAAATACCTGTCATGATTAATGAATTAAAATGCCAAAATTCTATGGAAAGTACAAATATCGAAAGAAAAGGAGATAATATTCCTATGTTAAAGTACAGTGTAAAATGTAGAGTTAATAAAACTTCTGTTAAATACTAAACAAATCAAATAGAGAAATTCCTTGCTTTGTTATATAAAGTATACTCAAATAATTATTTTTATATTTTTAAGTAAACAGTGCCTCATTCATAATAGTATTGTTTTTGTCAGTCCTGGTATAGATGAAATCATCTAAAGAACAACTTTTAGGGGCTGGAGAGATGGCCTAGCGATTAAGAGCACTGACAGCTCTTGCAGAGGACTTGGATTCGATCCCCAGCACACACAGTTCCAGGGGAATCCGACGCCCTCTTCTGACCTCCGCGGCATTGCACGACACGGGTGCACAAACCTACATGCAGACAGTACATTCATACAAATATAAAAATAAATAAAATAAAAAAAGATCATGTTGCATCATCTATGTGAAAACTAAGTTAAAAAAAAAGTAAGAACAATTTTGACAGTGTGAAGATCGGTCTGATTATATTCCTTGCCCTAGCATTACATAACAAAGATTTGCTTCAATATATTAGTTAAAAATGTCATAAATTATGGGCTGGTATTGTGACCTAGTCCCCTAAGCGGTTAAGTGAGCGCCGACTGCTCCTTGCAGAGGACCCAAACGGGTCCATCCCAGCACCCACATGGCGGCTGAGAACCGTCTTTAACTCCAGTTCCAGGGGAATCCGACACCCTCTTCTGACCTCCGCGGCACTGCAAGACATGGGTGCACAGACCTACATGCAGACAGTACATTCATACACATAAAAAATAAATAAATAAAATAAAAAATATTATTAGAAAAAATAAAAAAGAAGCCACAGGTAGCTTCCTTAAAAAAAAAGTCATAAATAAATAAAATATGAGAAACTGTTACTTTCAGCACATGTTATGTTTCTTTTCAAATTCTATCAACTTCTAAGACCAGATCCTAACACCATCATAAAAGTGAGGGTAGAAGAAATGGTTTGAAGAAGGAAAGGAAAATTCAGTTTTTTGCTACAAATCCAACTTCATTTTGTGTGAGGCTCTCTTATCTTATTAGACTTCATAGAAAACAGAAATCCCAGACATTTATCATTTCAGATCCCCCTAAGCCATGATAATATGACATTTCCTGAACATACATACTAAGAAGAAAATGGTCTAAAATATGTTAATAAAACAAAAGAGCCCAACTCCCCCTGAGTACCACTGAATGTAATATTGCTTAATATAAAATGACACAGACTAGAAATCTTTCTAAGAAAAGTTTTGATTTTGATTGTAAGACTCTCTGTGTTTAAGTTTGTAGTCCAAAATAGATTTCAATTTCTTAGTAAACTACGTGTCATAGCTAACTATAAATTTTCATGGACTTACAAAGGCTATCTAGTATTGCAAAAATTATCTGATGACTTCATCTTACAACTTGATTTCAAGGCAGAATTAGAGCATTGATAAGGTCACAGAGTAAACAAATAAAGCAAATGGCCTATTAAGATAATGGAAACATGGAACTCTGAATTCTTTTACATACAATTTAATTTTTGATAGCAAAATTAACCTACCATATACATTTATAGTGACTCATTAGCAACCCTGTATTATACATTTTCCACTAAGATAACTGTAAAATACAACTCTACAAGATTTCCTGGGAGAGGCACTGTTGGATTATACCTAACACTAAAGGGTGAACAGCCACTTTTTTGATGTCACAGAAGTCTCCTTCCACCTAGAACATGCATATGATCTGAGGAATTTAATAGCTTGCTGTGCTTGTTTTTGATTTACTGATCACTGCATAATGTTATTGATTTACATATCTTTGAAAAAATTTATAGATGTGTTAAAAACCAGATTCCCCAGGATCCTGCTTTCAATCTTTTCCAAATGCCAATGGATTTGCCCAGGTTTCTACCTAAATGTGCCATTCAGGAGCCTCCCTGCAAGCTGTTGGCTGAAAAAACACAACCAGAACAAGGCATTTTCACATTTCAGTGTAGCTTCAAAAATGACAGAATGTAATCTGATTTATGATATACTTCATCATTCTTCTGTACCTCATGTCAGAGCTATAGATTTAAACTTTAAAAAGAAAAACCTTTACTTTCATGGTCATAAGTAACCTCAGCCCTAAGCATAACATTTATAGTTTCTCATCCATTTTTAGTTCCTCATGGAATATAATGTCTATCCATACCACATGATAAAAGACTGGAAAGAATTTATCAACAGAATGCTTCTTCAAGTTCCCATTTAAACACTCACTTTGCCAGGAACTACTCTTTGTAATCTTCATATAAACAGTTGGCACTTAGTGACATACTGCAAAGACAAAGGCTTGGTATACATACAAACTTCAACACTGTAGATCTTACACACCTAGCTAATTGAGAAAATGGCAAAAAAAAAAAAAAAAAAAAAAAAAAATCCAAAACATAGGAGTATATTCCAACGGTAAGACAAAAAATAACATAAATGCAGTTTGAGAGAATGTTGAGGTATTTGTCTAACCTGGGGAAGGTCACGAATTTTACGTGGCTTGTGCCATAGACCGGGCCTCAGAATGTCTGAAGTTAAATTGATACAATGCAAATTAATGACATTCTAACAGAAATGTCATCAGGGATTCTTTGCAGTGTAGCCTGTGCTTGAAGCCTCTTATTAGACATTTTACTTTACTTCACTTTTTAAAAAATTTTTATTTATTTATTTTATGTGTATGAATGTACTGTCTGCATGTAGGTTTGCGCACCCGTGTCGTGCAATGCTGCAGAGGTCAGAAGAGGGTCTCGGATTCCCCTGGAACTGGAGTTCTCCTGGAATTGGAGTTACAGACAGTTCTTAGCCACCATGTGGGTGATGGGGATCGAACCCGGGTCCTCTGCAAAAGCAGTCGGCGCTCTTAACCGCTAGGCCATCTCTCCAGCCCCTTACTTCACATTTTTAATCCAGCCCCTTACTTCACAATTTTAAAGCTCATTAGAAGAATGAGCTATCTTGTTCTTTGATAGAGACTTACAATAGTTTTAATATCTTTCATATTATTTACTTCATTTTGAGGATGTTCTTTTAAACTCCATTTATTTAAATAATTTTTCTGCAAGAAGCAACAAATTAAAAAACTAAAAAAAAAAAAAAAACAAAAACACATGTCCTTGGGATAGTCTGTTCTTATGTTTTGGGGAATGCTTTTAAAAATAAAATATTTTGGGCTGGAGAGATAGCCTAGCGGTTAAGAGCACCTACTGCTCTTGCAGAGGACCCGGGTTCGATCCCCAGCACCCACATGGCAGCTAAGAACCGTCTGTAACTCCAATTCCAGGAGAACTCCAGTTCCAGGGGAATCTGACACCCTCTTCTGACCTCCGCGGCATTGCACAACATGGGTGCACAAACCTACATGCAGACAGTACATTCATACATGTACAAAAATAAATAAAATTTTAAAAAATGAAAAAATCATAAAAGTTATTAAAAAATAATAAAAATAAAATATTTTATTGATGTTATTTCTTGTTCTGTGTTGCATGAACCTTTGGTGTAGAGGTTGCATTATAGATATGCCATTTAGGCTTGAGCAATTCATAGACAGTGACTGTGAGTGATCAGTTGTGGTACACTGAAATATTCTCAGTCTGGTGCAAAAGAATCTTCTTTGATGAGTTGTGACTGGGATACTTGACTATAAATATAAAAATACATATTTTATACATTGTAAGAAATTAAATTAGTCTAGGGGTGTGACAGGCTTTGAGTTTTCTCTAAGATCTATAACCTCTCCATCCATGTGTATTTGGCAATGTTTACAGTACCACACATGAGTTTCCTCACACTGAATAGGTAACTGTTGACTGTCCCCAAGATAAAAATGCCACCACTGCATCAATGCCATATACTGTGTTGATCATTGATGTGGTTATTTAGTCTTGAAGCTCGTGTTGGACCATCAATTGTTTCTTTTATCATTTCACACTATCTTTATCATATTCACATCCTCTTCTCATCTCTCTCCCCCACTTTACTTCCTCACCCACTTCATGTCCTCTCTTAGTATTTTTTCATTATTATTTTTACTACCCCTAACCACTTCATGTCCTCTAATTTCATTTTTATTTTGCTAAGGACCTATCGAGTCTAATCTGTTCCCCAAATGCTCTTGGGTGTGGGTCTATCTCTTGGAATCTGGTCAACTTACCAGGTATTGCACCCTTAAAGAAATTGACTCTCTCTCTCCCAGTAGCTATCAATTGTCAGTGATTCTTCAGGTGGGTTGTGGTTTCTTGCCTAAGTGCCCCATCCATGATGGGTTCTGGTCTGGTTTGAGCTTGTTGGCACAAGCTCTGTGAATTCCTATATATGTAGCTCGACTGTGGTGACCAGACGGCCCAATTTCCTTGTATTACTCTATCACCTCTGGCTCTTCTCATCCTCTTTTCCACAATAATCCCTAAAATTTGAAGCTAGATTTCTCCTCTTTTGAAAAAAGAAATGCTATTTACTCCTGGTTCCAACTAGTTGTGTGTACTTCAATTGCTATCAACTGATTAGATAATGGAGAAGCTTTTGGTCTTGTGATTATAAATCTGGTTTCTGGGACATGGGTTATTTTTTAAGGTTTATTTGTTAAGTTCCTTTGTAAAAGTTGCCGGCTTGCAAGCTACTAATATTTCTATTTCACAGTCAAAATAACCTGTAAAATATGTGTATATAATAAATAGTATTATACCAAAATATTAAGAATTTGAAAAACCCCTTTTGTATCTGTATGATATATGTGCAGGTTTGTGTATGTGAGTGCCGTTGTGTGCATGCCACTGCTAGTGCTCAGGAGCCCAGAAGACAGCCGGAGCTGTTGGTCGCCATCACCCACCTTGCTTGAGCAGGCTCTCTTTTGTTGCTCACCACTGTGTGAGCTTCTGGAGTCCTCCCATCTCTGCTCCTCTTCTTACCATAAGAATGTTGTGACTGTAGCCGTTTTAGCGTGCCTAGCTTTACCTGAGATCTGAGAATTTGATCTTAAGTCTTCAAGTTGTTATGCAAGCATTTTACTCATGAACCATCTACCAAACATTCAAAGTTTTTATATAATTCAGAATGCAGTTGTCTGATCATTTCACATTAGAAAGCTCTACACTAAACATCTAAAGTAATTTTACTAAATTAAACCAGTGCGTTTTACTTTAGCTGAAAGTCTAAACAGGTCAGTGAGTTTTTATAGGAAAATTATTTCATTTTATTTCTACCTAAACTACAATAAAGAAAATCTTAAGGTATGAATATGGATTATTTCTAGTCCTTCCCAGAAGCCTGCCATGGAACAACTTTCTACTAGTTATACATTACTACATATTGTCACTGCCACTACCATTTGGATGTCTGCTCTAAGCCTTCTTTGTTTTTATATCATCTGATGAAATTTCTCTAATACAATTATTCAATCTTATTCTGGCCTCTTTTGTTGTACAGAGGTGAAAAGAAGTTCGGGCCCCACTTTTAGAAAGATTGTTGAAATGATCTAGCACAAGATTAACGGAAGAAAATGTGCAAGAGGACAATCACTCATCCAAAGGAGAAAATATCTTACACCAGTGTGGCTACTCCATGGCCCAATATGGTTCAGAAATTGATGCATGTCTATTCTATTGGGTAGAAGTAAATGTGGGATGGCAGAGAAATAGCAACTAATAGACTTGGAGAACATATGAAGGGCTGGGACTAGTCTACTGCTCTGACAGTGACAGAAGTTATCAAACTGGTGATGGACTTCAACCTCAGGAAAGGGAAGAGCAGAGATGTTTCTTTTTGTTGCATCTGGACTGCCTGTAGAGAGCTCTCCCTGCACTTGGGAGAGAAAACCACAACCAGGAATGAGCTCTTGATACCAAGTTGGCTTTTACATCCTTTTTCATTCCTTTTAGATCAGATTGACCAACATGCCAAAAGAACACCACAGTTTGTATGAATTGTTATCTGAGATGACACACCAGTCAGAGTCTCCTAGGCCTGTGTCTATTCGGGGAGAAGCTGTTCATGTAAAATCTATGAAGAGTTTCACTAAGAAGCTAAGGCAAGGGATCCAGGAGGTGGAATCTGAGCAGTAGAACTGGTCGACTTTCTTCTCCTTACTAACTCTCTTCTTCCCACTGCCATAAGATGACTAGCTTCTGCCGCAGCCCTCACTACTATGATCCCCTGCCATTCTATATGCCGAGAACCAAAGACACCAAACACTGTAACCTGAGAGGTCTAAAACCTTCAGCAAAATAAATCATTCTATCCTTAAACTGTCAGGTTTTTTGGTCATAATTATGGTAAAGTTACAAATATTATTTTTGGATTCCTAGCATTTTCTTTACCCTAAACAAGAAAGGAATATATATGTTATGCTGAATGTATGAAATCTTTATACTTTACTTAAAATAATGTTTCTAATGTGAGTTAATCATTTTAATCAATTGTCATTTACTTACATGGTCTGGGGCTAATTTATAAACTACTTTTCTCCATAGAAATGAATAAAATAGATTGCAAATTATTGCATAAATATACTGATAGAGAAATTATAATTTAACATTTCATATCAAAATAATCGTGAATGAAACTACACCTTGAGAGCAATTGGAAATGTCTCCAGTTTACAAGTATTACTTAAGCTTTGCATATATGATTGAATTGAGATAATATTGTCTTCTATAAAATTACAATCTAAATAGACAGATATAATTCCAACATGCAGGTATCTTTCAATAGCATCAGATTACCAGTGGAATGGGAAGCATATACTGATAATAAAAAAGAAAATTGACACAGCTTTATGAGTTCCTTAAATATGTAAAGTAATACTTCCAGTTCAATTGTGTAAATTTTCTTTTTTATGCACTCAGAGTTCATGACCACCAAGTCAAGCTGTGTGCTTTAGTCTTTCACCACAAAGCTAGTTCAGATGAACCTTAACAGGTGGTGAAACACTCACATCATGCCCACAGAGGCTTCCAGTTATGGCAAATGCAGAGTCAGGTCCAGACTTATAAAAAAGGTGTTTC
The DNA here is from genome assembly GCA_009823505.1 of Rhizomys pruinosus. Lineage (NCBI taxonomy): Eukaryota > Metazoa > Chordata > Mammalia > Rodentia > Spalacidae > Rhizomys > Rhizomys pruinosus. Next base: position 890,136 of record VZQC01001910.1, read on the forward strand.
CTAGACATTTTTCCTGTAATAGAACACATCTCCACCTGGAATAAATCCACAGGTACTTCCCACTTTAATAAATCCACATACTGATGTATTAGCTCTTTCATTTCCTAAACCCACACTTCTTGTGTTATGGACTACTTGGCTTCTACAAAGATAACTGGACTAGATACTCAGGTCAGCATTTTAAATCTAAAATGCCTTTCCCCTCTGCCTCATGTCCTGCCTTCCTGTCATTTCTAGTGACCTTGGATAGAACAGTTAAAACTTTTCAAGTCCATCTTTTCCATTTCATCTTTGGTTTCTCTACCTTAAAAAAGTGTGGTTTACTACTGGAGATCTGGAATATTTTCTCTTTTCCCAGAAGGATAAGTTTCTTTCTGATATTATTTTAAAGAAATTAATATGATAGTCTTAATTCAATTAATAATGAGACAACTTAAAATTGAGTTTTAGTCTGTTTGAGTTGAGCTTTCAATTGTCCTTAGTTTAGTTTGTGATTCTTTGGGCCATTGTTATTTGAAACATAACTCTGGTTTTTGTCTCATTACTGAAAGTTCAAGTAAAAAGCCATCTTACTTTATCCTTAGCATCTGAATTGATGCTTAGAGGCACAAATGGCTTGACATATCTCTAGGTATCAGGATCTTGGTTCTCCCAAACAAACCAACATTAATCACCATTTTGTAGCCATTAGTAGATGATTATAATATTTCTAGATAAAATTTATATACCATAAAACTAATCTTATGTATGTTGAGTTGTGTTTTCTATGTTTACAATGTTGCACAATAACTACTTCTAGCTAATACCAAACACTTTGTGTCATTACCTACAGGAAAGAAAAAACATTTGTATTTAGTCAGCAACTGATGCTCATTTTCCCTCCCTCTACTATTCTGTCCCTTAGAAATCATCATTGTGGCTTCTGTCTGTTTGTTTTTACCTATTTTACTATTTCTTATATATAGAATCACATAATCCATGATTTTTGTAGTTGGGTTCATTTAACTAATATGACAATTCAAAGGTTCATTTATGTTGCACCATGCAGAAGAACTTCCTTTGCTTTTATGGATAACAAAATCTCATTGTATGCCACGATATAGGTTATTTAATATGCTGGTCAACATTGTGATTGTTTTAACCATTTCATTATTACAAATGTTGCCACTGAATTATAGCCATGCATTTCTGTGATGACTAACTTTTGCATCAGCTTGACCGGACTGAGGGATACCTAAAGAATTGACTTTTTTTTCAGTGTGCCTCAGAAAATCTCCCTCAAGTTTTGGAGAAACCATCAAACAGGTTAAAGGCAGATGGAATAAGAAGTGAAGCAGGAAGTGGAATTCTAAGATTTCACAACTATTCACAATGAATATTGAAATCAAAATAAGAAACACAATGATGTTGCCTCTAACCAGACTAAAGATCTCAAAGACTCTCCAGCAGAAGGCTTCTGGGAAGAGTCCCAGAATTCAGAAGAAAGAGTCTGGGGAGTCTGGAGCCATACAGCAAAACAGCATCAGCTGCAGTAGAGCTAGGAACTATAAAGTCAGAGGGACTTCCTCAACTTCATGAAAAACATGTTTTACAATTAAGCATTTTAATCTCAACTATTAAATAAATGGTATTTAGAATCACCTAGGTGAAAAATCTCTGGGCATGTCTCTGAAGGGGTCTCTTGATTGAATTAACTAAGGTGGGAAGACTCAACCTTAATGTGCACAGTACCCATCTATGGGTCAGGATCTTGGGACAGAAAGAAGAAAGCAAGCTGAGTACAAGCATTGACCTTTCTCCACTTGCTCATTGGGACCACACTTCAAGCTCCTGCCCCCATGCCTTCCCTGCCATGATGAACTGTGTCCTGTAGCTGTGAGCCAAAGTAAATCCTTCCTTTTTATTTATTTATTTATTTATTTATTTATTTATTTATTTATTTATTTTTGGTCTTTTTTGAGACAGGGTCTCCTTGTAGCTCCGGCTGTCCTGGAATTTACTCTGTAGACCAGGCTGGCCTTGAACTCACAAAGATCCACCTGCCTCTGCCTCCTGAGTGCTGGGATTAAAGGTGTGGGCCACCACGCTTAAATTGGGCATCTGTGCATCTCATACAATGGTTCCCAATCAAACTCAATTTGTCCCATGCCCCATTCCCATATCAGAACTCATCCACTACATCATCCATGCTCTTGAACCCAGATGTGCCTCCATGTAAATTCATCCACTGGAGTCCAGTCACTACATCTTAAAATCTTAGGTAAAGCACACCAGAGGTATGCCTTCACCCAGAGGTAATCAGTCTCCTGTAGTACTCAGTCCAAGACCGTCTCCCATCCATTTCTCTTGCTCTACTTTGAGACCTTGTCTGAGTTGGCATGAATCCCGTGCCTGATATGAGCATTGCCACAAATTCACATTGTGTAATCTTCCAGTATTCTGCAAGCCACTGCTTCTCTACATCTATGCACAGCCCTGGCTTTTACAATTTTTCTGCCCCCTCTTCTACTATTATCCCTGAGCCATGTGTAGGTGAGCTTTAATATAAGAGTCCTATCCAGGGATACACACTCTGAAGGCTCTCATTCTTTGAAGCTTGGCTAGTTGTGGCCATCTGTCTGCATCACACTCTATTGCATAAGAAAGCGTTACTGATGAGAACAGAAGAAGAATGCACTTGTCTTCTCTCTGCCCCTCATTCCTTTAAGTTCCATGAATCTTAGGTGTAGAGGTTCAACAGAAGACGTGTCTTTTGGATTGGCATCTTTCAGATGTATATTTTCTGTGTCTGACCAGTTGTGGGATTCTGCAGTAGCCTCAGTCTGTTGCAAAGAAAGGCTTCTTTGATGAGAAGCATACAGTATGCTTGTCTGTAAATATGATTCCATATTTAGCATATGAGAAGAAATATGATTTGTCCATTGATATGACACTGATAGGGTGTTCTTTAAGATCTATGTCCTCTCTAGCCCTGTGCATTTGGCTGAGTTTACAGTGACTCTCAAGAGTTCACTACCATTGAGAGGGTTCTAAGTCCAATTAGATAGCTGTTGATTATCCCCCAGGTAACATTGCCGATAGAGGTAGTTTGGGATGTGGCTCATTATGGTTATTAGGCTTTAGGGCGGGGTTGCACAATTGATTGACTTTCCTTAATTAAGTTGATTTTTTGTGAGGTAATTTTTCAAACAAAATTAAAGAAAAAGAAGGGGCAGGATAGTTGGCTCAGCAGTTAAGTGCACTGACTGTTCTTGCAGAAGACCTGGGTTGGAATCCCAGCACCTACATTGCAGCTCTAGTTCCAGGGTGTCTGTTGCCCTTGTCTGTCCTCCAAGGGTATTTCATGACCTGAGTGAACTTATATACATGCAGGAATAACATTCATACACACAAAATAAAAAAAAATTAAAAAGGTAAAAGAAAAAAAAAAAAAGAATTGTACTGAGAAGTGAAGAAGTGAGACCACTGTTGCTGTGGTCAGCCTGAGATAGGATGTTGACCTTTGGCCTTTGGAACTGTGGGAAGAATGAAGAAGAGGTTGGAACACATTGATCTAGAAAACTCTAAAATGCTATGAGAAGATCTTAATGGGTTATTCTTGGTAGAGTTTGTTAGATCAAATAACAAGAGAAGCATACACTGTGACAGACTTGCTCTCACCGTTTCGGAAAGGAAGAAGGGCTCTAACAGGAGCTGGATTAGAAGACATTCAGGCAACCTTCTGGCAAAGAATTCTGAGGTATTTTTCCTATGTCCAGAGAACTTGAATGAGGCTGAATTCAGGGTTATAGAAACATTAGGCAAAGAAATTCCAAGACAGACTAGCACTCAAGTGACGTCATGGTTATTGACTGGCACTCAGGTGAAGTCATAGTTATTGTTCACTTCTCTCAGTCCATATACAATGAGAAAAAGGAAAGTGGAGCAGAAAGATATGAAAAATGTGAAAATTAAGAATAAGACGACTGAAGTGTTTAAAGATACAGACAAGACAGGGTTTAAGCAGCTTCGATTGTAAAGGATATTATTACTAGTAAAGTTAATCCTTGTGCCCTACAAGAAGACAGCAGGAAGGGTGTGCTGAAGGCAAAGCCCTACCCCATGAATTTTTGGTCTAGTGAAAGGCCAAGTTCATTTGAAAGGAGAATTTCTAAATCAGGAATGTCATTGAAAGGTTCCTTGCTCAAAGTTGCCTGCCTATGAATGTGCTCTTCCACATGTGGAACCCAAGAGCCAATGAAAATGCAGTCCAAGGGAACAAGACTCCTTCAAGTGCTGGCAGGAGAATTCGCCAGTGTCCTCCATATAATGCTGTCTTTGCACATATGAAGGATACAGGATTAATTAGGTCATGAGTGAAGCTGAGAAAGTGAAACTTAAGTTGTAATGAAAACCCCAGGATACAGGAGTTTCTATTTAAGAACTGGTAGATTCTTCCATTGTGCCTAGGACTACCTTAGTTAGAGGCTTTTGACCAGGTGTAGAGTATCAGGTTTGTATTTGCTCCCATAGATCCAATAAGGAAATTCTTGATTACTTGAATAGTCATGCCACTATTGTACCTGTGGGCATATCTGGCTGGGTGAGTCGATATTGAAGCACACAAGGCCAACAGATGGATTTAATCATTGATGAAATTTCTCCCACAGCATCCTGTGTCACATTTTTGAATTATGAATGATGAAGGCAAGGCAGAAGCTTCTAGTTCAGTTCCAGCATGATTTTCCTATATTCAAAGTGTGTTGTCTTCAGTAAAATGTGTCTGTCTAGTCAGCTTTGGTTGTCAACGTAACACATCCTAGAGCTGCCTGAGAAGGAAGTGTCAGTTTGGGATTACTCCGATCAGATTGGCCAGTGGGTGTGTTTGTAGGAGGATTTCTTGAATGTTAATTAATGTAGGATGCCCAGCTAATGTGGGTAGTACTATTTACAGAAAGGTGGTCCTGGGCTACATAAGACACCTGAGTACAAGGCAGCCTGCGAGCAAGCTGGAAAGCAACATTCTTCCATTATCTCTGATTTAACTTCTTCCTTAAGTTTCTCCCTAGAATTCCCTCAATAATGGACTACAGTCAATAAGATTAAATAAATCGTATTCTCCCCTATGTTGCATTTGACAGTGTTTTGTCACAGCCACAGAAAAGAAATTAGAGGAAGGTCTTACTGTATAGTTTTTGTAGCCAACAAGACAAGTGGTAATATCATGTGCTGTTTTGGGAGTCTCTGGGGTCTCCCCATCAAATACTTATATAGAGAGATCCTTGAACTGACATCTGAATTTTGATTAAAAACCTATGACTTCTGGGAGCATCATATCCATCCATACAGATTAGCTTTATCATCCAAGCTCCTTGAAAACACACACACACACACACACACACACACACACACACAAACAATCTCATACAGTAGCAGTAGGTTTTTACTTTCATACAACTTTGCTGTGGTTATCTCTACTCTTTTACAAACAATATGGACATAATCTGAACTAAAGGCTTTTACCTAATCTTGCAACCAAAAAGTTGCTCTTTATAATGTAAGCAAGCACACTGAGCCATGTGCTCTTCTTTTGACCTGGGCATATGACCTTAACCTCTTGTTTTGCATATCAAATCAGCATGCTTTTCTCATTGCAAACAAATGAGGAAAATGAGGGAACAAAGGCCAAGATTCTGTGGTAAGACTTCCCATTTCATCCTGGAGATAGTTTCAATAAAGAATGAGTAAAGCCCTTGCTTGAGAACATAGTTATGAGAGACATCTAAATAAACAGATGCTCAGTAGTTCTAGTCCATTCTTGCACTGAAAATGGATACTAAAAGTTAGACTGTTTCTTTACTAAGACATAATGGTAATATAGCTTAAAAATGACACATATCCCCATCTGTTCCCCATCCCCAATGCCATCTTTGTTTAAACTTATCCACCACTACTATCACCCACTCTGTCTCCATGTATCATGCCTTTGATAACCTCCCCACTTCACTACTCTTCCCCACTATCTCTATCTCGTAGCTTCTTTCTTGATTGCTAAGGTCTATAGATACACCAAACTGAAGCACAGAATCTAAAACTTCAAATTTGGGATCTACATGTAAGAAAAAGATAAGAAATTTACCCTCTGGGCCTCTTTCAGCTTATTTTCCAGTTCTACAAAGTATTTTTTGCAGACTTCTTAATTTCATTTTTCTCTAGTATAGAACAGAATTCAATTGTGTAAAGAGTACTACTATATTTTCATTATTATTACTATATTTTCAATACTTTATTTCATCATCTACGCTGGTTCCATATCCTATTTTAATAGAGCAATAATGAACATAAATCTGCTGGTGTATTTGTTGTAGGGCATAGAGTCTAATGAATATATTTCCAGGACTGTGAAAGCTTAATCATATGGTAATTCTATTTTTTTTTTCTTTTTGGTGAAACTCCTAAACCGATTTCTATAGTGGTTGTATCAGTTTACGCTCCCATGATTGATGGGTAAATTTCCCCTTTCAACATAATCTCTCCAGAATTTGTGTCATTTTTATTCTTTATAATGGCCATCATTACTGGGATGAGATGGAATTTACAAGTAGTTTTGATTTGTATTACCTTCAAGGATAAGAACGTTGAAAATGTTTTCAAATATTCATTAGCCATTTGTAGTTCTTTGTTTTGGAGCTCTGTTTTTAATTCCATGACCCGTTTTCAATGAGTTGTTTATTTGTTGTTAAGTGTTAGGGCTCTTTGCATATTCTAGATATTAATCTTGTGTCAGATGTATGACTGGTGAAGATGATCTTCCATTCCATATACTATGTCTGTACTCAGTTGATCAATTTCTTTGCTTTACAAAAGCTTTGTAATTTCATGGCTTCCTATTTGTCCATTGTACACTTTATTTGCTAAGCAACCAGTGTCTTACTCAGAACGTTGTTACTTCATCTTCTATCTTCTAATGTATTTCTTACTCTTTTTTCTAGTTGATTCAGGCTTTCAAGTCCTATATTGAGACCTCTGATCCATTTGGAGTTGATTTTTGTTTGAGGTAAAAGATGTAGATCTACTTCCATTCTTTTCTATGCATATATAAAGTTTCCCATAATCATTTGTTGAAAATGCTGTATTTTCTTCAGTGATTATTTCTGACATAGTTGTCAAAAATCATCTTTAATTACATGGACTTAAATATCTGGGTTTCTATTCTGCTCTATTGATCTACATGTCTCTTTTTGTGCCAGTATGATGCTGAAATACAGAGTGAAACCAGGTGTAAGAGATGCATCCAGAAACACCTCTTTTTTTTTTTTTTTTTTNGGAAGAGGGGGCGTGGTAGAATGTAAGGGCTGCGATTGGGGTGAATGGTGAAACTACAACAATATAGACTGGACACTCATTTGATCAACTTGATTGAACATACAAGCCCCCCCTGCTGGATGGTGGGACCCATGAGCTGTGTGGGTTTGGGCACAACTGCTCGCAAATTGGTTTAACACGAAGGACGCTTGTACTCACAAATTATCACTTATTGTTAAAAAAAAATGAAAACAAAACAAAAAAAACAGAAAGATGCAGAAAAGTTACAGCAGAATGCATGATCTGGGATGGGTAGGGGTGGGTGGGGGGAAGGGAAGGGGATATATGCCTGAACTGAATTGGAAAATGATGTATGAAATACACAAAGCATCAATAAAATAATAATAATAATAAATTATGTTGAATTAGAAATCTAAATGTAAAATGCAATGTCAACAATTTCAAGAGATTATATGGAATATCTAGATGTTAGATTTAGCTATGAATTCTTAGATGTATCATAAGGTATTTTTTGGTTTTAGAAAAATTGGTATGATGGTATTTATTAAAATTTCTACATTCTGAAGGATACCCTTAAAAGAATAAAAATCCAAACTTATGGTGAAAATAACTGCAAAATGCATGTTATACAGAAGGTATATCCAAAATATATGTGTAAATTATCAAATTCAGCAATAAATTAAACAACAGAATTTGAAAATTGGTATTGGATCTTAAGTGAAACTTCAGAGACTTGACCAAAAATAATATACAAATGGAAAGGAACAAATGAAAATATGTTAAATATCATATGCCATTGAGGAATTGATCGTTAAAATAAGAATGAGCTATCAGTGTATACCTATTAGAAAATTAACCCCCAGAGAACTAACACCCAAAACTGGCAGAAATATGAAACAGCTGGCGTTCAGTGCTGACAGGAATAAAGAACCTATCGTTTCCTTAGAAGATAGTTCGAGTGCTTCTTAGAAACTGTCTCCCCATAAACTATTAAATCATGATGTAAGACATTTATTAATTTTAAAATGTGTATATATATACACACACACACAAAAGAATGATGTGGTTGTAATATTTGTCATAACAATCAACCCCACTCAATACATCATTTTCTATTGGCATGTATTTTCTAAACACCAGGCTCTAGTTTGTGTATGAGCTAAGTGAACCTCATGAGGTCAGTTGAGTTCTGTTTCTTAATCATGGCCCTTTGGTACCGCACATTCTTTTCTTTCCTTTCTATCCCTACTTTCATGACTTTGTCAATTCTATGCAGTACATTGGAATTAGTATCCTTATGGTATGTTACGTTTAAATTTCTGATCTTATTTTCCACAACTTACTATAAGACTCTTCTTATTCACTCTTCTGTAAAGCTAAATATTTCTTGTGATGTTGGAGACCCAGTGATTGAATTCAGGGCCTTTTATATACTACACTGAGCTAAATTTCCATCTCTCAAAACTAAACATTTCTTTTTTTTTAATTTTTTATTTATTTCTGTATGTTTATCAATGTACTGTCTGCATGCAGGTCTGTGCACCCGTGTCGTGCAATGCCGCGGAGGTCAGAAGAGGGTCTCGGATTCCCCTGGAGCTGGAGTTCTCCGGGAATTGGAGTTTCAGACAGCTCTCGGCCGCCATGTGGGTGCTGGCGATGGAACCCGGGTCCTCTGTAACAGCGGTCAGTGTTCTTAACCGCTAGGCCATCTCTCCAGCCCAAAACTAAACATTTCTAAAATTGGATTTAACAGTTTTCAAAATGTGTATCTTTTTCTTCAGGTTCAATGTGATCCCATTCTTAATGAAAAATGGTGCTAAACATTTGGACCACTTAAATATTTTAAATTTTCTCTTTCCTCAACCCAATTCAAACTGTTGTAGCCCCAGCATCCTCACCCTCCTTTACTCTCTACTCTGTCTAATCCATCTAGGATTTCCTCTCACAGTCTCATACATCAACTCTGCTTTGTAACATGGGCTTCAGTTGTCATAGGCCGTGTCACTCAGATTCTCTCATACTTTTCATAGAGCCCATGCTAGAACTTGCTCTAGGATTTTAAGACACACATTTCAAATGCATTGTCATAGTAATTCTCATGCTCACCGAGTGCCAGTGCCCTGAATCATTTCCTAAACTCTCTTCTATTTATGAACCTGCTATTGATTCTAACTTACATTTTATCATGGCTCATATTTTAGATCTGTTTCCACAATACTTACAGGATCTTTGGGGGGGGGGGGTTGGTAAGGTGAGTTCTCTGTTTCTAGATTAGAAAAGGCCTAGAGTTCATATGCTGAGATTAGATTCAATATTTCCTATACTTAATAGTAATTTTTCAAGTCAGAAAAATCCATTAGAAAAGAAAAGGCCGGCTATCTGTGAGTTCAAGACCAGCCTGGTCTACAGAGTGAGTTCCAGGCCAGCTGGGGCTGCAGGGAGACCCTGTTTCAAAAAGACAAAACAAGAAAAAAAAAAAAAAAAAAAAAAAAAAAAAAAAAAAAGTAAAGGCAAAGAAGAGTTTTCCTTCTGAGAAAAGTTAGACTTGTCACATATTTATTAAACAATCTTCATTGACACTTTACTCTTATAGGAACTTGGGCAAGACCCTTTGATACCAACAATGAAGAACACATGTTTGTGTTTTTATTATTATTCTAAGTATGTTGTATTGTGAGTTCCTAAACTCCTGAGGACCAAACCTTTCAGAAAACAACTTTCTCTGCTATATTTTTGCAAATAATTTCAAAGTTAGGGGTTGGAGAGAGAGAGCAGAAGTCTTATCTCAGAGCAGCACAACCATTTAGTGAGGAAACTATTTAAACAGGAGCCATGTGCATCTTTCTCTAAGTGGCCATATGACAGGCCCTTGATTCTGCTTTATACATTAGCACAATGCAATTGTTCCAGGCAGGCTAGAATCTATCCCATGTTTGTCCCAGTGAAATCTGGAGAACAGGCCTTCATATTTCAAGAATTTATAAGCTATGTGGACCAAGTCATCCTACTCTCTCCATTTCCAGAGTTCATAAGATCAGGGTTTTCTTTCAGCTTTCTTGCTTTGAAGCAGGTTTGCCCTTGGTGATGAGGCCTGAAAAGTAATGAGTTCTGTAAAAGTCATACTCCTTGTATCCCAGTTCATCCAACGTTTCTTAAGATTTTTATGTGTGACTCAACAAGAAACATTTTATGTAACACTTAACTTCTAACAGGAGTTATAAAAAACTATGCCCTTTAGAGTTTTGCTAGGAGTTAGACTCAAGTTCATTTCACAATTTTCATGCCAATATTTCTTCCCACATATTCATTAAGAATTCTAAAAAAATTAGAATCTATGAATAGGGACCCTTGTTAGTTATATAGCATGATTGAATGCTAATATCAGTCTCTGCTAATAATCACTAGAAGTAATGTAAAAAAATCTAATTGTTTTTAATGTTACCTTTTTTTTTTTTTTCTGGTCTTTTCGAGATAGGTTCTCCCTGTAGTCCCAGCTGTCCTGGAACTCTCTCTGTAGACCAGGTTGGCCTCGAACTCACAAAGATCTGCCTGCCTCTGCCTCCCAAGTGCTAGGATTAAAGGTTTGTGCCACCATGCCTGGCCTTTTATGTTCTCTTTAAGGAATAAATCTGTGGTTTTACAGAGCAAGAAAAAGAAAAAAATAAAAAGAAAATAATAGGGAATAGACAAATAGAAAGCACATAGCAAGATGACAGACTTAAATGCTGGCCTGTCAATAATCACATTAAATGTAAATGCTCTCATCAACGGAAAACATCTATTAGATGTAGAAGCATACTTGAACCATGTCTTTCCTATAAGAATAGCTTGAATCTAATGAGACAAATAGATTGAAATTAAAATTATAGAAAGATATATGTATATGTATGTGTATATGACTAAGAGGAAGTTCCATTGCCTATTAGTATTAGAAAAAGATTTCAGGGAAAATAACAATGACTGAGACTAGTGTATAATAGTTATGAAATCAAAATTTTAAATATTTCTCACCTGTTAACAAAGCTCTAAAATACATGAAATATAATAGAAAATAAATCTATAATTATAATCAGATATTTTTATACCAGTCTCCCAAAAATATATTACCCGCGTAGAAAATAGAAAGAATATAGAAACCTGAACATTGTCAGTCACCTTGCTTCATATGATATTTACAGAAAATTGCACCAAAAACCAGAATATACTCTTTTTTAACCTGTGCATGGGGAACATTTAGAGAAGTCACCATAAGGCAGTAAAATAAGCCTCAAACAATGTAAAATTTTCTACACAATGTTCCCTTTAAACACAATTGGCCCTTACTAGAATCAGTAACAAATCTTCAGAAATAATTAAACATGAAGCAATGAAATGTATAACTTATAGAACAAAACTAACAAGCTATGGGATACTAGAGTTATATCTGACAAAGGCTAAATACAAAGACTTCTCTGCATAGCAGAAATAAAGAAATCTTAAACAAATGAAAAGATACAAAAAGCTCATGGGTCAGAAGATTTGAGGTTGTAATGTTAATTCTATTCAAATTAATTAACAAAATATTTTTGGTCTTTTTGTGACAAGGTCTAAGGGTAGCTCCACCAGTCTTGGAACTCACTTAGGCCTTGAACTCACAAAGATCTGCCTGCCTCTCCCTCCCAAATGCTGGGATTAAAGGTGTGTGTCACCACACCTGCTTCCAAATTAATTTAAATATTTAATGCAATCCCAATTACTTTACTGTTTTAATTTTTTTATTTATTTAAGTGGTAAGTACCACTTAGGCAACAAACATGAGGAATGTCCATACCAGCCCAATTACATCAGCGTCTAGTTTCCTGTACAACCCAGGGTCCCCAAGCCCAACTGAAGAGGTTTGCTTACACACAAAATAAAATCCAGTCCAATTTTGCTGTAATCTCACAATTCATCCCCCCTCCTTAGCCCTGGGTGGCACACCCACCTCTTTGGCAAAGTGTCCCTGGGCTTAGGAGGGAAGGGTGGGAGATAATGAGAGATAGAAGATCCAGTTGTTTGTTTGTTTGTTTCTTCTTTCCCCTCTCTTTCCCCTTTTTCCCTCTCTTCCTTTTCAGAAATGACAAGTCAAATTCTTGGGACTGTCCATGTTCTGTTTACAATGGGCTGGTGAGTCATCTAGCAGTCTCCTTTTAATTCTAGTAATAAAAGACAAATAGCAAACATATTAAAAATTGTAACAAGTAAAAAAAAAAAAAAAAAAAAAGAGCCGGGCATGGTGGTGCATGCCTTTAATCCTAGCACTTGGGAGGCAGAGGCAGGCGGATCTTTGTGAGTTCAAGGCCAGCCTGGTCTACTGAGTGAGTTCCAGGACAGCTGGGACTACAGGGAGACCCTGTCTCAAAAAGACCAAAAATAAAAAATTGTAACAAGTTATTGTATGGGTACAGACACATATGCTTGGAGGTATCTTGGTTGGGGCATTATAACTCTTTGACCAAGGGATGCTAATAACTTTCCAATATGGTAGATAGAATCCCCTGACATTAGGAGGCACCAAGGCTACAGTGTCAATTGTATGCCGTACCCTGCCAGAGAGCAGGCCATAGATCAATTTGGGATTTTTAATTTTTTTCTTTCTGCGTGCACATTTATCAGGCTGCCACTGTTGCACTACATCTTCCTTGGCATGTAAAAGTATGGGGGAAAAAGTCTATCGTGAATCATCAGAGAGCTTTTTTTTGTAACAGTTTGGATAGTGCTTTCTAACACCATAGAGGTCAGCTGTTGATTTGTGGTGCAGGATCTCAACATAATTTTTTTTCATGTTCACATCATGCCATATCTTCAGCGATAGGGTCTTACTGTCCACTTCCCGAGAGCACCTGAAGTTATAGGCAAATAGCCATTGTTTTGGAGGCTTTTAGAACCTCCCTAGCCAACAGCTTCTAGCAGGGCAGCCCGGAACCAGCACAGAAGCCTTTATCCACCAATGCTTTTTATTTGACTGTAAGGCAAATTTACATCCTGGAGGGAGGAGGTGTATTCCTTCCCCCTCTGTTTTTGTAAATTATCACTGTACTCTGAGCAGCACCTCTTTGTTCCCAGACCCCTATATTTTAGTTTATAGTTTTCCACTAGGGAGGAGTTGTATCACATACCTATAAACAGGAGCCAAGAGGAAGGTGTTTACTATGCCCCTTCAGACTGTCTCCCTCTGGACTGACAATTAGTTTTTTTGTTTTATAAACTGCCACTGTAATTTTAAAACTTATGCTGAATTTCAAATACCCTACAGTAATTAAAACAAGGAGAAAAAACAGTGTGAGAGCCAACACTGTCTGATATTGAGGCCCTCAAAATTATAATCACTATGGGCTAAAGAGATGGCTCGGTTAAAAGCACTGGTTAAAAGTACTGGCTGCTCTTGCACAGAACCCGGGTTTGATTCCAATCACCCACATAGTGGCTACCAATCATCCATAACTCCAGTTCCAGGGGTCTGGCATCTTCTTATGACTTCTGCTGGCATTATACCACAGTGGTGCACCTACATACATGCAGAAAATAGAAGCAATAGTTCAGTGTATAAGATATTGTTTTTCACCACATGAAAGGGACCATTGGCTATTTAAATAAAAAGAAATATTTAAAAATTCCATGTAATATATGCAAATTTTAACTTAAAAATATTCAAAGGCCTAATGTAAAATTTGAAACTATAAGTTTTGTGGAACAAAGAAGACAATTATCCCCATAATTACTTAAATGTCACCAAAGCAGAGTACATAAAACTAAAAGTTGATGGGTTGCAATGCATCAGTTTCTTTGCTTCTTGAAGAAACAAAAAGGCTCTGAATGGGAGAAAATAAACTGAAATCACATGTCAAATAAAGGATTTTTACCCCAAACACAAAAAAATCTCTCAAAATAAACCTTAAAATTAGAATGAAAAGTAAAGTTTTGAACAGTTAGTTCGCCAAAGAAATTATAAGCAGCCCAACATAGACATGACAAAACAGGAAACTCCATTATTCAGAAGGAAATTGTGAATGGAGACCCATTGCAAAAACTAAAGTTAAGACCTGATACAGCCAGCAATACTGTGGAACTGGAGTGCTCCAACATTATTGTTAGGAAGGTGAAATAGTATTATTTAAGAAAGTAGTTTGGCAGTGTTCCAAAGCAAAGCCACCTTTCCCACACTCTTCTTCTTTCCCACACTTGGGTACTCCCCCCAGAGAATGAACCAGCAAAGTGACTTGGCGCTGTCCATTTTCTTTAAGAGATACCCAGTTCATGTGAACACTTCTCCTTGTGCCACACTGAGTATTAAGGAAATGTGCACTGCATGGAGGGACTGAGATCTGATAACATTAAAGCTTTTCATCCCTCAGGACATGTTGACAGCTTTTTGCTTTTCCACTGCTGTAGCAGTTGGGAAACCTGTGACGTCTTACACACATTACACACAGTGAAATTAATAGGCAGGGTCTGATTAATAGTATGAAAATAAGTTTGGTACTTTAGTTCTCCTAAAGGTTCTTGGGACCACAGATTGCACTCTGAAAAACAATGGCAATGATGACATGACTAAAAGATAGAAGAAAGGGCATTTGATGTGGTAAATAATGCAGGGAGAAAGGACAGGAATTTAAGACACCTGGAAAAACTGAAAGCATTCAAGTAAATCACACTCCAAACATGAACTAAGCTAAAGTGTAACGTGATTTGAAACAGCAATGCCAATAATGTAACCTTACGTAGTCAGAGCTCCTGATGCTGGAAAAGAAGTAGGTGATACTGTACTTGCAGATCTTTTGGCCAAGAAGGAACAATATCGATCTAGTCATTTAACTCAGATCCCGTTTATTTATATCCACTGTTTACAGTGTACAAATGGCATAAGACTTAATTGGAATTGTGAGTCACATGTCAACATTTGAGATGTGAAATAGAGTCACTGTGGGACACAGTAGTGGAAATCAGCAGAAAAGGTGAGGGCAAAACCTGAGCTGCTAAGATTAGGAGGCAAAAAGGTGCCACTGAAAGAAAAGAACACAACTTTACTTAAGGAGATGATATTAAAAAATGTTGCAGATATAATCATACCCAAAGCAGCAGTACAAACAGCAGTATTAAGGAAGAGTCTGAGAAGTGAATGAGCTAAATCTTTGGGTTCCAGCACCCTTGCTTAATAATGAATTGAGCAAACTGAGTCAAGAAAGAAGACATTGTCAGTCATGTGAAACAAATGTAGGGAGATGCTCATACAGTGAAAACTATTAAAAAGTGTAAAGTTCTGTTTCTAGGAAATAGGATTTAACAAGGATGAAGAACAAGGCTCCTAAACATTATATTTTCTGGAATATCTTTCTTAAATAGAGTCTCATATTAAATTAACTAATGTTTATATAGAATATTTATAGTTTATTGTCTGAATTATGTTTTAGATTATTTACATTCTATACTATAAGATTATTAGCACAACTATTTATGAACAAATTTTAAGGATACAATTTATAAATCACATATCAATAAATTATTCATATGGTATTTAAATCATTTATGAGCCTCATGTTAACAAACCAAGTCTTTAGACACAAGAATGGCTAGCATATGACAGGTGCATATTAAATATTGTGTGAATGTATGCCTGTCATGATAATGTAGATTCAAGGAATAAAGTGATAGCCCTTAAATAATTTCTGATGCATTATTTTTTCCATTTATATGTTTGGAATTTCTAGTAAATAAAGGGAATTTTTTTTTTTAATAATAGGTCATAAGTAATGAATACAGGCATCCTTCATGTAAAACCAATTTGCAAGTAGCTATGCCCAAACTTATACAACCTGAGGCCCCCATTGTCCAGCTGGGGGAGCTTATATGTACTATCATGTTGATTAAATAAGAGTCCAGTCTATGTTTCTGTAGTTTCATAGTTCACCCCAATTGCAGCCCTTACATTCTACCACGCCCGCTTTTCTGCAGGTTGTTCCCTAGGCTTTAGAAAAGGGACACAAGTGGGTGAGAAGCCAAACAGTTTGGAGATGTCATTTTGTACTCTGATAGGTTCAGGCTGTTTCCTTTCATGGGTTGGCAGTTTATCCCGGAATAACCTTTTACTCCTACTGATGAAGCACAAGCAGTTAGATATACAGGCATTTAAACAGTACCAATTATTATGGTAGGTTACATTGGTATAGACACAGATGTTTGGATGGTATGCTAATCCATGGACTATAGCTTTTCTGTAAAAGCTGACAAGGTCTTACTGTGGCATAGAACATCTCCTAACCACTAGAGGACTTAAGCTTGTGGCATCAGCCCTGAATTATTCATCCAAGGAGAGAGCAAATAGCCAATTAGATTTGGGATATAAAGACATCTGGCTGTCACTGATGCACAGTATTTCCAGGCAGGTGAGGTGTAGCTGATGCTGACAGAGGAGTCTTGCTTGACTCAAGGAGACCAATATTTGCTTTGTTCTTTTAATGGCGTTTGGTAACACTCTTTGGCATACCAGAGGCCATCTGTACACTTGCAGGTGTGGTCTCGATATATCTTTCCCATGCTTACACCAGGTCTAAAGTAAGAGGGAAAAAATAGTATTTTTCCATGCCGATTCTTGGTTCCCTGAAGCATTTTTATTTGATTATTATACTATGGATGTGAATTATATAAACATTTTCAGTCACTTTGAAATTCTTGCCATGAAAAGGCAAGAGTCTCATCTGCCATTGAATAAGTAAATATCCTTGAAAGAAAATTATTTAGGTTGAAATACAGAGGCTATAAAGTATCAAAATGTTTAAACACATATAGAGATGTTCTAGGAACAACAAATAATTTGAAATGCACCTCTCACTTGGAACCAACCTAAGTGTAGAAAGCTTTCTTTTTGCCGGGCGTGGTGGCGCACGCCTTTAATCCTAGCACTTGGGAGGTAGAGGCAGGTGGATCTTTGTGAGTTCAAGGCCAGCCTGGTCTACAGAGTGAGTTCCAGGACAGCTGGGGCTACAGGGAGACCCTGTCTCAAAAAGACAAAAAAACCCCCACAAAACCTTAAATTTTATTTATTCTTTATGTGCATGAATGTACTGTCTGCATGCAGGTCTNAACAGGGACCACACGGCCCTGCTAAGGGGAATGGGAACACAGTGCCCACTTTGTAGACACTGTGGGGAGCTGACCCCTTGGTGCAGAGGCCAGCTGGCTACTTCCCATAGCCCGGCCTGGATGATACTTCCAACTCAGGCCCTTAGCATGGACCCATGAGAGACACGTGTTGCAGTGTTCCACTCTTGGCCGTGGCTTCTCACCTGCCCAGAGCCTGGACAGGGATTTCGGGCTGATGGCTGATGGCCTCCCTTCAGCCAGTACCCACTCACAACACCAGATACCCAGACTGGTGATCCGAAAAGGAATCTCTTTCCAGCCCACTGGCCACCTGAACGAAATGCAGGCCTACCTTAGCCTGCATGAGCACAATAATTAATAAAAATAATGGCTGGGAATTCTGTGATGATGTTACTATGAAATTCAAATTTATTCCTTGCAATGGTTGCCCCACCCAACATGACGCACCTAGGCCATGCTGCTTGCTCCTCCTTGGGGTGGGGCCAGACCCTCAGCCACGGTGCCGGTGCCCAAGGCATGCTATTTGGAAAGCTAGCCTGCAATTCAAGCTGGATTTCCCTACACTTAAGTGCTCTGCATAATAACTCAACAATGCGCATCTTATTTTCTTAAATTAATTCAGTTTGATTTCACTTTAAGGATATGGCTTAACATCTGGCTTTAAACTCTCCTCCTGAATATTGACAAAACCTTTTCCACATTTGATCAAAAGGTGATTCATTCGACTCTACTTTTCTAAACAGGGCTATATTACAGAGTGGTACAGTATTGACTTTACATGCCAAATTTTTCAGCTAAAAAGCATGCAAGAAATCTAGATACAGTGGCTGAAGTTATTCTAATTAACATTCTTGAAGCCTATGAGCCTGACTACATGTATTTTACCAGTTGCATATTAAGAAATAACATTAAAGTAAACCTTGACCCTTGACATAAAATTGAAACTTCACTGTGCAACTTGGATCCATTGTGATTACCTAAACCAGACACATTCCACTTTCACTTAGATCTCAGTGCCGCTTGGTACATACACATTCCCACACATACACACATATGTAAACCACCAAAGGCAAACCACATCTAACCCACAATTGCTGGCCAAAATGCAGCTTTTAGTTTGGCAGAATTTGCCCCAAGACTACGTGCTACATTTAGTAACTAGACTAATAATAAATGTGGTGTAAGTCTCTAAAAATACACCAGTGCCAGTTTTGATCCAGTTTGCTGAGGAAAAACGATATGAAAGTCACATTTTCAAGGATGTTCTATTTTTGCTAGTTTATTTTAAAATTGCAAGATAATGTTTAAATGATAGACATGAATTTCATTGGCTCAGTTCTCAGTAGCATTTCAAATCTAATAAGTAGATGCTTATTTCACACTTTTTGGCTTTGTCTCTCCAGCTTGAGCATTACGAGTTGTGTGTAGTTCAGATCCAATACTCAGAGTCAAAGAGAAGTGTCTGGACAGAGTTTTTTGAAGGATGGTGGATTAGGATCAGAACAGAGAAGCACGAATGAGTCTGTTTACAGTGAGAGGGTAAATTTCCTTAATTTCTGATCCTTTAGGTATTTCAGTAATTTTCATCAGATATAATATTAGGTTATAAAAGTGCAAACCACAGATAAAAAGGCACATGAGACTTCTCCAGGAATATGATTTACTTCCATGTGGGACTGCCAGAGCAGGCCAACTGCAGCCATGTGGTGGAACAGGAACAGGAGGAATGGGGACAAAGGCAGGGGCAGGAGCAGGGGCAAGATGGCAACTGGGGCTCATGTGGCAGGACCTCAGGTACAGGGGAAGAGGTCAGAAGATTGAAAGCCTCTGGAGGAAGTGGGCATCTGCGTGTCCCTTGGAATTCTGGGAAGCTCAGACCAAACATATAATAGAAAAAAAAAAAAAAGCTAAATTAAGACATACTGATAGCAGCAAGCAGAAAAATTCTCATTTTTTACATTTCAGTTTATATTCTGTTTTTGATGCCGTCCATTGTAGAACAAGACCTCACTGATTTTTCACATGCTTGGTAGGTCCATCTAAGAATGTTCTGATTTCTTCTTGGTGGCCTTTTGCAGCTGTCCCTCCTATAGTGTTGAGTAGATTATGTCTAAAGGATGGGCTTAGAGTTTGTAATAGCACTACAGTGTCCTCATAGCCAATGTAATGCCTTATTTGCCTTTAAAATACACCCAGAGACAGTTCGATATGTAAATGTCTTTGTCCATGTGATAGGATTAAGAAATACTGCATAGTGAGGGGCACCAAAGAGTATTAACTGACTGGGGAGTATCTGCCTTGAATTTACATACCAGTGTCCTATAGATAGTGATCTGAGCCTGAATATCAAAGGAGAAAGGAGAAAGCTGTCCCTTGTTGTGGGGCTGAAAGGTATTCTTACAATACTATTTGTTTATGCTATCTGGCAGGGGTGCCATTTGATTCCAGAGACCAAGGTGTGCTTTTAGAAGTGACAGGTTCAGGAATGTCACACCTTACGTCAAAACTCCATGGGGATGGGCTGCAGGCCTCTGAACTTCCACCAGATGAGTGGGGGCCATTTCGAGGTCCCAGGACTTTGCAGGTTTTCAGAGCAAAGCCAGATCCCTTACTGCTCAGCCAATACAGAATATCAGGTCCTACCAAAAGTTGCTTTCGTGAAGTGTTTGATCATTGCAGTGAGAATAGTAATTAACACAGTCTGCCAATCTTTTTTAACTTGAACATAGGTGTACTTGCTTTTATCACTTTAAAATTATAAATATGGCCTTGAATAATTTAGATTCTCTTAATGATCCCCAACCAATTCTCTCATTTATAAAATGGAGTAATCTATGCCTCATTAGTGCATTATTAGTCAAAGGACTTTCATCAAAAGTATTATATTAAGACACCACAATGTAATATCACTTAAGCTTCAGTTATATGAATGAATTTAAATTTTCACCAAGATATTTATTAAATGTCTTCAATTCTTTTTGAATGATAAATATAATTATGTAAAGACATTTTTGTTATAATCACAAATGAAAATGTTATATACTACAAATGTGTAGTAATCTAAAAAGAACACGACATAAATAAAATGCCATTCAGTATTTATAAACTTAATAAAAACAATAATTTAAATATAAATTTAAAAATCCATGCCAGGCATGGTGATGCTTGTCTTTAATCCTAGCACTTGGGAGGCAGAGGCAGGCAGATCTCTGTGAGTTCAAGGCCAGCCTGGTCTACATAGTGAGTTTCAGGACAGCCAGAGCTACAGGTAGACACTGTCTCAAAAAACTCAAAAAAAAAAAAAATCTAGTCAATTTATAAAATTCGTAAATTAAGCTATTATCAGCCCTTATTCTTACAATCTTTCTCATAATACTTCCACTATGTTCCCTGAGTCTTAGGTATAGAATTTGCATTGTAAATGTTTCAGTTGTGCCTGGCCATCTGTTCTAGTTTGACTTCCATTGCTATGACAAAACACTCTGACTGACACCAACTTGGGGAGGAAAGGGTTTATTCAGCTTACATCTCCTGGGTCACAGTTCATCTCTTAGGGAGCCCAAGACAGGAACTCAGGGCAGGAACCTGGAGGCAGGAGCTGAAGCACAGGCCATGGAGGAATGCTGTTCACTGGCTTGCTCCCCTGGCTCATGCCCAGCCTGCCTTCTTATTCGGTACACAAAAACCTGCCCAGGGTGGCACTACTCATTGTGGGCTGGGCCCTCCCACATTGTCTGACAATCAAGACAATACTCCACAGATGTGGCCACAGGCCAATCCAATGGAGCCAATTCCCCAACTGAGGCTCCCTCAACCCAGGTGTGTCAAGTTGACACTAAAGCTATCCAGCACACCACCCCACGCTAATTTGTTCCCTGTAGTTCAACCAACTGTAAGAGCTTTCATTTATTAATAAGCTTCTTTGATAACTGATAAGAACTATATTTATCTGTGAATATAAGGATAAGTATGAAGAAGATAAGATATTACATTGATTTAGGAATGTAAGTGTAATATGTTCTCCTCTATGGTTTATGAACTCTCCAGTTATGCTTGTTTTTGTTTTTGTTTTTCTTTTTAAAGTTCTTTTTGAGACAGAGTCTGTCTGTAGCCCAAGCTGTTCTGGAACTCACAGACATTCAGCTGCTTCTGCCTCAGAGACCTGGGATTAAAAGTGTGTGCCATAACACCTAGTTACAATTTAGTTTTTAAAAAGAAAAAGAAAGTAATACATAGTCATTATCAGAACTGTGACATGATTAATTGATGTATAAAGGAGTGGTTATTGACCCAGAGATTTCAAATCAAGCCTGCCTGCCTTATAACTTTGTAACTAACATTTTTCTGGAGAACAGTACTTACTAAATTATTTCTGTGTTAATTGTGTCTGTTATCTTACCACAGTGCAAGAGTTATGTAGTAATAATGACAACTGGATGGCTGGCTGGCAAAGCCTAAAGTATTTACTACCTGGTACTTTACAGGAAAAAAAAAAAAAAAAACAGTTTAAGACATCCTCTTTGAAGTTAACTGGAAATTCCCAATTGTAATTATGGATCGATTCTAATCCAGGATATTCAATGTTGATGGTTTAATATTTTGTCTCTTTTGTTTTTTATTTTCATTTTATGTGTATAAATGTATTGTCTGCATTGTATGTGTTGTGCAGTTCCACTAGAGGTCAAAAGAGGATATTGGATTCCCATGAACCTGGAGTTATGGACAGTTTTTAGCCACCATGTAAGTGTGGGATCTGAACCTGGGTCTTCTGTAAGAGCAGCCAATGCTCTGAACCTCCAAGCCATCTCGCCAGCATCATATTTTTCTCCTTATTCCATGTGTAACAATTCAGTGGATCATTGTCTTATAACCCAGGTTTCATTAGCCATGTACAAACCCTTCCTTTTGCTTATCTAAATATGGTAACAATTATCTAAATGCCACTTTCCATTTTACCTAATTTCTTATAAAAAGATAGGTTATGGAGCTGAAAAGAAAGTTCATGAAAGAATACAAGTGACTAATAAACATTTAAGGAGTATTCAACGTCATTATCAAATTAAAGTTGCTTTGAGATTCTATAGTCAGAATGATTCCCATCAAGAAAACAAATGAAAACAAATGCTGGGGAGGTTATGGAGGAAAGAAAACCCTTATTTATTGGTATTGGGAATGGAGATTCATGAAGACATCATGAAAATTGGTTTAGCAGTTTCTCAAAATACTAAGGTCCACCATTCCTTAGCATGTGCCTGAAGTACTACATATCCTAAGACAGAGATAGTTGCACATCCATGTTCATTGTGGCTCTACTCAAAATAGCTCATAAATGTAATCAGTCTGAATGGATAAGAATTTGGTATCCATACACAATGAAATATTATTCAGCTATAAAGAAAAATGAAATGTACTAAATGAAATAAGCCAGGGCAGAAATAGTGGCCATGATTTGCAGTAATGTTCCTGTGAGGAACATATCTTTCAGATAGTCTTGATTTCAAGTCAGACACAGGGATTCTTGACTTAATAATGGCAACGATAGCATGTTGGTTCATTATGGAGGCATAAAGCCATATATTTAAAGTCTGTAGAAGCATTTTTACTTATACAGATTACTGAGGAAGTAACAATCTTTTCAAAGAAAACATCTGAAGTAACTAAACTCGTATGTGCTTTTTTGTATAGTGATGCATGAAACAAAGAATTAAAATAGACAAAAATATATCGCTTTGGATAATGAATAGATATCCCTATGCTTTTTAATTCTTCCTCCCTGGGTACAAGCATCAGTTTGCTTCCAGAAGTCAGATGTGGCCCTTCTTAACTACCATCTGTGTTTCCAGGAGCATGGTCACACTTTCTAAGTGTGTTCATAATTCCTATTTGGAGGAGGTATTGTCTTGCTGGGAAATCGATTACTTTCACTCATTATGTAAATTATTAACTTTTAAACATTATTTGTCTCATACCAAGACAATCAACAATACTCAGTTGAGGAACATAAATTGGTCAATTGGCCTTAAAAAATAATAGACATGAAGTAAGGTGGGAGCAAGAATATAGCGGTAGATCTGAGGAAATAGAGAAGGGGGCATGAGTACGGCCCAAGCACATTTTATGAAATTCGCAAAGAATCAATAAAACTGCATTAAAAATGAAAAATCATACATTTTAAAAACTACAATATAAATGAAATTAAAATTTTTGATGTCTATTATTTAAAAATAAAAAGTAAATAAAGTCATAGTAATTAGGAAGGACAAGAGAAAAATCAAAGTGGACCCAGCAGTGAGTTTGGCATGCATACACCGTGGTTAAAACATTCGTGTTAACTCAGTTTGAAACCCTATCCCCCAAAATGATGACAGTAAATCATAGGGCTTTCAGGGGATGATTGCCACGTGAATTCAAACCTAAAGGATTTTGATTAGTAACCCAAGAAAATAGTTCCCAGTGGTTTCCATAGCTCCTCCTATTATGTGAGGACCTAGGGAAAAAGACAACAACTGAAAACCAGCAGGCATTATTATATATTGCTGCTGTGATAGATCACACAGTATGGTGTTCTGTTCCTGCATCCAGAATAGATGAAGACAGTATGATGGCCATACAGTATGGTACTGTAGCCTAGCAGCTGGAATGGCCTGAGAGAGTGTGGAAACCCTTGTATCCTGAGCTGCTGCTAGATTTATGCCATGCATTTGATGATGATAATAGCCTATTAAGCTATCTGAAGTAGAAAGTGGTATTAAATAGGTAATTCGTGGCATCTGGAAAATTAAATTACATAAATGTTACTAAGGAAAAACATTATTCCTGTTACAGAGACTAGAATGTCCTAATCCTAATATATGATAACTTGGTTTGTATCTATAGTGAATTCTGCTCACTCTATTTCATAAAAGTATTTTCACGGGTCCTTTTGTGATCAGTCAGGAAGTTCTCTAAGGAACAGAGGAGCAACAGATTGTCCCTTTTCTGCTGGCATTACTATAAATGCATCCCACGTGCTGTATAGAACAGTATCATACTAGCATCACATTGTTTATTTTATAACAACATCCTCACAAAATTATAAACATTAATTATATCACCAAAACTGCATGTTCATTCTATATCTATCAAAAAGGAAGCCCTGCCTATAGCAAATCCAGTTCACAGCAGGAAACCTCAAATCATGGGCCATTTGATGTGCATTTTCAGGGAGTTTACAAGTGTTATTAGATTGCAGTAATTCTTCAGTAAATTACAATAAGAAATGTTACATGTTAAGCATGTTCATGAAACAAGTTTATATGCTGGTGACCATCTCAGACTTTTAAATATTAACAAGATTAATCTCAGGCAAGCATATATAGTATCTGAAGTTTTGTAATTTGTTTGCAAAGAAAATCTTTCTCTGCACAGAACAGCTCATGGGCTATTTCAAGAAATACTCTTGAGATTTCTGACATTCTTTTATTCCACACAGTGAATTTGGATTAATTCCAACACCAACTCAAAATCAATACTATAAAAAGAGAGTTACATGCATTCTGACGCTCATGTGTACACAGTACTTTGAGCTGCTTTTCTGGCATTGAATATTGTTAAAAAATTGTGAGATGTAATACTTTGATGGCATTGTAAAGAAATAGCTTTTGAAATACTGTTTGTTTTTCATGCTCTGACCTTATGTGTTCATGGTAAATTCCCTTAAAGTTCGTGTTCTACCTGCCTTCTATTTCGTGGAAAGGACTCTGGCCCAAAGTAGTAAAATATGATCTGAAAAAAATAGGGAGAGTGGTTTGGTTTAGGCTTCACATGTTGCTATAGTCTAATCAAAGTCATTAATATGAAGATGAGAGAAAAAGAAAGAAGATGAGAGACTCAGAGGCAGCACTCACATTTCTAACCCACACCCAGATTCTTCAAAATGGCCTGAAGACATATAGGAATGCAACAGTAAGGGAAACCACTACCTTCCTGCTATGGCAGTGGTATTTTTACATAAGTAAAGCAGCCGATTAAATTAGGAAGAGAAAATGAAAACCCCAAACAAGCCAAGACATACCTAGTTCTCAGAAGCATGCAGAATAAATGGAAGTCTCACACTAGTGGGATGCCAAAAGCACATTCTCTGTGAAAAAGAACTTAATCATTTCTTAACATTAAAACATGTTTAGCACATGGCATTGAAATGTGAATAAGATACATCTTTTAGTTATTTCTATAATAAGATTATAATAATCAATAAATTGTAATTTGCGAATATTTATATTTGATATGCAAACAATTGCCATGAAAAGTAAATCAATGTACTAAGCCTGATTTTCATATTAAAAGGAGAATTATTTATACATATGGATATAGTTAAAGCAACTACGCATGAAAATCATACTTGGCTTGTAACTGTTTTGTCAGTATTTTGTATGTTATTCATAGCTAATTCTCTCTTATTTTGATCTTTGAACTTCAGATTTTTATTTATAGCTGCCGGAATCTAGATGTATAGAGACATCTCATATTTCAACCAAATCCCCCAGTTTACCCATCACAGTGAAGAACAACTCTTATTTCTGTCCATTAAACCCAAATTTCCAAACCATTCTGTTTCTTCTCTTTGTTTCTTTCATTTTGTTCCTAAAGTTTGTCAGCCCTATAAATAACCCACACCCAGATCATCGTCCTCATGTCATTCTTGCTGGAGTCTCCTAGAGAAAGTCATGCAGATGTTAGATCATTGTCCTCACATCATCCTTGCCAGAGTCTCCTAGAGAAAGTCACGCAGGTGTCCTGCTGATGACCATTTGTTCCCAGAATCCCCTTCTCATCTATTCACAGAAAAACACAGACTGCTCATTTTAATGCCTAAGTTGGACACATTTCTCTTATGTTCTAAACATCCCAATGCTATTCTGTTTAGAACACCTTGAGTGTTGGTAGCTGTTAAGTAAATAAGTCTGAAGCAATTGCACATTACAAGATCAGCATTCGCTCACATGATGTCTTGATTGATGGCTTGCTGTCCTCTAAACCGGATTTTCTGAGGGCCAAGCACCTTCCAATTCGAGGGTCTTTCATTTCAACATGGGCTTCCAAATTTTTTCCTCAATTTTTATTGAGCATTTGCACATTTCATATAACATTTCTTAGTCAAATTTAGACAGGTTCATGCATCCAAGTCCCCTCCACCCCAGAACTCATGCATTCTGCACACAGGTTAAGTCCCATCTTGCATCTTTTTCTAAGACTTTTTTAACTTTTGCAATGCAAAAGTTTAATATTTTGGTCAGTTCTTTGAAAAAGTCTTTTTTTTTCTTTAATTTTATATCAATCCAATATATTCATATATATACACTCCACCTATATACCAAAATTACAAAGTCTGAAAATGAACTATAGCTAATTCCAAAACCTGTTTCGGGATTCACATTTTAGCAATAAAGTTGCATGCAAGTTGATGTATGTTTTAATGTACTTTTAAAAAAGAGATTTATTCTTTTTCATAAATCTTAGAACTGAGGAAAATAAAGGCATTAACTTAAAGCTGCATCTATATAATATCAGCCAATGTGGTATTTACTTTTACTAACAAATTATCCACTTGAAATTTTTCCAATTATATAAATTATAAATAATAATTTATAAATTTATATATTTATAAATAAATTTATAAATTATACATAGAGTGTGAGCTTATCTAGCTAGAATAATACTCCAGAAAAGAAGCTTAAATATAGGCTTTTCCTTTAAACATGAGGGAGCAATATATTAATTGCTGTGTTTATGATAATAACTTTTCTCTAAATATCTTCTTCATTTTTCTATAATGTGTATACTAACATGCATTCCTTTTACATTTATTTTATTTTATGTGTATGATTATTTGCCTGCAGGTATGAATGTGGCCTGCATACATGCAGTACCCACAGCGGTCAAAAGAAGATATCATACTACTCCTGGGTATATACCTACAAGACTCATCCTGCCTCAGAGATACATGCACAGCCATGTTTATTGCAGCTCTCTTCAACTAGAACCAACCCAAATGCCCCTCCCAGCTGATGAGTGGATAGAGAAAATGTGGTACATCTACACAATGGAGTTCTATGCAGTGGTAAAGAATGATGACATCATGAAATTTGCAGGTTAATGGATGAAACTAGAAGATATTATGTTGAGTGAAGTAACACAGTCTCAGAAAAACAAACAGCAAACGGTTTCCCTCATCTGTGGATGCTAGCACCAAGTACCTAGTTATAAGGCAAACTGAGCAACGTTGTTATATTCCTCCTGATCTGAAAGCAATGGTGCTCTTATATCGTGAATGCCTAAACAGGTTCCAGAATTAACCTACCATTTATTTTCAGACTTTGGAATTTTGGTGTATGGGCAGAGGGTATGTATGTATATTTTAGAGTAACATAAAATCGAAATGGAAAAATGTGAATCATGAAATATGATATGGAAATAACATACAGTTTGTTTTCAAACGACATGGCTTTAGTATAGGTGTGATGTATATGGAACGGGTATGCATACATTAAAGCAATACGAATTGGAGGGAACAACAGCAACAAAAGAACAGGGACAAAAATAAAACAAATTAAAATGCACTGAAACATTGAAGTTCTCCCCAAAACATTAATCCTCTGCTTTGGAAAAACTCTGGAAAGACTCAGAGAAAGATGCAACAGATGTATGGCAGAATGCATGAACTCAGGTGAGGTAGGGGACATGGAAAGGGAAATGAGTCTAGATTAGATTGAGGAATGATATATGAAAAAGTTTAATAAAAATAAAAGATATATTAACAAAAACAACAACAACAACAACAACAACAACAAACCTAAATGTTGTGCTGAGATATAACCCAATGGTAAAGTCCATGATTACTGAATGAAACCCCAGCACTAAAATGAATGAAAAAAAATAAACTTGTTTGTCATGTCTAACCACAGTATTTCTTTTATGGGAGTGCTTCTTAGTATTTTTTACACAAGACTGCTTGAGCTTTTGCCCAAGCCTTTTATAAAATATTATACAGTAATTAAAAGTATCAGGCTGGTGTAACTTAGCCTTTCTGGATGCTAAATGACCATACTTAATACCCATACCAATTTGGCCAAGTGACATAAGGGATAACTTTGTTCCTTGCTCTCAGAGGTCAACTAAGTCCCAGGGGACTATGCATGAAGGCATCTCTTGAAATGTCCTACAAATGTGAGTCACCAGTCTTCCTGTGCAGGGAGGTCTTGGAGATCCACTAATGGGACTTCAGCCAGTGTTCAGTCTATAAAGAGGAAAGTCTGTTCATATTTCAAAAAGGGAAGCCTGGTTTAGCAAGACCTGACTTTGACCTTGAGTGGATGGAACTGGTAAATGAAAAGCCAAAAGGTGCCAGGGGCTCCCTTGTGCCCCCCCCAAAAAAGAGTGACCCCTAAGTACCAGATCCTCAACTGACCTTGAGAAAACAAAAACCTTGGTTAATCTTGGGATAACTATGTGTCCATAAACATCCAAAAGGAAAGTATAACCATAAATAATCAGTAAGGTCTGAGAAATAGTACTTCAGGTATCAAACCTGAGATCTTAGTAAAGAGACAAAAAAGAAGAAAAAAAGAAGAAGAAAAGAAACAAAGCACTGTTTTGCCTGTCTTCAATTCTTACTGGCAAACTGCTTTTGCCATCCTTCAAAGACATGAGACACAGATTTTCAATCTTCCAATATGGACTGAAGACTCATGTTTCTCTAAGAATCCTCCAAACATTCAGTGCCAGATGGGAACTGCTGAGACAACCAGCTTGTGGACTGAGAAGCTATTGAGGTTTCAGCCTCTTCAGAGTATAGACTGCCATTGTTGGACTACCCAGGCTGTATCATGGAGGCCAATACAAGAAGATAAAGGCAGGACGTGGTGCTTACTGGACCTCATTTGGGTGAGAAGGAAATACCCTGTGTGTAGCACAAGGGCAGGATTGTTGGTTGTTTGGGCTTGCCAAGGAGGAGCCTTCAAATACTTCCTTAAGGAAAACATGACATCTTTCAGCCTAAAAAAAAAAAAAAAAAAAAAGAAATCACAAGCTGAGGTTGCTAAAACCTATGAGGTCATAATATTGATATATGTGTGGGATGCATATATGCATATTTTGGAGTGATGTAAATTGGAAGGAACAACAACAATGAAAAAGGCTGGATCAAAGAACTGCCCTAAACAGTAAACTTCTGCCCAAAACAGTAAACTTCTGCACTGAAAATTTTTTAAAAAGACTGAGAAAAAGATGAAAGACGTGTATGGCAGAATGGTGGGGTGCGGGGCAAGGGAGGGGGAAAGGGTCTAAATTTGATTAAGAAATGTTATATGAGATACACGAAACTTCAATAAAAATTTGGCTTTGAAAAAAAAAGATATCTGATACCTGGAACTAGAATTGTGGATGGTTGTGAGCCACATGTGGGTTCTGGGAACTGAAGCCTGGTCCTCTGCAGGGGCAGCCTGTGTTCTTAGCTGCTGAACCATCTCTCCAGCCTGCATTCTTTACGTAATATTGGAACTATCAACATATGAAGGAGGTAATGCAAAGATGAGACCTCTAGCCTAATTCTTAGAAACTGATTCAGGAGATTAAGGAAGATGGTAGAGGAGAAAGGAAACAATTTCATCCTGTAAACCCCAACTTCATCCCATTTCAAAAGGTAAAATTTAAGGGTGTTGTGGCACTAAGGGGGAGCAAAGGCTTTTCTTGGAAATCCACTGTCATATACTATAGTTAACCTTTAATAGAAAGATGCTGAGTCAGTGAGCTACTTCCCCAGGCACTTTCTCAAGAGCACTGTGGATTATCCTTGCAGTGGAAGATGAAGCCCCTAATGTGCATAGTTCTGGGAGCAGAGCTGAGACTCGCCTGCCTTTCCTGATTGGAGTCATTAGGTTACTTACCTCAGATCCATTCTTCCCTTTCTCTTCACTACTGTAGATAGTCTGAGACCATCCCCAAAAGACTTTTTCCCAGCATTCCTCTCAACTGACTTTGATTCTACCTAAAGGAAATGTTCCAAGGAGGTTGGTAAATAAGAAAAACTGAGAAGTCCTGGTACTTTTTCTTGTCCATCTCTACTATAGAAATTGCTTCTGGCCTGAGTTGAATGTGCTCTGTGGAGCACGCCTGCGCTCCTGTCACAGGATACTAGGCACTGGCTTCTAGTACAACAACCCTTCAGCTGTCTCTATAGCTTCTCAATAATATTGAGTCTAGATTTTTTGTTTTCATTTTCTCTTACTTGGCTTTTGCTTCTTTCATCATCTCTGTAAATAATCTATTATATTCAACTTACTCTCCATTAGATATCTAAGATCATTTTGTTTACTGGACATGTACAAACACACACACACACACACACACACACACACCATGCACAAGCACATACCTGTGTCTCTGACACCTGTTTAAAAGAGGACAAACAAATAAACCTATAACTATATAACTATATATCAAATTCAAGATCGTTCTTAGTTAAGTTGTTGACTCCAAGGTGGAATGTCACTATACCTTTGTGGGAAGATCCAGTTTGAATTAGGGGCTAGTTCTCAGCTAGCATCCCTCATGGCACAATGTGAGAGTTATGGGATTCCTCTGACCCCTCTCCAAGAGGGAGCAAGCAAGAAGCAATGTGGCCTGGATAGACACATGCTGCTAGGCAGAGCAGCAGTACAGTGGCATAAGATTGGGGGTCTGTGATTGGGTGATTGGCTCTGGGAGCTGATGTCATTTTGCTTATAAAAGTAATTTGCAATTCCCAGGTCCATTATTTTGTGCATATACAGGCCAAAGCTGGCCTAGATTTTGAGGGTCAGTGGCTACTGGGTTGGATGGGGGTGTATCAGACCACCAACCTGGGAAGCTAGCATGGGGCTAGACAGAGACCAATCAGGTCACCAACCTGTGGAGTGAATTGTGAGTGGGTGTAGGCTGAAGATAGGCCATCATCCATCGCCTGAAATTCCTGTCCAGAGACAGGCAGTCTTTGGGCAGGTGGGAAAGCACGGCTAGAGGGAAGGCATTCCGTTACTGAGGCTAAGGACCTGGGCTGGAAGTACCTCTCAGGTTGGGTTAAGAAAGTGACCAACTGACCTCTATGCAGAGGGGTCAGTTCCCCACAGTGCACTTTCCCTTATCAGGAATGTGCTGTACCTGCTCATAGCAAGAGAAGCTTCACTTTTATAAGCAAAATGACATCAGCTCCCAGAGCCAGTCACAGACCTCCAATCTCCTGCCACTGTATAACTGCTGCTCCACCTAGCATCATGTGCCTGTGCCACCACATTGCTTGCTCCCTCTTGGGGCTGGGTCAGAGGAATCCCATGACTCCTACATTGTGCTCTGAGGGATGCTAGCTGAGAACTAGCCCCTAATTCAAACTGGATCTTCCCACATATCTTATCTTAACACCATCTATTACAAAAACCGACCCATATGCATATGTCTAAATTTATATAATACTACTGATTTCCTTTTGCGGGAAAACATATTCCAAGGCTAAATACCCACTGAGAGGAGAGGTTACCCTTTAAAATCAAAGGTAGGGCTTAGCTGTGTACTAAGGGGGTGAGATCTGCTGCCATTTTGTCTTTACTTACAGTTATGTGATATAGGGTTTTGTCCTGTCCA
Source organism: Rhizomys pruinosus (assembly GCA_009823505.1). Classification (NCBI taxonomy): domain Eukaryota; kingdom Metazoa; phylum Chordata; class Mammalia; order Rodentia; family Spalacidae; genus Rhizomys; species Rhizomys pruinosus. Next base: position 922,212 of record VZQC01001910.1, read on the forward strand.
TGTATTACTTTTACAATATTATAAACAAATAAAAGGCAGAAACAAAACCCTGTGCCTGATATGATCACTTTTGTTACAGGTATTTGCCCATATGCATATTTATCTCTAATGAGAATGGTCTGAAAGGTTTGCTTTGAAATGAAACTTGGTTACATGTGACTGATAGGTAAGGAAGAATTTGAACCTGCTATCCCAACTTCTGTGCAATTTTGTCAGTGAAAATCATCAGGTAACATTTACAATGATATGCTACTGAATTCCGAAAACCTGTTTGGCTTAGTCTAATGGCTAATCACCATTGTCAAGTTGACTGAATTTGGTAATACCTAAGAGACATACCTCAGTGTCTATCTGAAGGTGTTTCCTGGGAGGTTCCCTTGAAAAGGGAAGGCCCATCCTGAATGGGCTGTGGTTTCAGACTGAGTTAAATAGAAAAAGAGGAGGCCAGCTGGACCCCAGAATTCTCAATTCTCTCTCTGTTTCCAGACTATGAACACCAGCTGGCCAGCTGGCAAGGACCACACATTCTCTGGCAATGCAGTGAATGCCCTCTCTCTTGCTAAAGGAACAGTAGTCACTCAAGCTCTTTTTGCAAACTAGAGGTGAGGTCTGATAGCAATTCCCTGGGTTTGTCCTTGGGAGTCCCTGTAAATGAAAAAAAAAAAAAAATGCAGAGTAATTTTGCCTAGGCAAGTTTCACTAAATAGTATAGATTATACAATGGATGAAAATGGCCCTGAATTGATTCTCAGATGATGTAAATTTTGTATGATTGAGAGGAGGAATGCACAGGCTACAACAAGTCATATGATCCTGCTTAGTCAAGCTATTAATTAGACTAACCTGCCACTTCAAAAATAGCATTTTGTGGCGGGGCGTGGTGGAGCACGCCTTTAATCCTAGCACTTGGGAGGCAGAGGCAGGCGGATCTTTGTGAGTTCAAAGCCAGCCTGGTCTACAAAGTGAGTTCCAGGACAGCTGGGGCTACAGGGAGACCCTGTCTCAGACCAAAAAAAAAAAAAAAAATAGCATTCTGTGAAGAGACTACAAATTCAAATACATTATACATTTCAAAATGAGGAAAGATCTGATTCTTCTCATGTGATGTGACCCTTGAACCTCCTCACTGGCTCAAAGTGGACTTTTACCCGAGTTATGACGTGTCTGTTTGCTTGTTTTCCCTCTTTTCATTTTCCAAGGCACAGTTTTCTTTTTCTTTTCTTCTTTTTTTATGACAAGCTACTTAAGCTTCAGTCAGACTTCCCAGAGAGCTTGTTTTGGGAGGGCAATCCCCTTCTCTCCGTACCTGCTCTTCCCTGGGAGGGCACACACTGACCTTTGTACACACAGTGCTGTTGGCTGCACTCTCTGAGGAGCTTTGTTCCTAGCTGTTCTCTGACAAAGGCTTACTCTGTGAGCCACAGCTCCACTGCAAGCCTCCTTTGTTCAGTCTCTGGCTTCAACCACGGAATCACAAATACTCTCCAGCTGGGAGTCAGACAGGGACAGAAATGAAGAACTCAGGAGCCCAACAAGATGTTTCAGTTTCCCAGGGCGTTCGAGTGCTGTTTTACATGATGAAGCCTAGTGAAACTTCCTTCCAAACTGTCGAAGATGTGCCTGATTACGTTAAAAAGGTGAGACTGTTTTGAAAGAGATTCTATTGCTCTGTACTTAAAAAGGAAAGTCAACACATCCTGGGGATTTGTTCACTTTCACTCTTCAAATTATTGCAGTCTAATAAAAATACAGTTTCCTCAAAGAGCAAAAGTGCAATTTCTAGGTGAATTCATCTTCCATACCATAACCATAATCCTCTTGAATATAAATTCCCTTCTTTATATGTCAATCTAGAATAGAAAAAGAAATTTGAAAGCTTTCCTCGACATGAGAGCTTTGCAAATTCATTTACTGGACCTAGCTGTTGAATAGGTAAAACCATATCAGTAAACTTGGTAAAATTCTGTTTTAAAATGCCTGACTTGTGCGCCACCTCCAGGAAGCATTTCCTCTTTCATTTGGTAGAGTGCTTCTGCAGAAGGAAGGAGACACAGCTGGGCCCAGTCCTAGTCTAACTTCCTGAATTTGAACTTGAACCAAATTTTCCTTGAAACTCAAACTTCAGAGGCTTTAGTTCAGCTGCCAGCTGCGATTGGAAGTAGAAGCATCCAGAATCTGAATCACAATGCTGAAGTTCCCCACCCTCCAATATTCATGAAACACTTACTAGTTCAAGCCAAAAATAGGAGAAGAAAACTGACAAGCTTGTTCTTGGGAGGACAGTTTAGAGAAAGCCTAACCAAAATCAGTATCTAAATGATTGATACCCATCCTGTTTCCAAATCTTGAAAAAATGCCATTTTTTTTTAAAGAAAAATGTGGGGCTACAAAGATGTCTCAGTGATTAAGAGAACTTATTGCTCTTCCAGAGGCCCTGAATTCTGTTCTAAGTGCTCAAGTTTGGCAGCTTAAAATGTTCTCTTCTGGCCTCTAAGGGTTCAAGAGTACACACACACACACACACACACACACACACACATGCACACATACCTGTGACTTGGAAACACACATACACATACATAAAAATATAACCTGTAAAACAATAAAATAGAAAAAAATGTTCTACTCGTATCTTCAAACATCATTACTATTTTTGAGCAACATCATACCTAATCCAGCATTCAGTCATCAATAGTTGAGGCTTAAAATTATTCATTATAATAAAACATGAAGTCACACCCAAATGAATGAAACTACAGTGCTGATATGAAGATATAAAATTACCTTCTTTTCCGACTCTTCAAACACTTGTTTTTGTTTCTCTACTTTCATGTCATCATCAGAAGTAGTTCTAGCAACTGTAATGTTTTATAAAAATTTTAATTTCAGATATCTGTAAAGAGATCCTCCTAAAGTGATTCTGGCTACTTGTGAGCAGAAATACACTCTAGCTTGTCTAATTAATTTTAATGCATTTTCTATAATGTTGAGCATATCTCTTTTTAATTAATTAATTTATTTATTTAATTATTTATATGAATGTACTGTCTGCATGTAGGTTTGTGCACCCGTGTCGTGCAATGCCGTGGAGGTCAGAAGAGGGTGTTGGATTCCCCTGGAACTGGAGTTCTCCTGGAATTGGAGTTACAGATGGTTCTCAGCCATCATGTGGGTGCTGGGGATCAAACTCGGGTCCTCTGCAAGAGCAGTTGGTGGTACTCTTAACCACTAGGCCATCTCTCCAACCCCGAGCATATCTTTTTTTAATTTTAATTACTTTTCTGATGTAATTATAATAACTGTATTTATGATTTTTTTTCCTTTCAAAGTGGTAGATTTTGAATCTATGTTTAGTATATGACCAAAATAACTAAATTCCCTTGCCCATTCATTGTGTTGGAAATAATCCCATAACATGGATGTTGAAAATCAATTGTTTGGGTTTCCCCAATCAAAGCCCTGACTCCTTGCAACTTTCCTTCTAGGCGACTCCATTTTTCATCTCCTTGATACTGCTTGAAATAGTTGTCAGCTGGATTCTCAGAGGGAAGCCACCCAGTCGCCTGGACGATTTTCTGACTTCCCTATCAGCTGGTGTTGCATCTCGGCTTCCACAGTGAGTCCCATGTTTTAGAATATCAAGTGAAAAAAAAAAAATCCTAAAACACTTCAAGTATAAAGCAGAGTGAACCTCATGTAGATAACGTATTCCCAAATACATTCCTAAAGATATGAGTACTTGTCATTATCCAAAACTTATTATTTATTCAGCATCAATTTCTTTTGCTTTTAGTTTTTATAGAGAAACCTAAACATCACTTGTTTTAAAACTGAGTTTCCTGTCAGGCATGGTGGTACACACCTTTAATCCCAGCATTTGGGAGGCAGAGGCAAGTGGATCTCTGTGAGTTCAAGGCCAGCCTGGTCTACAGAGCAAACTCCAGGGAGACCCTGTCTCGAAAAGCCACAAAAAAAAAAAAAAAAAAAAAAAAAAAATCCAGTGGAGGGCTGGAAGTCACCTTCTGAATATGAGGATTAAGCAAAGATCAAGGGAAGAGTCAAAGGTGCCTGTGCTTCCAGAGGGGAAGGAATGTGCTTGCTGTAGACTCACACCCGCTTCCTGCTTCTTCCTACTGTTTGCAGAGCTTTATTTCTGTGCAGACCTCATGGCTTTGGAATGTTTCTAGGAACCACCCAATGGGAAACCAAGGTGGATTTCTTTAAAAAAAAAAAAATGACATTAAACCTTAAATATGTGCAAAAGGTGTATTATTTGATAAAACATATGTAGGAAGGAAGGAAGTTTTAAAAATGTATGTGAATGTTACTTTAGGAAATTGGATCATTAGGCTTCCAGTGGTAACAGTTGTAATGATGGCTCTGAAGTAAACACTGGTGTGGTTGCACACTATAGTCAGAATCGGTGGATGATAGTTCCTCTGACTCAGTCTCAGATTGCCTAAAATAACAACTTTAAATTATAGATGATTTCCTGTGTTACATGCCTTCTTATTTCAGAAATAAGCATAAGCCCATTCCATATACTCTTGGGTATGTAGCTCTAGACACAGATTTGTTTATTGAAGAAAATCCTGTTGGTTTTTATAGGTCATTCCAAGAACGGCATGCACTATGAGCACTTGGAAATCAGTTGTTGGACTGTGAAAATCATTTAATATCTGGGAAGTGTTCTGCAGGTGCAATTATGGGTCATGGATATTACTGACTTGAATGAAGTGATTTTGTTCTTATTGTTTTTTTGTAGTTGATTTTTAAAGAATTTAGAGGGACATCACACTGAATGAACACTTCAGGATTTCTTTTACTTTTTCAAGTTTGATTTTGGTAATAAGTAGAATTAGACTGTTCCCTTATAAGAGTTAACTATGAGAAATACAAATTTTATCTTGGTATAGCCTTTCCTGCTCAGTGGTGTGACTTTAAAAGGTTCTGAACTATTATAGCAAAACAAGAATACAAATACGTGCTTTTACAAAAAGCATACCTCATATACATATGTGTATATATATGTATATTCAGAGTATGAATGGAGAGGGGGAGATAAGATAAGAAAAGGGAAGAGAGAAGAGGAAGGAGGGGAATGGAGGAGAGGCAAGAGGGGGAGCAGAGGGGAGGGGAGGGGAAAGAGATTTAGAAAGAAACAGGGAATCAAAACAAAACTGACCAATCTTTTGGGAATAGAACCTGAATTTCTTTTTTTCTTCACTGGTTGGTTCTCCTTTACATCTCTCAAGCTAATGAAAACTAATTTTGGTGTTCTTTGAGAGAAAGGTAAAATGTTATTAACTTGATTTGTAGACTATTTTTTGGTAGCTGAATTTTAATGGAAAATTAAAGAAAAATTGTTCCTTTGTTTCTTAAGGATATAGAAATCAATCTCAAATTATGAAATATGTGGAAGGTTTTTTTTTTCTTTGCAAAGTATCTCAACTCTCAGAGCCTTTTACTTGAAACAACCTTGCAAAATGAACTATCTGAAAGGTATACTTAAATGTATTTTCTTTTACTTTTCTGCTATTAAATATGAAAGTTATGAGAACAGAGAGCTGATTCTCAGCTCTCAATCTCTTATAGAAAATGAAGTGAAGAGAACCTTGACATCAATTCTTATTTTTTAAGTTTTATTTATTCACTTATTTATGTGTATGAATGTACTGTCTGCATGTAAGTCTGTGCACCCGTGTCGTGCAATGCCAGGGAGGTCAGAAGAGGGTGTCGGATTCCCCTGGAACTGGAGTTAAAGACGGTTCTCAGCCGCCATGTGGGTGCTGGGGATCAAAACCCGGGTCCTCTGCAAGAGCAGTCCGGTGCTCTGAACCACTAGGCCATCTCTCCAGCCCCGACATCAATTCTTAAAACTGTATTTCAGTCAAACCCACAACATCCAGTCAAGTCCCTGTACAAATCATTAGCAGCTGAGGGTTAGATTAACACAGCATGGGTCCTGTGCTCAACAAGGGACTAAGTTCATTTTCTACACTGGCGACGGGGACTTGCCAGATCCTTCATGTATGTGATTACAGGGGGAAAAAAGTACTATGTCTTTAGTTAATCCACTTGTGAAGATCCGTACTTTGGATGATTCTAAATAGCATGTATGTAGCTCTTAACAAGAGAATTGGAAATCAAAGCAAACAGCTTTTTCCACCTCTGCATTCCTCTAATGGAAATGTCTGGAGGTTTTGAGGAAAAGCAATGTTTATTTGAAAATCTTGATTTCACAATCGCATACAATTCAAAGCCTCTTAAAGATTAATAGCTCACTTATGATATTCAAAGAAAAGACACAAGCTACACCTTTAAAATGTTTATATAAGGGAAAATATTAATCACAGACAAGATTATATGTTGTTTATAAGCCTGTTCTGCAGGTCTTCATCAGCAATAAAAGTCCATCTGTCCTCACACCAGATTCTGGGTAATCCCATGTTTGTTTCTTCTGAAATACAGTAGGCAGCCTTCCTAGTCAGAATCCAATCCTGAAGACATAAGCAAGCATTCTGTTGATCATAGATGAACACGGTGTATCTTACAGATAAGTTGCTTCTCTGTCAAGTACTTGTGCAGACTACAAAAATTAAAACTGGTTTTAATGAAATATGCACCATATATATTATAAATACTAAAATTTGCAAAACAGACTACTGACTTACACGTTAACGAGTGAAAAATAATCACATCTCTTTCCTCCTGCTTGTGTAAGCAGAGCTCACTTTCCAATCCTTCATTAGAGAGCCGGGACCCCAATTTGTTACTTCCTCCCAGTGTTTCTGCTTTCATAAGTTGCATCCTCCCCAGAGAAGCTTTATTCCCAATATAAATATCTATAGTATGTTTGTTTTTAATGGGTTCATTTATTCTGCTGAAACAGCAGATTATAAATCAAATTGTAATAGGTTCAAGAGATAATTTAGGTGAGTAAATTTTTAAATAAGTTGAGGACACTCCACCCTTAGTATGTGTGGGTCATTGCTAGTTTTTACTATAGAACTTACTCTGTTATATTCAGCCATACGCACACAGACTAACTGGCCATGCCTGCTATGGAATTTTCCATTCCTGACAAAAACATTTCAGTTCATCAAAAAAAAGGAGGAAATTAAACATCTTTAAAATATTTTTGTGTCCTTGGGGTGGGGCTGGAGAATAAAGAAAAAAATTGGTTACTAGGATTTTTTCTCAGACACTTTTAGTGTCTGAGACAAGTCTATCTTTAGCAACATCAGCCTGTAACCAGGAATGCCTACCATTTGAATGGTGACTTTAATAATCAAGTATTCATTGTTCCAGATAACAGTAAGTAACTTATGTACTATTGAAAATAATACTGCAGTGCTATATTAAATCTCTCATTCACAGAAATTTAAATGTATTCTATGTATGAAAAATAAAATTTATTTATTTATTTATTTATTTTTATTTATTTATTTTTTTATTTATATATGTGTATGAATGTACTGTTTTGCATGTAGGTCTGTGCACCCGTGTCGTGCAATGCCGCGGAGGTCAGAAGAGGGTGTCGGATTCCCCTGGAACTGGAGTTCTTCCGGAATTGGAGTTTCAGACGGTTCTCGGCCGCCATGTGGGTGCTAGGGATCGAACCCGGGTCCTCTGTAAGAGCGGTCGGCGCTCTTAACCGCTAGGCCATCTCTCCAGCCCGAAAAATAAAATTTTAAAAATTGTTGCTTTATTAGTTATACTTGCTTGGGAAAATGCTTCATTTCCTCTTATTTATAACATAGAAACATTATAAACAGATTTTATTAATTTTGTTAACTTTAAGGAGTCTATATTACCTTCTTCAATAAATGCACGCTTCATTGCTGCTTTTCAGTAATGTATTTTCCTATGAAGAAATAACAAATTTATTTCTTCTAGATGCATCAGCCCTGTTGTGTTATAAAAATTTATAATTTAATGATTTTATAAGGAAGTGAAGTGATCATTTTATAAGTATTTTGTAATTTTATAATAAGAAATAGAAGAAAATTGTTATATCTGTTCACAGAAAGTAGAAGGTCTATTTTATTAATGCTGAGGAAAAGTCAGTATTCCACTAGATGGTGCAAATGTGGCAAGAGCTTTGTAGACAGGCGGCACAGGTTCACAGGTCCACTGGAAGAGAGTTCTGCAATAAGTGTCTCACCAGATTTCTCAGGGAAAATTGTTTAAGCCTAACTTAAAAGTGTGTGTGTGTGTGTGTGTGTGACACAGTGTGCATGCTGAGATCACAGGACAACTTGTGGGAGTCTGTTATCTTTACCATATGAGTCCTTGGAATTTAATTCAAGTTGTTAGGTTTAGGAAACAAGTGCCTTTATCCACTGAGTCATCTCACTGCTCCAGAAAAAAAAAAAAAAAAAAAAAAAAATATATATATATATAGAGATATATATATATAATATATATACACATGTATAGATATATACATATATATTCAGTGATTATGTATACCTATTCAATTATATAGCAACACTGTTCTGGAGATGGAAAAGATAATTTTCATCAATCCTACTTATTTTATTTTCTAGCTTACAAAACAATATTATGAAATATAAAATCCCAAATTCATTTCAGCACTTTTATATAATCTGTCCAAATCGGGCCACGAAGCTATAATCCCAGCTAAGAACTATAAATTATGAAATATTTTTGAGTCTGAATCCCTAATTCTTTTTTTTTTTTTTGGTCTTTTTTTTTATTATTTTTTATTTATTTCTGTATGTATATGAATGTACTGTCTGCATGCAAGTTTGTGCACCCGTGTCGTGCAATGCCGCAGAGGTCAGAAGAGGGTGTTGGATTCCCCTGGAACTGGAGTTCTCCTGGAATTGGAGTTTCAGAAGGTTCTCAGCCGCCATGTGGGTGCTGGGGATCGAACCTAGGTCCTCTGCAAGAGCAGTCGGCGCTCTTAACCGCTAGGCCATCCTCTCCAGCCCTTTTTTGGTCTTTTTGAGACAGGGTCTCCCTCTAGCCCCAGCTGTCCTGGAACTCCCTCTGTAGACCAGGCTGGCCTCGAACTCACAAAGATCCACCTGCCTCTGCCTCCCAAGTGCTAGGATTAAAGGCGTGCGCCACCACGCCCGGCTGGATCCCTAATTCTTAATCCAAAGGGTGCTTTGAACACTTCCAGCGTGTGGTGAGAACAGCACATTAGTGTCACTGACTTTCTTCATGATGAGAGCATGACCACAGGAGAGATAGTTAATGTCCGGGTCCTTCCCACCCAATGCTCTCACCATGCTAACATTCCTCTAAGATTCTGAAAAGAAGCTGAAAGGCACAGTCAGTTTTTCACTTAGGTTCTTTGTGAAGGACAGATTCAGCCAAGATGAATTTGGAAACTAATCAGTGTGTGATTCTCAATCTTCAGTCTTAATTTCCAACTTACCTAAGTAGCTATCTGTATTTTTTGAGACAGGGCCTCATTATGTATCCCTAGCTGCAATAGACCTGTTTATGTAGACCATGCCAGGCTGGCCTTGATCTCCCAGAGATTCTCCAACCTCTGCCTCTTGAGTGCTGGGATCAAAGGCCACCACCCGGTTCTGTATTTCTTATGTTCTTTTTTATTGACATTTTGTGTATTTCATACATCATTTTTCAGTTCAATTTGGATACATTCCCCTCTTCCTGCCCCCCTCCCCATTTTTTGACTCAATATCATAATTGAACTTTTTCCTTAAAAAACACACAAGGTCAGTAATTAATAAGTATTTTGTACCTTGCCAGGATTTAATAGAAACTGATGAGAAAATAAATATACAATATAAAACACATAATCATCTCATTCATTAAAGAATCTTCTTTTCATTTGCCAAACCATATACTTCTCACCAGAGGAAATCACTCTTGAGGGGAGTTTGTGAAACAGTTCAGACAAGGAACAAAACCTTTGAGTGTACAGACCACTCAGCAACTGGTCCTAATGACTCCTGACATCCCATCTTCTTTTGGGTCTCACTTCCATTCCACATGCAAAAGGCATTGAGTATTTTTAATTCCAAGCCCCTGAGCTCTCTCATATTCCATCTCCATGTGATAAAGTTAGCTCCCTATGTATATACATGCAAGCTATGCATGCCTCTTCCCACAGGATGGGGTTTAGAGAGTTCAAGTTTAAATTCCAAAACGCAGAGTCATACACTAGGGCTTTGGGGATGGAAATGGGGGTGGAAGAATTGAGAACAGAAAGAGGAAGTAGCTTCAGCTTATGATTCAGGGTCTGGTGGGAACAGTTTTGAAAATGTAGGTGCTATTTCCTGCAATCAAGGGCTTTCCAGAGTTTGATAATCATTTCCCAGCCGTATTGCCCTGGTGATTTGCTTCAGTTGTGGGCACTGTGTGGCTGTTCTCTCATGTGTACAATAGAGCAGGCTCATTTTCATCTTGCTGATAGCAAGGGGGAAATATAACTCCCAAAGCTTTACCTCTCTTTCCTTTTACCTTGAAGAAAATTTGGCTACTTGTTAAAGTGAGAAAAACAAAACAAAACAAAACAAAAAAATGAAACAAAAATATCTAACTGTAAATCAGGCATACCTTAGCTGGATTTTTGTCACCCTTAATAAGTCAATTGACAGAGTAGTAAACTGGATGAATATTCAAGATCTGGCATCGGTACAGAAAATAAACCAGCATCATACTGCAGGCAATAGACTGTGTTTGTTTTCCAAATCAAAAGTTTTTCAGGCGCCCTCTTTTTTCTTTTTTACTGGGATCTTAATATCTTAATCTGTATTTCAGTTTTCCTTGAGAAAAAAAAAAGAGTAAAAATTTTGAGATATTGAAATCCAAAGGGGAAAGAAAAAGAGATTGAAACCCTTGTAATCAGGTGATAATGGTCCATATTCAATCATATGCTCTTGTGCCTTGTGCTGTGGCTGAAAGCAGGATAGCTCCCAAAGTGTTAATTTAACAACTATCTGAATGAATCTGCAGAAGACTCTACTTTGACACCATGCACCATAGTCTACCTGATAATCTGCATAGTATGTCAAACTTCTGTTGAATTTTCTTTGTTTTAACTTTTTCTATTTATTTTTAGGCAGTGGCTATCAACTTGGGACACTGGCTCACCAGGGAGCATTAAGCAATGTCTGTGGACATTTTTTGGTTCTCAGCTGATGAGGGAATGCTACTACTGAATATAGAGAGAGCAGGGATGATGTTCTACATTTTCTAAGGCACCAGACATCCTTCATATGACAAAATTACCTGACCCAGTGTGTCAGCAGAAATAATATTCATTCCTTCTGTTAGAGAAATTATTAGCTTAGACGACAGAAAATTGATTTTACTCATCATTCACCCCAAATAGAATTTTATATGAGTCCACTGATGGATATTAGAAATAATTTTAAAGATATCATAACTTGATTTAACGTTTGTATAGTGCATCCAACTACAACAAGGAATTATCCTGCTTAAATCTTAGAAACGGCCCTGTTGAGATGCCCTGGTCTAAAAATGTGAGTTACCAATCAAGCTCAAAATCTTTAAAATGATTTTTAACTCTACTTTGACAAATGGCTTTGATTTAAAAAATTAGAAATCACCTTTTACATTTCCAGTTGTTAAAAATATTCAGACTTCCAAAGCACTGTGGGATTGATCCCCTGGATCATGGCCTCTCTTGCCCAATACGAAGTTTCATAAGCATCTACAGATATCCCAGACAGACAGCCATCAGTGATTCTCTTTGTGTTGCAAAGATCTGAGCTTAGGAACATTGTCCCAGTAAAAGGTCCCATGGAAAGCCTGGCTACCACTTTATCAAGGGATCTGATGTATTCAGAGCAGGGATCAGGTTGGAATTGCTTCACAGAAGATGAGCAGTTTCTTTGGTTTATGGACTAACACTGAGGGGCAAAACTTCCGCTATGCCATGTCAAAGTAGAAATTGAATTTAAAATAGCAGGTGACTACAGCCCTGAAGAAGGTGGCAAACTCTTCACATTTTATGAGTTTTATATATTAATGCTATTCTGAATTAGTGTAGTGTGGTGGTTTGAATGAGAATGTCCCCCTTCCTACTGAATGTTCCATGCAGTTGGTGGCACTGTTTTGGGAGGTCTTAGAAGGTGTGACCATGCTGGAGGGAGCATGGTTCTAGGGGCAGGTTTGCAGAGTTCATAATCCTTGCTGGGTATCCAGTGATGCTCTGCTTCCTGTGCCTGCAAGAAGATGTGAGTCCTTAGCCTCTGTTTCTACTCCAGCTACCTCTGCCCCTTTGGACTCCTAAGCTAAATAAACTTTTCCTCTTATAAGTTCCCAATTCAGAGTGTTTTGTCACAGCAACAGAAAAGTAACTGAGACATACAGTATTTTACTGTATATATTAAATAATAATGACTTGAGAAGATATGTCAGATTTTAAATGTTAAATCATAAGTGAAGTAGTATCATAACTGAACTCAAGAATGAAATAAAATACAGATTCTCCAAATAACATAGAACATCCTAATTAATAGAATGACTTTCTGAGAAAAGAAATACTGGTAAAATGAGGAATTTTGATATTATACCAATATTAGCTACTTCTTTAAATTTCACTTCAAATAAAAATGTTTAGAATTTTTCATAATTTTGAACCACAAACTAGCTAGTAACAGAACTAAATATTTATTATTTAGAATGATCAGCTTATTCAACTTATTTTATATTTTAATTATAAGCACAGAAGAAAATAAAATATATTAAAATGATGGAAGAAATAATGACCATGATAGGATCTTAAATTTTATCACACATAAATCAAATTGAAAAATGCTTTATAAATTAAAGTTTGTATGTACAGGTTTTTGAAAGTTATTGAAATAAGGATTTATAGAAACTTGATAACATAGACACCAAGACATATTCTAGTTTCTAGGTTTCATTTTTTATTTTTCTCCATGTCATACAATATATCTTATGTTTAGACTGCCTACCCAGTCTTCATCCCCCAACTTTGCCCAGATTTCATGTATTCTGTCATATATGTTATGACCTATGGAGCCAAATTTGTTATCTCCAAACGTCCCTCTATGTAAGTCCATCCACTGGACCTGGTCAACCTACCCAGCATTACTTCCTTAAAGAAGACCAATTTTCCCTCACCCAGTAGTGATCAGTTGCCAATATGATAGTTTCCCAGCTGAGGGTTTGGCTTCTTATTCTATTCCATGGGTAAATTTCCCCATTTCTCTGCCAGGTTGTGTCTGATTTGAGTTTGCATGGGTCTTGTCTGTGCTACCAATATTGCTATAAATTCCTATGAGCAAGTTCCCAGCCACCGTAAAAGTCCATTTCCTTGTGGTCATCTAACACCCCTGGATTTTATAGTCTCTCCATACCCTCTTCCATAACGGTCCTTGGGTCCTGGGAGGCAGAGGTTTAATATAGGAGTCCTATCCTGGTACAAGCATTCTGCAATCTCTTATTCTCTACATTTTTGCCAGTTGGGACTTTCTGTTATTCACCATCTGTTGCATAAGGAAGCTTTGCTGGTGAGTTTAGAGATGCATTAGTATTCTCTCTATCCCCTGTTCTGCTATGTTCCCTGAGTTTCTAGACATTTGCTTATTTTATTTATTTATTTATTTATTTATTTATTTATTTATTTATGTGTGTATGTGCATATATGCATGCACAAGTGCAGGTGTGTGTGTGTGTGTGTGTGTGTGTGTGTATGTGTGTGTGCATGTGTGTACCTGTAGAGGATAAAAGAGCGTATCAGATCCCCTGTAGCTGGAGTTATGGGTAGTTGTGAGCTGCCAGATATATATGCAGCAGACTGGACTTTAGTCCTCAGCAAGAATGTCAAGGATTCCTAAACTCTGAGCCATCTCTCCAGCCCCATTTCTTTCTTTCTTTCTTTTTTTTTTTTTGTCTTTTTGAGACAGGGTCTCCCTGTAGCTCTGGCTGTCCTGGAACTCACTCTGTAGACCAGGCTGGCCTTGAACTCATAGAGATCCACCTGCCTCTGCCTCCCAAGTGCTAGGATTAAAGGTGTGCGCCTTCTTTTTTTTTTTTCATTTCTTTCTTTCCTTCTTTTAAAAAAAAATTTAGTAGCTTTATATACCCCATTTCTAGTAAAAAAATTATTCTCTAATATTCTGAATTGTCTTTTATTTTGATACGTTTGAGAATCCAAGATGTGATAGTAAATTCTAACATCACAAGATAACTAATATGTACGAGGAAGGAATAAGGCAGGAGGATAAATGGAACAAACTGCAGAGTAATTTTATGACACATTTGATAAATTTTAAGGAATCAGGGCATTTAACAGTAGAAGGCAGTTTTCAGGCTCCTTAAGAAATATTCCTGGTATATTTTTCTGCCTTTATAAGCCATCCACACTGTGTTTATCATTAAAATTTAGAAATGACAGTAATACATATTTAGATGTAGTTTGATAAGATTTATTTTGTATTAGTTCCATGAAAAGCATTTTAAGAAATATATAAAAAAAAGAAGAGTCTCCGAAATTCCATGTAATTGCAAGTGTGAACAATTGGTACACATCTGTCCATAGGCAAAAGGAAATGCAAGGGAAGTGGACTGATGCTAGGGAGAACAAGTTTGTGAAAGGCAAGGTAGAACAAGAAGAAGCAAATGGAAATGATGACAGGATGCCCCCTTTACACATGCATGCACTGGTGTTAAATATTAACTATAGTGTTTGGCATAATTGCGGATGTAAAGTATGTATAATAATTGATTGTCAACTTTGTTTTCCAGTCTGTTTTTCAGGAGCATTGAAGTGACTTCTTATATTTATATCTGGGAGAACTATAGACTTTCAGAATTGCCTTGGGATTGTCCATGGACTTGGTATTTAACCTTTTTGGGAGTTGACTTCGGCTACTACTGGTTCCATCGAATGTCCCATGGTAAGTTGCAAATGACATTTTGTCAACGCATCCTGACTCATGTTTGATATATAGGAGCTGTTTGGTAAAATATTATCGAGTAAATAATAAAATCAATAAAACATTTTCTTTTTATAGCCTGTGAAAGATTGCTAATGCTGGGCTTGGTGGCCCACGTCTTTAATCCCAGTATTCAGGAGGCAGAGGCAGGCAAATCTCTGTGAGTTCAAAGCCAGCCTGGTCTATATGAGGTCCATGACAGTTGGAGCTACAAGGAGAACCTGTCTCAAAAAGACCAAAAAAGATCCCCCCCCCCAAAAAAGATTGCTAATGAAAGTTTACTTTGAAATTTCAAAGAGACAATCGAATCCACTTTAAAAAAATATCATGAAATAGTTGCAGATATGTTTTGCTCATGATTCTAACCGTATAACATTTAGAAAGCGATAGTTACAGCATGGTTTCCATTGTTCTTGTGATGGGTTGCTTTGTAGAAACTTCAGATAATTGTACACAGTATCAAACTTCACATCCCAATCATCAGGGGTCATTCTGCAGTTTTCTGAAGCAGCATGGAATTCTACAGAACATCTGCCATCATAGTCAGCTTGATTCAACTTCTTGGCACTGCTTCCCCATTACAAATGAAAATGCAATCAGCTAGGCACTGACCATAATGAATTTCAGTGTTACTATAGTTTCCTAAAATTTCTCATTTCATACAAAGCTTTCCTTCTGTGCTGGTTCACTGAATTTGCTTTGGGGATTCTTAGTTGCACCTTCCAAAGAAATATTTCGTTATGGAAAAGGAAATGGAAAATATTGCAAAAGGGTCAAGTCTGAACTAATGCAGGGATGAGTGAGAGTTGAGAAGCCTTGTGGATGTAAGGTGAGCAAAGCGCATCAGAGGAGGAATCAGGCATGCCAAAGTTCTGGCAGGAAGTGCAGGAAAGTAACCATTTTTGAGAAACAAATGAAGAGCAGAGCTGAGCATTTCAGAAGGCGGTTGTGTTGAGTGGGTGGGAGGAAGGAAGGAAAAGGAAGAACGTGGAATAAGAAAAAAAAATAGATGGGAAATAGAAAGAAGAAACCTGAGATCAGGGTTCTGTGTTTAAACAGGGACCCAACTTCCTTTCCAAGCATAGTAGGGGTTCCAGATCCAGTCCCGTGGTGAAGGCTGCTAAACTTTAAGTAAACTGCCATTTTTTTAATTAATCATTTTAAACACATGAATTTAATCAAATAATGAGTGTTAATTCACTGGAATAACTTGAAATAAGTATGCAAGCTAGATAAAGTTATTTTATATGGGATGTCCCTTGTCTTTGAAAATAATAGGTCAACTCCTGATAGTTCCTTGCATGTAAATGTAAAAAGACTTCCAAACCAAACACGATTTTGGATAAAAATGCTGTAAAGAACTAATTTTCTCTATAGAACAAGGATATTGGTGATTTTTTTTTCTCATACTCTGTGCAACAAACAGATATTATAGATATACCCTGAGCCATTTGACTTCAGGAAACTTCTCATATTACACTGTCTCATACAGGCGTTTTTATTTGAGAAAGCTGAAAAAAAAATTGATTAATCTTTGAAAGGACACTATAGCAAAAAACAAATAATCAAAAAATACCAAATATAAAATTAAAAGATACATTGATTGTAAATATTCTTAGTTACCACCAGTATTGTAAAATAACATTAAAATGTGGATCATTGCTATTAAAATTATGCTTCCAAAAATAAATAAAGTATGCTTCCTATTACAAAAATTTGAACTGAATCCAATAGAAGAAACAGGCATTAAAAAAGAAGACCAGTTGGGTGTGGTGGCACACACCTTTAATCCTAGCACTCGGGGGCAAGGGGAGGCAGAGGCAGGTGGATCTTTGTGAGTTCAAGGCCAGCCTGCTCTACATAGTGAGCTCCAGGCCAGCTGGGACTAAAGGTAGACCCTATCTCAAAAAGACCAAAGAGAAACAAAACAAAATCTTCTGGAAAAAACACTCAAAACCCTCGGGCCATGGAACCTAATCATAAACTCAACTTGTAGTGAAAAGCTCCTAGGTGAAAGACAATTATGAAGTTAAATGCATCAGCATTTAGCATGATAGTTGATTTAAAAATTTTAACATATAAATAATGAAAAATATTAAGATAAGTTCTTAAGTATTTAGATATATACAGAGATAGGCAGTCTTACAATATCAAGTTTCTCTGTTTCAAGGATTACTGAGTCCAAACCAAATATTTGGTTAGATTCACTGGACTAAAAATTTTCAGCAATTTCAAAATCTAAAAGTTATCTTAAAATATGGTAATGAAAGAAAACATGTTTATCCTACTTACTGTAAAATTTTCTTTTCACTCTTTTCACTAAAATGAAGTGATAAAAACGTATTCCACTATATGAACATGTTAAGTGTTATGAGTTTTGAAGAAAAAGTATTATATACATTAAATTTTATTTTATTAATTAAACTGTTTATTTTTATTTTATGTGTGTGAGTACATTGCCTCATGTAAGTACACCTGTGGTGTACAATGCCTGTGGAGTCAGATGAGGGCATTGAATTCCCATGGATCTGGAGTTACAGATGGTTGTTAGCTGCCATGTGGATGCTCGAAACTAAACCTAGGTATTCTACAAGAGCAGTGTTCTTAATTGCTGAGCCATCTCTCCAATTCCTATTATTTTTCCCATCATGTTCAAATGATTTCCTTAGTAACCCAAATCACTGCTGGTGTTTTCTTGTTCATAAGATTGTCATTTGCATATCTTGCCTGTGGGTAGAATTTTCTCCCCATTTATATAATAGTTTTGCATTAGTTAAAAAAAAAACTATTCTCAGGGCTGGAGAGATAGCCTAGCAATTAAGAGCACCCAGTGCTCTTGCAGAGGACCTGGATTCGATCCCCCAGCACCCACATGGTGGCTGAGAACGGTCTTTAACTCCAGTTCCAGGGGAATCCAACACCCTCTTCTGACCTCCACAGCATTGCATGTCATGGGTGCACAGACCTGCATGCAGACAATACATTCATATACATATGAAAATAAATAAAATAAAAAAAACACTATTCTCAAAACACTGAATTCCGTCTTTATCCCTGGGTATAGTAAATAGAAATATTTGAAGCTATATATATTCTTTATATATCCTTCCCTAAAGACTAACATGACAATAATTAAATATTAAGGCCTGATATAAAATAATGGTAGTACAATTATGGATTTATTTGATGACTTTAGAAAGTGGGTCTTCCACTTCAGTTAACATGATCCAGAAACTCCTTCATAGAATATCCACAAGTTGTTTCCATGGTGATTCTAAATCCCATCAAATTGACACTTAAGTATCACAACCTTAGCCCTTGTCAATTTGACATTCAAAGTAATTATTTTATTTTATTTTATTTATTTTATTTTTTTGTGTGTGTGTATATATGAATGTACTGTCTGCATGTAGGTTTGTGCACCCGTGTCATGCAATGCCATGGAGGTCAGAAGAGGGTGTCAGATTCCCCTGGAACTGGAGTTCTCCCAGAATTGGAGTTTCAGACGGTTCTTAGCCGCCATGTGGGTGCTGGGGATTGAACCCGGGTCCTCTTCAAGAGCAGTCGGTGCCCCCAACTGCTAGGCCATCTCTCCAGCCCCCAAAGTAATTAGTTTTAAGACATAAAATTTCACTCTTTTTTAAAGCAATTTTCAAAATTAAAAAAAATTATTATTTATATTCTGTGTAGCCTGCATGCAAGTGAGTGCACCCCTGTCCTGCAATGCTCTCTGATATCAGAAGAGAATGTCAGATTCCCTGCCTGGAAATGGAATTATTGATGGTTGTTAGCTGCCATGTGGGTGCTGGGAACTGAGCACAGGTCCTCTGCAAGAGCAGTTAGTGCTCTTAACCACTGAGCCATCTCTCAAGTCCAAAATCTTAAAAATTTTTATTTGTATAAGTGTTTGGATGAGCCATGTTTAATGGTGTGTGTATGTGTGTGTGTGTGTGTGTGTGTGTGTGTGTGTGTGTGTGTAATGCTGGTAAAGGCCAGAAGAGGGCGACAGAGCTACAGCCACCATGTGAATGGTAGGAGTTCTGGAAGAATTTCAAATCCTCTTATTCTCTGAGCTACATGTCCATCCCCTAAAATTCCACTCTTTACTACCATAATTTCATGGACTGCTCACAGTCCACCTTCCAATGTGCCAACACTGTTTAACTCTCCAAACACTATTCAAATGTATAAGTGCAGTCTCTTCTAAGAGTCAGGTAACCTCTTCACTGTGAGCTATTTTACAGCAAATAAAACATGTAAGGCTAGAGGTGGCTCAGCAGTTAAGAGTTCATACTATTCTTGTAGAGTATCTGAGTTAGGTTCCCAGAACACACATTGGGTGGTTTACAACTGTAATTCCAGCTCCAAGTGATCTGATGCCCTCTTCTGGCCTCCAGGGACACCTGTACTCACATGTACACACACCCTTTCATATACACAAGCACATAAAAATAATTAAATATAAAATAAATGTTTAAAGCAGTCATGCAAAATATACAATGACACAATAACTATTCCTATTCTAAAAGTGAAAAATGTTATTATATCAAAAAAGAAAGTATCTAAGCAAGACTGAAACCAACAAAGCAAGCATCAAATCCTGTAGCTCCATATCTGGCATCTGGTACTCAGATGGCTTTGTCTGGTATCCAAAGGATTTTAATAGCCCTGCCTTCTGTGGCTGTGTTACTACTTGTTCCACACATAACATCTCTTGACCAGCCCTATTCATGCCTGCAGCTTTTCTCACTGGGAGTCTCATAGTTCTGAGATCTCCATTGCAACTTTCTCCTCTCATTTGTAGATGTACACAGTACCTTCTCTGGGCCCAATTGCAGGGATACAACACTATTACACATCACCTGGCCCCAGTGGCTGTCTGAAACTAGGATATACATTTCTATGGGCCTCTCAATTTTATATGTTTCACATTTGCAAAGCCAATAATACTGCCTGGAGGATGCTGCCAAGTTCTGCTGCAGTTCTGAATGTAGCCTAGCCCTTTGGACTATAGTTGCATTAACCTTTTTGTGTTGACCCTGGAAAAATGTTTTCCTGGAAATTATTCTTGAGCAGGAAACCCTTTCAGCCACATTCTCAGTTTAGGTTATCTCCTTTTAAATAGGTATGCTTTTTCACAAACTATAACCTTCTGTGGACAGTGTCTTTTTCTCGGGGAACCTTTCTGATTGACCCAATGTAATGTGCTAGGTTTCTCTTTAATGGTACTAATATTATTTTTAATTATCTAGGATTTTATTTTTAAACGTTTTTATTGAAGTTTTGTGGAATTCATATGACATTTCACAGTCCAATTTTAGAGTCATTCCCCTTTCCATGCCCCCTACCTCATCTGAGTTCATGCATTTTGCCATACATGTCTTGCATCTTTTTTTTTTTTCAGCCTTTTTAAAATTTTTCTATGCAGAGGTTTATTGTTTGGGCTGAAGTTTACTGCTTTTTAACAATTAAAGTTGTTTTAAAATTTGCCTTGTCATTTGTATCTTTATGCCTTTTCCTCAGTAAACTGCACGTTTCATGTCTTTGCCTCTGACTCCCTCTCCCTGTAGAGCTGTGTGAGAGGAGTAAGGCGTCTAAATGATATTGTAGCTGGGGATTTCTTCTGCATGACAAATCAGTCTGTTACTTTTGAGTTGAGCTGCCATCATTCCTCAAGACATACACAAAATGAAGGCAGACCCCATACTAAAGTATAGTTGAAATATCCTCTGGTCCATGTCCCAGCAGAGTCCTTGTTGAGCTCCCAGTGTTCTCATTTTCCTTGTCGTTCTGTTCTCCCCAATTCCCATTGGAGTGGCATAGTAAGTTCTGTTTACCAAATACTAGGGGTTTTCTAGGCCAAAGTTACAAACTCTTCTACATTCCTTCATCAAACCAGCTCCAAAGGCCTAACGACCATATAGTCAAGTTTATCATAGCAACAATTCCACTCCTCTGTACCAATTGTCTGTATTATTTACTTTACTCATGGCTGTAACAAAATACTTGACAAATGGGATTTAAGGAAGGGTTTATTTTGTCTCACAATTCATGCTTGGCTCTTTCTGAGACAGTCTCTCTGTATTCCCAGATGGCCTGGTACTTGGTATGTGACCATGCTGGGCTTGAACTCACAGAGATCTGCCTGCTTTTGCCTCCCAAGTGCTAGGATTAAAGGTGAATGATATCACGCCCACGTACCTTCACGATTCTCATTATTTTTCTCTTTAAATAATGAGTGCAAAGGTTATTTTCCTTTAACTTCATTTTAGTGACAGGTCTCTCCCCAATCATTTTCCTGTATTACCATGTCAAATATGGCCATACTGAAGCATCACCATTGTTTCCTTTCAAAGAACCATATTTAGGGAGTTTTTCTTTTAGAAATGAGTTATTCTCACCTTGGGCAGCTGCAGCCACTCTTCAAGTCACACTCTAAATTTCCTTTGCCATTTGTAGATAATGTATAAAAAGAAATTTAAGCATGGGTTCTGGATATCATCAATGTGTTAGAAGTCTAAATGTCTTGTATTATTAGAAGTGATAAAAATGTAAGGAATTTCCATTAGCATGTATTTATTGAAGTTCTTTAAAATTTCTTAATAATGATATTAAAAGGCAGCAATAGTGCCAAGTACAGTTGGGAATTCCAGGATGGTCATCATAATATTCTCAAGGAATTAAAATATTTAATTGAGCTATTAAAATAAAACCGATAGGTAGACATCAAGATTACAAGTCATTTTTACTTGGGATTTGGCTTTGGAAACAGAATTTGCATTGGTTTACTTCCACTTAGGACAGCATACTTGCCCCCTGCAGAGCAGAAATCCTGTTGAAATGAGTCAAGAGAAAAGTGCATGGATGTATGTCTTTTTTTTTTTTTAATTTTATTTATTTCTGTATGTGTATCAATGTACTGTCTGCATGCAGGTTTGTGCACCCGTGTCGTGCAATGCCGTGGAGGTCAGAAGAGGGTCTCGGATTCCCCTAGAACTGGAGTTCTCCTGGAATTGGAGTTTCAGACGGCTCTTGGCCGCCATGTGGGTGCTGGGGATCGAACCCGGGTCCTCTGTAAGAGCAGTCGGCGCTCTTAACCGCTAGGCCATCTCTCCAGCCCCTGGATGTATGTCTTGAAGCCACTACACAGGTGACTTTGGGATTAATCTCTTTGAGACAGGCACCATCGATTTTTTTTTATCAGCAAGTTTTATGATGAAGTTTGTATGAAAAATACTTGGAAAGGCAAGCACCAAATAAACTTGAGTAAGTGAATGAGTAAGCCAATCAGAGAAGCAAGATGCTGCTTTTGTGAAGGGTTATGGTAAACTGAATGGACAAAGCAGAGGAAATTAAAGTTTGGCAGCCTAAAGCATAGTCTTTTCAGTACTGGGAGTGGAACATTGGACCCACACACATGCTAGACAAGCACCCTGCTACTGAAGTACATCGCAGTCTCTATTTTACTTCATTTAATCTTTTTGAGACAGCATCTCATCTAGTCACCCAGGATGGCCTTGTCCTCACTCTCTTGCTCAGGTAGTCCCCGGATTTGCAATTCTCCTACTTCAGCATCTTGAGGAGCTGGGATTTGAAACCTGTACCATCAGCCTGGATAGGTAGAATGGTTTTGTAACAATATCCATTTAAATATGTATGGAGGAAACAAGATTTTGTTCTAAATAATTTTGTTTAACAGAAAATATTGGAAAAGTTTCTCAATACATACATATGCTACATTAGTTCAAAATATTTGAACACTGACATTTGGACTATAAAAATCCAGATAAAGTAGAATTTTAAACTCTTTATCAAGCAACCACAATCATGATTCAACTTAATGTCATCAACATTAAAATATCACAATTAGAAGGACTGTGTAAAACAGCAAGAAAATACAAGAGTAATTTCCAACTAAGTTGGAGGTGTTTTATTCCTGATAAAAGTTCGTTAACACGTCTTTTGTTTCATGCATTATGTTTCCCACATATATTTAATTTGCTTATATCATTCTCTTATAGAAACTCAACACAAAACACCTTAAATAACTGTCGTAATGTTAGATATACTCAGTGATTGTTCTACTATGGGTTGTAGAGATTATTATTTACAATGATAGAAGATGTGTTAATATGACTATGCTGTGAGTTTTAAAACTGGCAAAATCAGCTGGGTCTTTCTTATTGTCCTTAATTATTTGTTTTTGCTTGTGTTTTTGTTTTGAGTCAAGGTCTTAAGTAACTCAGGCTGGACTTGAAAGCTCTAAGTAAACAAGGGTGATCCTGAATTGCTAATTCTTTTCTCTCTACCACTTAGGTGCTGGGATTATAGGCAGTTTAACATTCTTAATTCTTAATGTCAACATTCAAAGTTTCTGAATATACTGAAGTGGTGTGTGGGTAGGGGTGGGGTGGGGGGGAAGGGAAGGGGATATATGCCTGAACTGAATTGGAAAATGATGTATGAAATACACAAAGCATCAATAAAAATAAATTAAAAAAAAAAAGAAAGATGACATCATAGCCTTTGAAGGAAAAGGCTGGAGCTAGAGGACATCATGCTGAGTGAAGTAACACAGTCCAAGAAACGACGAATGGTATCCCTCATCTGTGGATGCTAGTGCCAATTACCTAGGTGTAAGTATTTCCTGTGCATGGCCCCTTGAGCTTTTGTCCAAAGCAGTTGGGAGTGATGCATATTGGAAGCAACAACAACAACAATAACAACAACAACAACAACAACAGAAAGGACTGCATCAAAGAACTGACTGAAACAGTGAAGTTCTGCTCAAAACAGTCAACTTCCACATGGAGAATACTGCGAAAGACTGAGAAAGAGATGAAAAGGCATGTTTGGCAGAATGCATGAGCTCTGGTGGGGTGGGGGGATAAGGGTGGGGACACGGGTCTAGATTTGATAAAAATATATAAATAAACAATTTAAATGCAAAAAAAAAAAGAAAAAAAAAGCAAATGTTTAAAAGTGTATGCTTTATTCTAAACACAGGTTAAGTAAAAAAATTAAAAAAATAAAATTGTATGCTTTAAATGATGATGCTAGTAGTGCTATATCCTAAATACTAAAATCCAAGTACTTTTTAAATCAGTGGAGACACTACAAATGCAATGTAAAGTATTTCTATGATCATTGAATAGAAGTTTAGTAAGCTCCCAGATAAACTGGGTACTTTACATTAGTAATCCAATGTATTGTATTATTTAATTTCCAGAGAAAACCTATAAAGTAGGCATTTAGTCATTCATTAGAGATTAATGAATCTCTATAAGCTCCTCCCATATGCAGGAATCTTCTAATTATTGGAAATTAAAGCCAATACTCCTATGATCACAACATCATAATCAGGGAAGGAGCTGCAGAAATGATGAGTTTCCTATACAATTGAAAATCAGATGGTGTGGAGTGCTGTTGAGTTAGTGATGGACGGAATGGTCCGGTAAGGCTCCATGTGGTGCTCAGTGATGTGGCATCAATGTGCAAGCTTAAAATGGAGCGAAGAAGGCAGCTTGGGAAAATACGAAGAAAGAGTTTCTGAACGAAAGCTCTGCAGGTGGAAAGTACCCAAGAGGATGTGCTTGGTATAACTGAGGAAGGCCAAGTGATGGCATTCCCATTAGACCGAGTCTGGAGCTAGAAGACAGGAGCTGGTGAAGATAGGGATTCTGTGCATGAGCAATACTTAAGCTGGAAAATTTATCCTCAGATATACTAGACACACAGCCTATTTATGTAGGTGCACTCTGACGTCTTTGTGGGACTTTTAGCAGAGGAGCAAAATTCCTTGTTTACCAATAACCAAGTGCATGTCTTTGCTGTAGAGAGAGTTGGGGGCTTCATTGCTAAAATACTCTCATGAAGCTTCATTTTATAATGTCAATGTGATATTTGCAATAATAAATAAAAGCAAATTAATGGAGAGAGTGTGGGGTTAGTGTGGGTGTTTTCATTTCTATGTAGATTGATCTAGAATGCTACTATGATAAGGTGACAATTGATCATGGCCTGAAAGTTAATGAGGAACCCTAGGATTCTCCACAAAGACAGGCACAGGTGCAGGGGCAGAAAGTGGAAAGCCCTGAAGCAAAAGCATACTTGACTAATTTGACTAAAATAAAAGGTCATTCCGTGCTGTGGGGATAGCACAGCTGTTAAAGGCGGAGGCTAAGAACTGAAAAAAAAAGGTAATTTCACCTCTGGCCAATTAACTGGATGCATTATTACAAAAAAGTAGCTTTTATTCAAATGAGTTGAGAAAATATGTACAACTCAGTGGATTTGAAACAATATATTAATTTGGCATAAAAATGAAATAACTGTCACACAGTTTTATGAAATTACATTTCCTCTGCCTACATGATGCACAAAAAATTTTATTCTACTTTAGTGAATTTTGTTTCACTTAAAATGCATATTTCCAATACAATAAATTGATTCTATGACCCAATTTATATGAGAAACATAGTTAAGAATTGAAACACTTGGTCGTGAAGACCCTTCATTATTTTTTTTTAATTTTTTAAATTTTTTAAAATTTTTTATGTGTTTGAGTGTACTGTCTGAGTGTAGGTTGGTGCACCCATGTCATGCAATGCCACGAAGGTCAGAAGAGGGTGTCGGATTCCCCTAGAATGGGAGTTAAAGACAGTTCTTAGCCGCCATGTGGGTGCTGGGAATCAAACCCGGGTCCTCTGCAAGAGCAGTCAGTGATCTTAACCACTGAGCCATCTCTCCAGCCCCATGAAGACCCTTCATTAATTTTATGTCTTCTTATACCAATATTTAATTATTTTCCATTGTTTGATATTTAGAGATTTTTATACACTAGAATAACACACCATTCTAGGATTTATGGTTTCATGTGTCTTTTGTAAAGGTAAATAATAAAATTTTGATACAGAATTGTTTATAGATGTATAATATTAAGGGTGAGTATATAAGAAGCTGATAGCTTGGAAATTTATTCTCTTCAAACAATAGATTGTTGAAATACCTTTGGGATATTTTTTATTAATACATGCCTCAACTTAAAGTACTCTTCAATCATGGCAGACAGCAACAGAAGTGATAGAAACTGATCAAATTTAGGACATATTTGGAAGGCAAATTCAGAACAGTTTGCTAATATTTGGAATATGGGTTGTGAGATAAGGAGAAATACACAAATGGGTCCAAAATTTGTGTAAGAAAATGAGTTCATAGTGTCAGCTAGTTAGCAGAAGGACAAGAGGCAAGTTGAGAGATGGGATATGAGTTTGAGAGTTGACTGAGCTGTTTTGTTATTCCTCCCTTTACTGAGAAGGAAATAGGAATCAAAGTGTTATACCCTATGCAATCAAGTGAATAAACTAAGCTTGCCTTCGATTTCATTTTTGTGGGATTATCTGTGAGGGTTATGGGGAAAAGAGAGCAATTCATTACCTGTTCTGATAACAGCACTGAGCAATGGAGTAGATTAGGGCCACAGGAGGGCTGAGTAGACTATAGTGAAAGATGTTCTGTTGATGTTAATGGCCGATGAGTTAAAACTTTGAGACCCTTTGCTTTGTTACATTTCAAGACAGGAGTTTTCTATTAAGGCACTTGAAATCAAATTGCTTATCCTAATAGTACTGGGGAACTTCATGCTCAATGCCATGAGAGAAAATCATAGGTATTTATTTAATAATTTTAGATGCTAGAAATTTGATGTCAAAATGTCTACAGCCTTGGGGTTTTTTTTAGAGGCTTCCATCCTTGGTTTATGAATGCGCATGTTCTCCTGTGTCTTTATATGGCCTTCACATGTAGCTGTCTCTGCCTTTTTGTACTCATTTGTATACACTCACTCTGGTCGTCTTTATATGGCCTTCACATGTAGCTGTCTCTGCCTTTGTATGCTCATTTGTGTACACTCACTCTGGTCATCTTTATATGGCCTTCATATGTAGCTGTCCCTGCCTTTGTATACTCATTTGTAGTATACTCTCACTCTGGTCATCATGGATTGTGACTTACCAAAATGAAATTCACCTTCTTGATATACTCACATTCTGAAGTACTGAGGTTGGGAATTGAATCCATTAATTCTTTTAAAATATTTTTATTTGTTCTTTGAGAATTTCTTACAAGGAATTTGTATTATATAAAACCCAAACTCCTCTCCTTAGCCTCTCCCATATCTACTTCTACCTCCTACCCCTCCCCAATTTCCTGTCCTCTTTTTTTACATTTTCTTAAGCATGGACTCCAGTTTGCATTGCTAATGTACTCATGGGGCTGGGCACATTCAGTGGCTGTGGTCAACAATTAAGAACTACAGCTTTAAAGGAAAGCGACTCTTTCTCTTACAGAAATCCTCAACTGACCATAGCTCCTAAATTAGGGATAGGGGTTCATGAATTCTTTCTCACTCCCACTACCAATTTTGACAAACTTGATCCTCTGCAGATCTTGTGCAGGCAATCAGCTGACTTGAGCTCATGAGTACAGGGAGTCTGTTATGTCCAGAAGGCATAATTTCATTCACACCCTCGTCAACCTCTTACAATCTTTCTGCCCCCTCTTCTGGGAGGGTTGCTGAAGCTTAGGGATGGGGCGATGATAATGATGCCCCATTTCCTCATGGAACATATGGTGATTAATCCAGTAAACAACAAGTGGCCACAGTGCAGAATAAGAGACTGCAGAGCATGTGTCCCTGGTTAAGACACCTATATCAAACCTCTGCCCCCAGGGCCCAGGGACCATTGCCAAAGAGGGAGAAGAAAGACTGTAAGAACCAGTATGGTGGAAGAACAGAAGGAAACAGTTATCTAGGTGTCTGGGAAATTACTCATATTAACTTAGAGCAATGGTGACAGTATTCGTAAGACCCATGCCAGTTCAAACTAGACAAAAACCCAGCATAGAAGGAGGGTATGGATAAGAATCTGGATAGATGGCCTAGCGGTTAAGAGCGCTGACCGCTCTTGCAGAGGACCCGGGTTCGATCCCCAGCACCCACATGGCGGCCGAGAACCGTCTGAAACTCCATTTCCAGGAGAACTCCAGTTCCAGGGGAATCCGACACCCTCTTCTGACCTCTGCGGCATTGCACGACACGGGTGCACAAACTTGCATGCAGACAGTATATTAATACACATACAGAAATAAATAAAATTAATTAAAAAAAAAAAAAAGAATCTCCAGTCTCAGCTGAGAAACTATTGCCAACCAATGACTACTGCAAGAGGGATCGTTGGTTTTCTTTTTTTTTTTTTTTTGGTCTTTTCGAGACAGGGTTTTAATGAGTGACTGTAGATAGGTTAGCCAGGCTCCAGTGAATGAACTCACATCAAAGGACATTTGGGGACACAAACTGGCTTGATAGGCCTTCACAAAATGACAGAATACCTGGAAACTGGTAGAGGGGGGTAGTGGGGCTGCCCAGAAACAGAGGGGTTCTGAATATGATCAAGATATATGAAAGTCACAAAAATCTGTTAAAACATAAAATAAAGTAAGAAAATATGTCCCATTTGTGGCTGAGGATTTCACTGACAGTTATTTCCTTGAGTAGTTAAGAGTTTCTGTGTTAACCACCAGAAATTTCTCTGGTGAGGTATAAAAACTACACTAATCTATAGGTAGAGGGTTGGAAATCCAGAGGGAAATTTGATATTATATCTATTTAGCAGAATTATAGTAGTAGATTTACTACCTGGAGCTTGTGAGAACTCTGACAATCTGTTTTTAGACTGATTTGAAGTACCAGGCAAGTGTTCCCTCCTATGGAATAGATCCAATCAGAAAGCAATTGGTTATTCTTATAACATTCACACCACTATTGCACTCATGGATGTATCTTGGCAATGACTTACTGACAAAGGTCACAGTATCTCATGCTGGATAAGACTGTTCATGACTTCAATCACCCAGCAGCCTGCACAGAACTTCTCAATACTGTGAAAGCAAGCCAGAAGGGAGGAACCTTCCTTGTTAGTACCACCTTGATTTCTCCATGTCCTGTGACCAAGACATGTTGTGTCTTACTAGTAACAGGATCTGACTTTCAAGTTCTGGTGGGAAACCAGGACCAGAGCAATGTCAATGGCCTATGTTGTTTCGGAGACCTCTGGGACACCTCTGACCAACAACTTGAAGTGAAGTATGGCACAAGTGGCACTGGGCTTTTTAGTTGGTATATGATGACTTCTGGTATAAGCATAATTCCTTGTATAAGGTAACTCCAGTTAAGTTCTTTGATATGAATATATAAATATATGCATGTATTGACCTTCTAAAATAGTAGGATTCCATATGCATTTTCAAACATCCTCATTATTAGTTATCTATCCCCTAATGTCCTCTTCTGCCATACCTCCCATCCCTCTACCCACTTAAACCTACTCACCTGCATTATTTCCCTCTTTTCCCTTCATAACTCCTGTATTCTGTTATTCCACTCCCTTAAAATCTTTATTCTCCTTCCCCATCAATGGTCCTTTTTTAGTTTCCTGTTTTTTTCTTTACAACTGAATAAAATGACATCGTATATAGGTACCACATATGGATTCTTAGGAGACACATTTCACCCTGTAACAAGAACCTTGCTGAATGTATAAACAGTATTGTTCCATATAGAAGTCTGTTTTCTTGACCCTGTAAAGCCACAACATTTAGTGTGGGCAATAAGTATAGTATGGGTCAATGTCATGTAGTTTCTAGTATAATCATTTTTTCTTTTTTAGTTTTTTCCTTTTTTTGGTATTTTTGAGGCAGGGTCTCCCTTTTAGTACCAGCTGTCCTGGTGCTCACTTTGTAGACCAGGCTGGCCTTGAACTCACAGAGATCCACCTACCTCTACCTCCTGAGTGCTGGGATTAAAGGTACATGCCACCAAGCCTGGCTTCTAGTATAATCTTTGTAAAGCTTTCTTTCTTCATTAGTGAAATGAAGTGATAATTCTTTCATTTCTGTGTGTTTTTAGATATACTCTGTATTTTGTTATTTATGTCTTTATCCAAGATCATTTTTCCAAACTATAAATTAAATTAAAATATCCCCAAATTTAATTGAACTTTTTTGTTTAATGTCTCAATCTACTTGCTTAAAATCAAACAAGGCAGGGCTGGAGAGATAGCCTAGCGGTTTAAAACACCTACTGCTCTTGCAGAGGACCCGGGTTTGATCCCCAGCACCCATATGTCAGCTAAGAACCATCTGTAACTCCAATTCCAGGAGAACTCCAGTTCCAGGGGAATCCGAGACCCTCTTCTGACCTCCTCGGCATTGCACGACACGGGTGCACAAACCTACATGAAGACAGTACATTCATATACATACAAAAATAAATAAAAAAATAATAAAAAATAAAAAAATATCAAACAAGGCTCACATTTACTTCATTTATGATTCACTTCTTGAAATTTTATTCTTTTACTCTGAAGGTACAAATGCTATAAAGTAGGAATGAGTTGATTTTATTATATAAGAACATTTATATAGAAAAGTAACCACATATAAAACATTAGTGAAAAAAATTGTAGAAAATAAAAGACATGCTTAAACTAGACGCAGGCTTTCAAATGTGGAGTAAGAACACTGACTCTGAGCAAACTTTTGGTCGCAACAGATTTCTGCTTCTTTCTAAATGTGCATTGTGGATGAAGTATGGCTCCTCTTTGTGATTTCTTATTACTAAGAGGCAAATAACAATAAAATCATGCTCACGTTTTTATTGTAAGGGATAAATGAGTTTAAATAGAAAAAAACAATGAGAAGCCAGGCGTGGTGGCACATAACTTTAATCCCAGCATGTGGGAGGCAAAGGCAGATAGATCTCTATGGTCTACATAGTTTCAGGGCATCTGAGGCTGTAGGGAGACCCTGTCTCACAAAGACAAAACAAAGAAAGAAAAAGTAATGAGGTTATAGTATTACACAGAATAGGTGAAAATAGGTACTGATTGATGATTAACTTGTCTGGGCTCATATAATATCATACTTTCTTTAAGTGATAGTTGAAATATCTTATAAGTTAAAAGTATTACCTTTTAATGCATGGTAAAGTTTACTTATTCTCATACAAATTCATATTCCTCATTGTTATCTATAGAAAGGATCTTATATAGATGTATTTAATATGTGATATCTATGTATCTATTATATAATATGAAATAAAGAATTAAAGCTGAAGAATTCAGAGTGTATAAAGGAGATCATATTGACTCATTTTTATCAAGTTTAATGAAATCATCTTTGTAATGAACTCATGCATTCATATGAATACAGATACAGAGACCATAGAAGCTACAAGAGCATGCTCTTGGACTCCCACTGACAGGATGTGGGCATGGCAATCTCTCCCTAGATAAATGGTTTTCTGCTAGACAAAACTTTGTTGTGTTTTATTTTTTATAATTCATCTCTTTTCAAGTGAAAATTACATAATTTAAACTTTGTTAGCTTAAACTTACCCATAGTCTTTTTTTTTCTTTTGGTACTTCATTTTTAAATGTCTTCTGATTTAAACAATATTGAAAGATTTTGTAATGAAATCCATTAGAATTTTTACATTTTAAGTTCCTTATCTTTTCAGCTTATTTAAATATTTAAGTTGTCACAATGTACATTTCCGTTGTAGAGATTAATCTCTTTTCCAGAACTAAGAAAATGACTGGGAAAAAAATTGACAAAAGTAGATTTGTTCATTCTTTTCTTACAATACTAGGTAATTTGATTTTGTCCTTTATCCTGAATTAAAACTTGATACATCTTAGCAGTCCTTCAATATATAATTTTGTGTCATAAACCTTTATATTGGATATATGTAGCTTATTTTTTTCCAAATTCACAAATTTTGGTAATGTAGAAATTCTTGAAATTGATTTTTGGTGCCAGCTTTGTGCTCCGGAGCTGTTTAATGCATCAAAGAGGACACGTGCTTTCTGTGAAGTGCTTATACTGTGAGTTAAACAAACAGTAAAGAGGAGGCCAGAAAAAGAAAACACACACACACACACACACACACACACACGCACACACTCACACCAGATGTGCAGGTGGTAGTTAAATCAACAAGAAATCCTACTTCATCAGTGTTAGATTTCATTAGTACTGATCCTTTTTCTTTTCTTTAGAGATAGAGGAAAATAGTTGGGAGATCAGCTGTTAGGATTAGCATGATAGGCTCCGCTATGGTGATTTCTTAGGAGCAGACAAAGTGGATTTTACTTGAAGCACAGGGCCAAATGAGGAGGAAGGAGAAAACAGAGAAGCATGTAAACAACTTTGAGACAAGACTTGAGTGAAAGCAGTGGCAGACAAGCTATTTTAATTGCAAAGATCTGTAAATAAAACATTTTAAATTTACAAGGCAATCATATAATTCAACATAAAATGACTGGCTGTGGCTAAAAGGCACATAAGTTACCATTACATTGTGTTTTCACTGAATCTCATACAGAAAACTGAGAAAAGAATAAATGCAGTATCTAAAGGGAATGGAGGTAAATAAAGACTGGCCGAACACAAATAAATGCATAACCCCAGCAGTACAGGCATGCCTTCGACAACTGCATGGACCAAGTAGATCTTGAACTCTGTCTGCATTCTTAATGACTGTGACATGTTAGTATGCATAAAATCCAGAAAACTTCACCACAAAAAACTTAAAGAAATCACTATTCAAGGCTTTGCCAAAGCTACGGGTAAACACAGACAAAAGGTGAAAAATTATGAAAGGGTTTTGTAGATAACAAGATGTTCTCTTGACAAATAAGAAATCATAATGCTACAGATTGATATTCTTCACTGGAATTAAATAATCTAAAAATGAAATATTTGTGAATATAGTAAGACCAGAAAAATTCCAAGACTTCCTATATTATTACATACTGAAAATGTGTCACTTTGAGACATACTAACAATTATGGTTTTTTAAGTTCTTACTAGGTGTTTCTGAGTGCTGCTTATACATTTCCATGATTAAAGAATCAAGATGCTGTTTTCTATCATGATATTTCTAAGAAATGAAGAGAAATTGAAACAAAGAGAGATAAGTCACTCACTCAACTCTGGGAGCTGATGTGTCAAAGCCTGGACATAGGGACCTCTAGGTGTGACTGCTTCTCTGGACTCAATGCAAATTTAAAAATCTCCCCTGAATGCAGTATATAATAGTTTGATCAATTATGTAATTTACTTTAGACAATGCATATATATAATATGTATTATATATGCAAATATTTTGTAGGAAACAAAGTAAAAATTTATTGATTTAGTTAGGATATCAAAAATTGTTTTGAAATTAAGAGTTGAACTATATTATAAGAGACAAAATAAGGCTATTGTCTCCACACAATAGTGGAATCATACTTTTTTTTTCAAACCAAAGTAGGATTCCTGGTTACTGATTGACATATTAATTTATAAAATATTAATTTACAAAATATTAATTCCTGGGTTATAAGCAGAGAAACTTACAGTGGAGCCTGTATGGATAGTATCTAGGCTTAGATATTGTTTTTCTAATTTTTTAAAATAGCCAGTTATTTTTTTTTCTTTT
Organism: Rhizomys pruinosus; assembly: GCA_009823505.1. Lineage (NCBI taxonomy): Eukaryota > Metazoa > Chordata > Mammalia > Rodentia > Spalacidae > Rhizomys > Rhizomys pruinosus. The sequence goes on from VZQC01001910.1 coordinate 955,695, forward strand.
AATAAAATACTTTATAGCCCAGAGTGGTGGCACACGCCTTTAATCCCAGCACTTGGGATGCAGTCAGGCGGATCTTTGTGAATTCAAGGCCTGCCTAGGCTACATGGTGAGTTCCAGGACAGCTGGGGCTACAGGGAGACCCTGTCTCAAAAAGACCAAAAAAATACTTTTATTGATGTTTTGCGTGTTTCATACATCATTTTTCAGTCCAAATTAGACATATTCCTCTTTCCCTGCCTCCCGCCCCACCCCAGTTCATGTATTCTGGCATACAAGTCTTGCATCTTTTTTTCAGTCTTTTTAAAGTTTTTCTCTGCAGAGTTTTATTATTTTGGGCATAATTTAACTGTATCAGTTAGTTTTTTGACCCAGTCCTTATGTTGTTGTTGTTCCCTCCCATTTGTATTGCTCCAAAATATGCCTATATAAATGTCATATATGTACTAGAATTATGTCCTTTGAGAATAAACTATCTATTAACTGTGAAATATGCTTAGGAATTTATATTTTTCTCTTTAATTTTATATTACTATAAAATATGAATACATATCTTTTACCTATATACAGTAATTACAATGTCTGAAAATAAGTGGTAAGTTAATTCTAGAACCTGTTAAGAGATTCACATTATAACAGCAAGTTGCTTTTAGATAAAAAGAAATATAACAATAACTTTGCTCAGCTTGCCTTTCAACTGGGGATTTAGTGTTAACATCCACAAATGAGGGAAGCCATTCTTTGTTTTTCTGGGACTGTGTTACTTCACTTAGCATAATGGCTTGGAGTTCCTTCCATTTACCTGCAAAGTTCATGATGTCATCTCTCTTTACCGCTGCATAGAACTCCATTGTGTACATGTACCACATTTTTATTATCCACTTGTCATTCGAGGGGCATTTGGGATGATTCTAGCTCTTTGCTATTGTGAAGAGAGCTGCAATAAACATAGATGTCCAGGCATCTTTGTGGTAGGATGAGTCTTGTGGGTATATACCCAGGAGTGGTATGGCTTGGTCAGGTAGTAGGTTCATTTTGAATCTTTTAAGGGTTTTCAACACTACTTTCCATAGTGGTTGAATGAGTTTTCATTCCCACCAGCAGTGGATCAGTGTTCCCCTTTCCCCACAACCTCTCCAACATTTGGTGTCTTTTGATGTCTTGATCTTAGCCAGTCTTATTAGAGTGAGATGATATCTTAGAGTGATCTTAATTTGCATTTCCTTAATTATTAACGATGTTGAACACTTTTTAAGATGTTTCTCTGACATCTTTACTTCCTCACTGGTGAAGTCTCTGTTCAGCTCTTTACTCCATCTTTTGAGTAGGACAAAATAGCCAGTTACATTTAGTGTGTTAACAAAAGTAAGTAATACAGAATACTCATTGAAATTTTTAAAATTTGGAACAAGAAACACTTTAGTTACTTAAAAGAATTCAGGAGGTTGAAAGTCTATTATTTATTTATTTGTTTATTTATTTATTTATTTGAGGGGGGGTGAAAGAGCAAGATTACAAAATTCAAGACCAAATGGAAATGAATCCTACAAGATCCTGGGTCCTGCTTCATATGAACCTACAGCATTGGTACCAGGATGCATAAGACCCATGCAAGCAGATGCCTGCTGGGAGGGACAGAGAAAGTCTCTTTCAAGCTTGGGTTTCTTGTTAGGTTACCCAGACTCCAATGGATGGACTCACACTGAAGGATATTTGGGGAAATGCAGATTCTATTGGCATATAGGAAGATAGATAGATAGATAGATAGATAGATAGATAGATAGATAGATAGAGGACACTAATTTAGGTGGGGATGATAAGAGAATGTTAGGGATAGCTAGCAGAAGTGATATAAGTGCCATCAAATTATATTGTATGAAAATCACAGAATTTCAATTGAAAACAAATTTAAAAAACAAGGTGAGCAGCAGAAAGGTACCTGAAGCTGAACTCTGGCTTCCACACTTGTGCTAGGACATACGCTCATGCATTCTCACACATGAGCACACATATACAAAAGGAAAAGTAAGGTGCAAAACAATGCCTCTACCAGATCTAACAAAAATTAAAATACCAAAAAATTACCATAAGTTGTTCTTCTTGATATATAACTCTCATAGAGTTAGGCAATGACATAGCACATATAATTAATAACATATATTTCAATGTGTTTGAAATAAACAAATGGTAAAACTCTAGAAAACTATGTTGCATATGTAAATTGATTCAATACAGAATATCTACACACCATTAAACATTCAATCACACATCAAAAAGTATAATTAGTAAATTAATGTATTTTGTTTGTGGCTCCATCTTGTTTCTATCAAATACATAATAATTTTTATTTATTTTTTTATTTTTGTATGTGTATGAATGTACTGTCTGCATGTAGGTTTGTGCACCCGTGTCGTGCAATGCTGCAGAGGTCAGAAGAGGGTGTCGGATTCCCCTGGAACTGGAGTTATAGACAGTTCTTAGCCGCCATGTGGGTGCTGGGTCCTCTGTAACAGCAGTCGGTGCTCTTAACCCTTAGGCCATCTCTCCAGCCCCATAATAATTTTAATCACCATTTTTTTTGTCTTTGTGAGATATAGCCTCCTTGTAGCCCCAGCTGGCTTGGATTTCTCTATGTCGACCAGACTGACCTCACTCTCACAAAGATCCTCCTGCCTCTACTTCCCAAGCACTGTTTAAAAGCATGCAGCATCTTGCCTGGCATTTAACCACCATTTTTCTAATCAATTATTATACTAGAGGTAACAAAATTATTTATTTATTTATAATATCATTATATACAAAATTTTTACAAATTCCTATTGAAATGATAGTGACAATTTCTTTTTGGTTTTGATTTTCCATTCTCATATATTCTACTACTTCAGAACTATTTTTAAAAATTGCATGACCACTGCTTTGCAGGTTATAGCATCTGATATGTAGCTAAATAAATTTGACTCCATTTTGTCATTTTAATTTTATTTTCATGGATCTGAAATAATTCAAAAGCATCCAAAATATATAGTGAGATATATTGTCCTTCCATCGTCCATCTCAATTCACTATTATATATGTTAAATGCTTCCTCATTCTATATTCATCCTGTCTGCAAGCCATAAACAAATATACACTCAAACATATGCCACTAGGTTAATTTCTTACCCATTTTATTCTTGTCTCTTGTTTGTTATATTTTTCTGGATTTTTTTTTTTTATGGATACGAGAGCTGTGCTAAAGTCCTCTGTCTGATTAGAACAACCCCAAATTTAATTTGCTTCTTTCCAGGTTTACTTTATATATTTTGAGGTGATATTTAGCATATTCGAAGCTTTGTTTTCTGAGTTTAAATGTTATTACCTAATGTGTCATTTTTTTTTTTTTATCTTGGAAGATGTCCCCTCAGTGGTTCAATCTACCCTACTTCCTGTACTTGCTTTGTTTAAAAGGATGCTTGTCTTAGAACTTTGCAGATGGTCAGTGTCTGCTCCTTATGCAGGCTTTCCCCTTCACCGTGTGCAACCCACGGGAGTGCCGCACGTTCCCTTCACCCTCCCATCTTGCTTTCTCTAGGGCCAAGGAATTTAGACTGCTTATTTTTGTATTTGCTGATATCCTAGGGGAAAAGGTAAAAGAAAAAAAATGTAGGGAGAGTTTATAAAAACTGGACAAAAAAGGATGTAACTTTTTCCATTTTCCCAAGGGTTGGATCCCCTTTGAAATAGCTGACAGTTTCTGGATATACAGAAGGAATTGATGAGTTCGGCCACATGTCCAGATGTGTGCTCAACAGATGTGTGGGGTTACATTTTAAAAGACACAGAGTACAGTACCTGTATCTTTACACAGGAAGTTGTAAATAGTCAATACATAACTCAGCTATCTACTATAATCTGACTTTATAAGATTTTCAAAGTAACAGACTTTTTAAACATTTTATCGTTTAAACTACTTAGCAGTGAATTAAAAATCTGTAATTTTTTTAAAATCATATAATTTTAATTGTAAGCTAAATTAAATCAAAGAGAAATTTATGAAATAAAACATCTTATTGTGCCATCTTTAATGTATGAATGGTCTTGATAAATTTATATTTACCATAAAATGGAAGTTTATTTATTTTGTTAATCTTCATTTATGAGAATTTCTTATATAATGTTTAGAATGTGCAATCTTTATTAGTGTAAATTAAAAAGTATAATGTTTATATTTTTCTCATAATTTTATTTTTAGTTGACCCAAAAATTGTGTTTAATCATTTATCTTTATTTCTTACAATATGATGTTTTGAAGTATATATTCAAATGCATTAATTAAATTAATTAGCATTCATATTCATTACTCAACATCTTTGCAGTAAGGACACTAAAATCTACTTAATGAATTTCAAAATGCAACTACAATTAACTACTGTAGACATGTTGTATAATAATTCCTTGAGATGTTCTCCTTATGTTAATTAAAATTGTATGAAATTTGACCACTTTTCCAAAACCAATCCCTGCCCTTAATGATAACAATTCTATACTTTACAGTGTACTGAACCTCTTTGTAAGGAGTTTTCAGATATTCTTAGCTTCTTCAGGCTAAATTACCCACCCCACCCCAAAAAAGCTTAAAGAAAGTAACAAAATATCTTCCCTACTTATAAATTATTCAGAATAATGTCATTCTTCTGTACATGCTTGTTAGTCATCTTAGAAATTAATATGAATAATGTCACATATGCCTGTTTTCCCAGCAGTAAAGAGATTGAGGTAGGAAGTTCATATATTCCAGGCCAATTGGGGCTACATGATGAGACATTATGTTAAAAAAACAAACAAACACCTACCTCACCCCCCCCCTTAAAATAACTAGTGTTTTCTCCATGAGAAAGTTACTGGGAACTGCAGAGGACTGCTTTAGTTTGAGATAGAGTCCTTGTTCTGATATTATTTTATATATAATAGAATATTCTCTTATTTTCTACGTGGCTACCATGCCTTGCATACTTCTTAGAAGCTAAAACATTTGTTCATGGCACTGACAACAAAGCACATCCTAATTCAAGGCATTGTAAAGGGCTTTGGGATTTGGAGTTGACACTTCTTTGGCAGGACTCCAAAGCACAACTGAATTAAGAAGGAAGGAGCCATTTGGTTTTGTATTTTCTTAAAGTCCATGCAAGTCCTGGGGAGAAAAATGATGTCCACTGTAAAAATATGATAACTGGCTCAATAATAGGAAGTTAATTCAAAGTGAATTAGGTAGGAAGTCTTTAAACAGAGAGTTGTCAGTGAAAATTCACTAGAGTCAAGTGTGCAACCTTGTGGTAGTCCCAGGAGCATAACTAGCCTGAAAATGATTCTTCATATTTTAAGAATAATCTTAGACGACGTCACACCACTGAGTTTTCCTGCTACGTCAATGCACCCATTAGAAGAGCTGCCTCTCTAGGGTTTAACAACACTGGTTAAGGGCAGAAGGTGGAGAAATTGCAAATACTGGAGGGCAACTCGATGCTTAGCCCACTGCTGCCTCTTCTCCCAGACTCTGGTTTGGTTTGCTTTGGTACTTTTGTTTTCAGTCAAGCTCTCATTTTGTAACCCAGACTTGGTTGAAAGTCACTATGTAGTCTTTTCAAACTTGTGTCTACCACGTTCTGGGATTACAAGCCTGTGCCTCCATCCTTGGCTCCTTCCATTAATTGTATTGGGTGTATAGTTGTCCACTCCATCAGAAGGGAGTGGACAGCTAGCCCCCAGGGTGACCTGTATCTGGAAGTATTCAAATTCAAACTGATAATTGCAAAAGCTAAAACACAGAGATTCTGGATTGAAGGGAAAATTTAGTTACACAAAATATATTGTTATCACTATTGCACTTTAGTGTCTTCTCTATCTGACATTAAGTAATTATTACAGTTAGTTCAGTAAAAATAAAAATACACTTTTATGCTATCATTTGTTCTTTATTGAATTCCTTTAATGTCCTTACTAAGCCCTTTACATGACCTTGATCTTAAGAGAGAATTAGAAGAAAAAAATGTAACGTTAGCTAGACATAACTTCAAATTCTCACTCCATCATCTAAAATGAAGTAACTCTACACTTGACCTGATTTCTCTGAAACTCAGTTTTATTTGCAAAATACTACATTCCTATCAAAGTGTTGCTAGATTAAGGGAAATGATCAGGTATTTGATGATAGTTATAAAATTGTTAGTATGTTTATGAATTATTGCATGTTTTATGAAACAAGCAGATGGTAGCTTTTATTACCCATAAACAGGGAGTGCTGATTGGTTAAGCGAATACCATGCTCATCCTCAGAACTTCAGAACATTCCTAACAGTGCAAAGGAAAGCAAGCTTAGTCAAAAGGAGCAGAGAAACCAGATTGTTTAATGAGACAGAAGTTGGTAAATTCGATTTCGACCTGTTTCAGTTGCTCATCTCTTAGAAATTTCCACAAATGAAAATATCAAAGGGAAAGCTTGATCTCAGACTGAGTTTTAAGCAAGAGGACCAGCCTAGAGATCAACATGCATACCATTAACATATTAATGATAATAAAACCTGCAGGACAGATTGAAATTCAGAGGAATGACTAGAGAGGGAAATATTCCAGAGGTTTAGCCTTTGCTGTCTAACTGTCTAGTGTTTGAGATACAAAGAGAAAACATCAAATTAGTCTAGGATAGTAACACGAAAAACAAAAAAATCACAGCAGGTGAGCAGGCAAGGGGCTTGAATGATAGTGCCAACAGGCCCACACAAAGGATGGTTAACAGTGTCAAATACTCCAGGTGTCTCCTTTAGGAATGATTGGTGGGGCAGATTATTGGGACAGAGAAATTCTCCGAGGAAAACTAAAATCCTAGATGAAATAAGAAACTGTTTTACTAGCTTCAAGAACATAAAACTAGGGAGGAATGACCTGAATGAAAATAATAAAGACAGAAAATCAAGATATCACTTAGAAGCACATTTGTTATTTGGGCATTTGGCCGTTCTACAGAACAGATTTAAAATGAGTGGTAATTTTGTTTGCCCTGGAGAACAAAAGAATAGTAGTAAGAGCTTGGGGTTGGCCAGCCATGGGCTCTTAGCTAAGATCTCAACCAAACCAGACCAAACCAGTTCCCACTTCCAACAGAATCTGGAAGAAACTCTTTATGTTAGGGAGGTAGAGAAAATGAAAAAGTACAGAAATACATAGTGTCTCTTAGAGTGTATAAATCAAATAACAAGCTAGACATATAACTAGAGCCAAAATTAAGTACCGGATATGCAAGAGATATTTCAAGTCAGAAATGCCTCTAAAGTCAAGCTTTAGTGACAAAGAATGCCTTTGAAAAAGCAGTGATGACCATCACCATTTCAATAATTTTCCAACAGAAATGGTGGGCACACAAGGAAATAAACAACTGTGTTTGACAACCAGGGAATGCCAGACAAATGAAACTGACCTGCAGAATCCAGTAGCGTCCGAATAAGATATTATTTAATAAATTTATTTATTTATTTATTTATTTATTTATTTGTCTTTTAGAGACAGGGTCTCCTTGTAGCCTGAACTGGCCTGGAACTCAGCATGTAGACCAGGCTGGCCTTGAACTCACAGAGATCTGCCTGCCTCTGCCTCCAAGTGCATGTGCCACCATGCCTGGCTTGTTTAATCCACTTAAAGAAAAAATAATCTTCTGTACAAAGATAATGAAAATAAATGTAAAGGGACTCTAGAGATTTATAATAAAAAAATAGAATTTCTAGAAGTGAATATTGCAAAAATTGCAATTAAAATATGCATGCTCCTGTCTGAGAGTAGGCTGCATATGGCAGAAAAGAAAATTCTCAGTAGTGTATCAAGGGAAGACTTCAAAGGGCAGCTTAGAGGCAAGGTGATAAAACATGGAAATCATGGGGTGAAAGGATAAAAAATGAAGAAAAGAATGAAGTAAAAATATATAGAGAATACTGTTGGGTCTCCAAGACATTTCCTTAGCATTTATTCTTTGGAGTTTATTCTAATATCATTCAAAAATATGTAAATAAATGAGAACTTCATTTAAATACAACACTGACCCTGACAGAATAAAATGAATAATTCACTGTCAGTATTGGCAAGCTCCTAAAGTCAATTCCATAAAAATGTGTAGGCATACCTCTAGACACATTTCCTTATTGAAAAAGGAATATTAGAACTCCTTTGTTGTTTATTGGATCACTTGTATGCACTACTTTTGTTTGAGGCGACAACACATAGTTGATAAATTTCGAGCATTAATTATTATGTCATTTTGAATTTGCAGCATTTGTGTGGGTGATAAAATCTACTCCAAAGTCAATTTTACGTGTTACTAAACTTATTTTACCCGTGCATTTCGACAACCTCCGTGATCCTTCCTCATTTCTACTTCTGTCTCTATGTCTCTCTCCCTCTCTTTTTCCCTGTTCCTGTCTTCTTTCTTCCCTCTCCTCTGCCTTTGCTTGGATCAAGAAAAATAACTGTATTCTGTCATCATTTTGAAAAGAAGTCTACAAAGAAGGTGTCTGCAGATCTGTTTTTGTTCTAAGTGCTCTCTTTTATATTTGGAAATATAAAAATTTTCTTCCTTTGTCTTTGTGTTTCTTTTTTTCTCTTCACAGGCTGTGCATGTGTGAGCCCCAATTTCTTCTTTTATTTTTAATTAATTAAAAATATAATCTTGTCAAAATACAGGTGACAAAACTATTGCTATTCAAAATATGCACCATACATTGATAATTGTATATTGCAATTATTTTTTTTAGTACAGTCAAGGTAAGAAATACATCCATTGTCTCGCAATGTTACTTTCTAGATACAAAGAACACTCAAGATTTATTCTCTTAGCAAAATTCAAGTAATCAAATTATTGTCTTCAGCCATTAGGTTTTATGTTATGTGGCTAGAATGAACTCACCCCTGCTGCACCTTTGTGTATTTCTTCATTTCCGTCACTCTCAACCTTCAGGAAACACTATTCTGCTCTTAAGTCTGACTTTTTTAGATTCTGTATTTAAGTGAAAACATGCACTATTTGTTCTGTTTCTGTCTTAATTTACTTGGCATTTATTTCCCTCTGTTCTTCCTTATAGTAAGATTCATTCTCTCTCTCTCTCTCTCTCTCTCTCTCTCTCTCTCTCTCTCTCTCTCTCTCTCTTTCTCTCCCTCCCTCCCTCCCTCCCTCCCTCCCTCCCTCCCTGTATGTGTCTATCTGTCTCCTCTTTCTCTCACCACAAGTTAAATAGTGTACATCTGTGGATTCAACCAACCATACACTGAAAATATCAGAAAAAAATGAACTGGTAGTAACAAACATTTAAAGGTGTTTTTCCTTGTTATTTTCTGTAAGCAGTATAGTGTGTCAGCTATTTACACAGCATTCACGTTGTATTAGCTACTATAAGTAATCTAAAGATAGTTTGAAGTACATGAAAATATATACTTTAGTTACAGGTGCTTTAGTAAAGTATAGGTACTTTAATAAAGAATAAGTACTTTAGCATCAGAGGATTATCGTATTCGCATGGTCTTGGGACCATTCCTCCTGAAAACTGAGGGTCACCTGGATATCACGGTTTCATTAACCATTCACTCACTGACAGATCTGTGTTTCTATGTCTTAAGCGCTGTGCATAATGTAATTTATAATTAAGAATGCAGATACTTCTTCAAGGTACTGATTTCATATCATTTTAGTACAAAGTATGAAGAATGATTATGAATCACTTAGAAATTTTATTTGAATCCAAAAGCATCCATCTTCTTTCCTAATGTTACTTGTGATTTGCTTTTCTAGATAGAGTGTATATAACTTACCTTTTCTCCATACCCTTGCTAATATTTTTTACGTATTGTCTTTTTTACTTTTACATAATAGCCAACCAACTATGTGAGGTGGTAGTAAATTTCCCTATTGGTTAGTGATAGTAGCACATTCTAAGAACAATTTTGGCCATTTGTGTATCTTTGTATAAAGATTTGGTCAGATCATTTGTCCATTTGAGGAATGCTTTTTATTTTAACATGCTTTGGTTTATGTTATTCAATAATTTATTACATAATTATATCATATTATATATTAGACATACCCAACATATATTTTTGGCTGTTAATATTTTCTTTTTTTATTTAATCTATTTTGGCTGACATACACAAAAATTAAGTTGTATTCATAGGGTCACATGCTGTTTCATGCATATATACATTGTTTAAAAGTTAAAACTGCTGAATATGTCTAGGTCATTAAACATGTATAATTTCATTGTGGTTAAAAATTCCACAGTTCTGAAGAAAGTTATCCCCTTCTTTCTTTGAGGCTTTTGAAATGCATGCAATATCACGTCTATATTGATCCTACTGTAAAATTGTACACCATGCTAATCTTTTCTTAAATATGTGAAATATTTCCCCCAATTTGCAAGTTTACTTTCCATTTTGTTAGTAGTTTGTATGAAAGAGGTTTGTCAGCATGATGTTTTACTATTTGCTCAGTTGAGGCTACCTTCTTGAGCTTTTAGTGTCCTATTCAAAATGAAGCCTTGATCACATTGAGGAACTTTTCCTCTGCTTTCTTCTGCATGTTTTAGAATTGCTGTTCTTTTATTCACTTTATGTTAATTTTTGACAGGAATAAGAAAGTTGCCAAATTTCATCCTGTGCCTTTGAATATCCAGTTTTCCCCAGCACTATTTACAGAAGGGCCCTGCCTTGCTGCATTGTATATTCTTAACGCCTGGGGGAAAATTTAGCAGGACACACATTCTTAGGTTCATTCTTGGGATCTGTATTCTCTCCCATTCTATAGTTTTGTTTCATACCATACTGGCTGTCTAGATCTTCTCTGCCTGCAGTACTTATTTGTTCTTTAGTAAAGTATCTCAACTTCTCAAGCATCCTTTTCCTTGACTAAAACTAATAAACAATAACACTAACTTCAAAAAAACTAATTTGTACGAGGCATTTTGGTGTTCTGTGAGTGTAAATGACGGGTACATGCAGAGCTTCTGGAGTTTCTACATGGCAATATTTTTATGAGAATGTGTAGCATTTTTAAATTCTTTTGTTTTGCCTTAAAAGTGCTAAGATTTTTAGGATATATGATATAACTTAATCATATTTAATTAAATGGAGTGCATTAATTATGCATAACAAATAGTAAGGTGTCCAAAGTATATTTAATTTTTGTTTTCCCCTCAATTAAAAAATAGAGGGGCTATCACACTAACTCAGCCCTAGAAGACATGAGGGCCAAGAAGTACAGAATCTGCAGAGGGGTGGCCACGCCCTGTGGAAGCCTGTGCTTCATTCCCGGCTTGGTGATGTGTTTAGCATCTGCATGTCTCCCTGTGGACTGGGTCACTATTCTTGTCATCACATTCTTATCTCTTTTTCCATGTTTCTAGGTTCCGGCGTATGTTTATCCCCCACTTCCTAATAGAACATGTTAGGAAGATGAAAGAGGACTTTTATTGCATGAAACAAATTCCTCAAAACAAAGCATTTCAATAATGTCATGGATTAAGGAGTAAGCAACCCACTTGCTTCTCATCTCCCAAAGAGAAGAGGAAGTTGTCCTACTATTGACAACTTGGATCTTTGATTCATAACAGCTGAATATAGATATGCACTTTTACTATTTCCCAGACAATCCAAGGATCACGGAATAATTCCATTAGGAATAAGTTTTCTGAAACTTTTGTTGAATATTTTGACTCTGCTTGAATTTCAACTTCAAAAGACAATTATTATTTTAAACAGTGAATATTCATTTAGAATTACCCTCCTATTTTTTACTTTTCAGATAAAGTTTCTCTCTCCTGCATTCTTTGTTTTCATATATGATAGATAATTTTCCCTCTGGGAAATATCCAGTTGGTGCTATTTTAGCATAATCAACAGCTAACAATTTATCTCTGCTTTTGTTTGAATTTTTCTTATTTTTTCTGCTTTAAACTTCATGAGGTTAATAATAAGTACATGGGGACCATCCTCTGCCTAGACAGTGCTAGCCCTAGTCTTCCCCTTCATTCTATATTCATACCTACTGAGGCCTGTGAAACAAACCTCATACATTTTATCAATTCATTCATTCCAGCTACAAGCACTTTAATTCCTGTAACTAAATGACAATATTCTATTTTTATATGCCTACTCTAGCAGTATATATAAAAAACCCTGGTTTTTTAATAACTGTTTAGGGTTCAAATTTTCCATTTATTTTTGTCATTTTTATATCCTGGTTTTTAATAGAAATGAAAATAATTCACTTAATTACAACTATTATTTAAACTTTTAAACCATTTTTCATGCAATTTCTTTTTAATTTTTTGGTTGAAATTAGTCCTCTTCTTTTTACACATAAATCTTAGTTGTGCTCACCTAACCCTGTAATAGCACTTAAAATGTTCTTTTGGTCTCTGCAGTTCCTGTGAATTCTTGGTAGATTCTAGATGCTTACTAAGATTCACGATTGACTTATGGAACAAATCACTCTGTTTATGGTGGTATTTCTTCCATCAAGGGGGACAGAGAACTGTTGTATTTTTTCTCTCCTTTGTGAGGTTAACACTCATGATTATGCCTCAGCCAACATTAATTAAGATTCGACTTAGCATTTCTAAAGCTTGATCTCTGGTATATGTCACTGAGAACAATTTTTCTGAAATTTTTGGTATAGTGATAAAAGATTACTCTGGGATTTGGTACTTGGAAGTCAATTTTGCTGCACCTAAAATTGTTGGCTCACATTTTCTTTCTTGTGTATGTTAGATTTCCTTTCTTTCTCTTTCTTTCTTTCTTTCTTTCTTTCTTTCTTTCTTTCTTTCTTTCTTTCTTTCTTCTTTCCTTCCTTCCTTCCTTCCTTCCTTTCTTCCTTCCTTCCTTCCTTCCTTTCTTCCTTCCTTCTTTATTTTTCTTTCTTTTCTCTCTGATATTAACACTCATGGTGAGTAGATATGATAGAAATTTTATTTAATTTCTTAATCAACTCAGTGGAGTTCTTGCTATATGAGTCTATGCAGGAGGCTTCTCAGTTAATCATCTGGTGGGAAATTAATTTGTATTAACTTTAATAGAAATCATGGGCTAGAATCACTCTCAGCTGCCTAGCACTTGGGCTTTGCATTGTTATTTTTTATAAAGTGTGTGTGTGTGTGTGTGTGTGTGTGTGTACACAACTCATTTTATCCTTTCTGAAATCTCCTGATTGTATTTTTATTTTTCTCTCATTTTCATCTTAGTCTCTCATTTCAATAGCTATTTCTTCATCTATGATATTATCATAGTTCATACATGGATAGAAAAGAAAATTTCAGGAGAAATCTGAGTTCTGAATACTTCTTATGTTCATTTTTGTTTCATAGACAAATTTGAAAAAATAAAAATGATGTTCAGAACTAAAACAGGCAGAAAATAAGCTTTCTAAACATATACGTACTCATCTATCTGAAACTATTTCCTCTCTTTGAATAAGAACACAAAGGATAGCCATTGAGGATAACAGTGCCAACACAATGTGAGAGAGGGTGATATCACGCTGCTGATGCCGGGTCTGGGTGGATCCCAGCTCCGTCATGTGAAGACTGAGCAATGTGGGCAAGTATCTAACCATTGTGTGCTTCAACCTTTGAAAAATCACCTTTGGAGAAAAAAAAATCCATTATCTACTTCCAAAAAGGACAGAAAATTAACATCATTTATATGCAGTTCCTGGAAAACAGTACAAACTCAGTTGCTAAAACATTATTTATTATATCCTGGGATGTTCTGAGGAAAACTCAAATCATTGAGTTCAAAGTATGTTTCCCAGTAAATTTAATTAACTCATGTTTGAATGCTAATAAGAATCAAATAAATCACAGTTTCAATTTACCTGAATAGTTTTTCTATGTAGTTTTTATCTCTATAAGATGGAAATTTTATTTTCCTGTCTTTCTCTAAATTTTTCATTGTGCTAGTCTAGATGTTGGCAACTGGCCAAGTATGTAGGTGGACTCTTCCTTTTAAAATACTAAATTTTGGATCATGCTGAAGCTATTAACTTTTAAAACTGATCAAATGGCTCATCTGATTGTAATTTTTGTTTTTCTTTTCCCTTTAAAAAAAAAGAAATACAGTTTATGTGGATTTCTTAGAATGTCTCTGTTATTCATAAATTAAAGAAGAAAAATATTTTCAAACATTATGAACAGATAGGAATTATCCAAGCTCTTTAAAAATTGCAACTACATGGGAATACAATATCATTTATTTTTACAAAATTAGTCTCATTGATTAAATTATTGTCAAATCTCTGTCCCCATAAATAAAAATCAAGGTCTTTTACAATTCTCCAGCACAAATGGATGTCTTTGTTTGTTGGTTGGTTGGTTGGTTGATTTTGTTTTTCTGAGTCTGGGTTACCTCACTGAGCATAATTTACCTGTGGATTTCATGGTTGTATATAATTCCATGATGTGTATGTAACAAATTTTTATTAATCATTCGTCAGTTGAAGGGCATTTAACTTGTTTCCATTTCCTGGATATTGTGAAAAAGGCAGCAACAAACACGGCTGAACAAATATCTATGTAGTATTAAATCAAGTTCTTTGGGGATATTCCAAGGCGTGGTATAGCTGGGTCACATGGTAGATCTGTTTTTAGTTGTTTAACAATTCTCTGGACTAATCTGCATACTGGCTGTACCAGTGTGCAATACCACCAGCAGTGGATGAGGATTCCCCTTTCCTTACATCCTCATCAGCATTGATTGTCAGTTGATTTCTTGGTCTTAGCCATTTTGAGGGGTAAGATGAAATCTCAGAGTAGTTCAAATTGGCATTTCCTTCATTGCCAATAGTGTTGAACACTTTTAAAGATGTTTCTTCATCATTTTTAGTTCTTTTGAGAGCTCTCTGTTCAGATTCATAACCTATTCTTTTTATATTGAAGTTTTCTGCATTTCAGACAACATTTCTTATTATCGAATTTAGACCCGTTTTCCCTTCATTGGCCCCCAACCTAACCTGGCCAGAGTCCATAAATTCTGCCATACATGACTTTCATCTTTTTCTCAGTTTTTTTTTTTTTTTCAGTGTGGAAATTTATTGTTTGGGGCACAAGCTTACTGTTTCAGTCAGTTCTTTGACTCAGTCTTTTTGTTGTTGTTTTTGTTATTCCTTCCAATTTGTAGCTTAAAAACATGTATATGTGCACACCACACATATACCAAAGTTATCATGTCTGAAACTAAACTATAAGTTAATTCTAAAACATGTTTAGGGATTCACGTTTTGACAGTAGGGTTGTATGCAGGTAAAGAAAAAATATTACATGACATAGCAACTTGATGAATAAAATCAGGTATTATATTTACTAAAGAGAAAAAAAAAGAATTTAGTGTTTTTGCAAATAAGAGATTTGGTGCTAGGATCCACATATTAGGGACACCATATGTTGTTTGTTTTTCTGAGACTGTGTTACCTCACTTAGCCTAATGGCTTCTAGTCCATTTACCTGCAAAGTTCATGACAATTGGATATTTTATGTCTACTTTTATTTAGTTCAGTAACATAAAAAGCTAAGTGGAAGGAAGAGTGAGAAAGGCCTATGTGTATTGGATGAGTTAGGATTAATATCTTTGTCTTGGCTGAAGTGGTAAGAGGTAGTATTAGCCATAGGCCTGAGTATACATACATGCCTGTACTTTCTGGTTTAGTATGGAATGCATCTCAGCTCGGCAGGCACTTGCCAAATGTACATTATGCTACATGAATACAATGCTGTGTCTCCCTGTAACTTGATTATATGGCTCATTATCTGTATGGCTCATAAATCCTGAGAATTTTGAAAAAGAAAACAAGTAACTGGTTAAGTTTCTTCTATTTTAAATAGGCATTGTCTCCATTTATAAATACAATGACTGGATAAAGTAATGCAGGAGTTAGGAATAGGTGATACAATTAGAAGTGTGAATACACCCAGGTGTAGAGATCAGATTTGGGGACCTCGGTTTACCATATATAATAATGATGATATTAAAACTGATTACAAAATTAAAGATTTGGAGCACAAAATAATTCCAGGAAAATCTGATGGTGGAATAATTACTGACACTCCAAAAAAAACCTAGTAACACTTCTTGAGGGAGGTGAATATTGAACTGACCATTTCTCATTTATTGAGTCAATATTGGAAAATAATTGCATATCCAGTTCCAGCCTCGGGATGTTCCTTTGGGACTTGGGACAGGATGTTTTCTCTTAACCTTTTTTCTTTCCTTTTTTTCCCTCATTTTAACTAGAAAAGGAAAAGACTTCCTTGCCAGATTTTTTTTAAACCTGTGTAAGTAATAAACTTGTACCCAAGAATGCAGTTGTTAGAAAGAACTGTTATCTATTTAAAACTTACGGAAACACTTAATTTTTAAGGCAACATTAACTGAGGTTGAATTATGGAACAATTCCTCCGGAAGTTCATGTCAGAGAAGTGTTATTGTCACATAAATCCACTATGATCAGTTGAGTGACAGTGAATAGGAAAAGCACTTAAAATAATTGGACACTCAAGGGTACCTTTCCAAAGTCTGTTGTGACACGTAACTATGTCACCCACATTAAAACCAGTGGGAGTTTTGGGGCTGAAATTCATCTTTACAGATTAAAACCTTCTTTCTTAACACATAGCACTGTAGAAACTATCAGGGCAGTCCATGGGTACGTATCAACTGTTCATTGGAGAGTAATGGCGCTCACTTTCCCCCTCACATTTGTCTTTGCAAATTTGCTAGATTATAAATTCTGATGCATTCAACTGCAGACAGAAGGAGAAGATATGGTTTTGACTTTAGAATTTATATTATTAAAAGTATGACTTCTCTTCTGTTGGCTCAAAAAAAATAAGAACTTCCTTTAAAAACTGTGTCTTTCCATTTCATTGTAAAGCTTAAAGTTTTTAGGGATCCACTCTCTCTATGGGTATTAAACAGATGACTAAATTTTGTTTTAAATGTCTATAAGGCTTTTACATATGTGGAAGAATTATTTCCATGGTCTCTTTGGGGAAAATTGAAGGAAGATTTTCCAAACTGTGCAGAATCAGTTTGTACAGTCTGAATTATAGAAATATGTGTTTTAATTATCATAAAGGAAAATATAATATTTTTACTAATACAAATGGGAATTATAGATCACTTTCTCTTAATCCTTTAAGAATAAAGTAATATTAGACTGTAGTAATAAAAGTTTTCCTTCACTTATTAATTTATAGTATACAAACACACCATGGTTCTGTTATCATTTTAAATGGATTTAAATAAGAATCAAGTATAATACTTGGGCTAAATCATTATTAAAATATAATTATTGTTCAATTCCATGGTGTGGTCGAGCATATCTCTAATCCAAGCACTTGGGAGATGCAACCAAGAGAATCAGGTCATTTTCAGCTTTATAGGGGATGCTAGGCAGATCTGAGCTATATAATCCTGTCTTAAAAAACTAAGTCATATGTGCTTAAGAAAAATATATCTTCTGGGGCTGGAGAGATGGCTGCTCTTGCAGAGGATCCGGGTTCGATTTCCCAGCACCCACATGGCGGCTAAGAACTGTCTTTAACTCCAGTTGGGGGGGGGGATCCTACGCCCTCTTCTGACCTCCGCGGCATTGCATGACATGGGTGCATGAACCTACATGCAGACAGTACACTCATACACATAAAATAATAATAAATAAATAATTAAAAAAGAGAAATATATCATCTTTTCTCTTACGGTGTTTCTCTGGAAGACCTCCCTATCAAGCTGTGAATGTTACATGAACATTATCAGGTCTTTGTTCAATAGTGGTCTCTAAGTCTCTATGCCAGACCTGCACATGTACATTCTAACCTTGGGTAGCTCAGTGTCTGACTGAATAGTTCAACAAAAGAAATAAATGGAAATAAATTGAGAAGAGTAGATGACTTAGGGATAGTCAGTTGATTTGGTTATAATGTGCCCTGTCTTTATGAATTAGTGTGATTCTAAACATGGCACAAATAGTAGTGGGTCTCTTGCTATGTTATCAGCAGATTAAATAGTTCAAGAATCATACCATCACTCTATGTCCTTAAATTTGAATCTCATATTTTAAGCACAGAACTAGAAATCTAATACAGCACTATGCATCACTATAACACAATTCTTCAGGCATTTATCTGAATGCCTATTAGTGATAAGAAGCTGAAGTTTCTCTAGATTACTAAATGTGTTGGCCTGATCTGCCTTAGACATTTTTCTCTATGTAAATTTCACATCTACATACAGGAAATATTGCTTTTCATTTCAGTCACAATGGTAAGACTTCTCTTCTGCTGTTCATCTTTTATTTGTTAAATTTTCTCTGGATTGTCCTAGGGTGACCTTCACAGAGCACAGAGGAAAGATGAGAGTAAGCTGTATGTGAAGGCAACACAGGATGCAAATACTAGCTAGACCCTCAAAGTCTTCAGTGGCTCTAGGGAACTGACCCTGTGAGTTGAAGACTACTGCTTTGATAATTTTAAGAGGTTCATTGTTTATTATAAATTCTCTCTCTTTCAGAGGTGGCAGGGGAGTTATATATGATTATAAATTACTTCCTACACTTCTGCCTTTGCACTCACCCATGCTTCCAGTGTGTGTGTGTGTGTGTGTGTGTGTGTGTGTGTGTGTGTTTGTGTGTGTATGTGTATTTATGATGAATAGGGGAAGTAAAAGCATATAGAAAGAAATGAGAGAGAAAGAGAGAGAGAGAAAGTAAAACTTGGATGCAGCTAATGTGTTTTAGTCTTAATTCAAAGGATTAGATAATTTTAGAGCAGTGAGAAAACAAACTGAGTTATGTGGCTACAGAATGCAGACCACAAAACACTAAGGATTTATTTGCTTTGAACCTGTCATTTTGCTGATGAGAAATGTATGTGCATAGAGGATAAGTGGATTAATAACTCAACCAGAAGCTGAAATTAATCAGTTAGATTGTGGAATATGAGATTTGAAATTCCTACAACTTCTGAATTATCTTTCCATCATATGGTGTAGTTTTGATGAAATTCGTTTTTAAATGCAAAATGATATTTTGATATTCAACAAATATGAATTCATTTAACTACCCTTGTATGGAAAATTTCATAAAACTAAAAGATTCTACAGTAGCCCCTTTGATTAATTCTCCTGGAATTATTTATTCTAAGAACATTACATCTTTCTATATATTTTATGTATTAATTTTATTTTCTGCATATGAGTGAACTGCCTTCATGTATGTAAGAGCACTGTGTCACACAATGCCTGTGGAGGTCAGACGAGAGTATTGGATGCTCTAGAATTGGAGTTACAGAAGGTTGTTAGCTACCATAAGGGTGCTGGGTCCTCTGCAAGAGCAGTTATGTGAGCCATCCCTCTAGCCCCAGAATATTAAATCTTTATAGATGCAACTTTAGATTTTTTGCTTTCTGTTGTTTAGCTTTCTAATTTTTAGCTCAGTTGTATTCCACTTCCCTTTAGATTTATTATTAAGTCCAAATCCTGTGTTGATTTTTAAAAAAAATATCATATGCTATTGACATCCGTTTTCCTCTCATTAAAACTCTACTACATCTGCTGTTCTTATTTTTTCTTACTTCATCTCTCTCCTCTCAGTAGAAGGAAGAACCAACCATTTGTACATTAATTTGAAATGTCCTAAATCCAGCCATTGAAGCAACCAATCCATTTTATTACTCATCTTATTATTTTTCCTCTAATTTTATGAGGAATTTCAAATGTATGCAAAAGAAGAGAGTTTGACATTATAAATCCTGTTTGGCATGGAGCCTTAATATCATCAGAATTCTACCATTCTTAAGAATTTAACTGTCATGGGCTGGAGAGATAGCCTAGCGGTTAAGAGCACCGACGCTCTTGCAGAGGACCCGGGTTCGATCCCCAGCACCCACATGGCGGCTAAGAACCGTCTGTAACTCCAATTCCAGGAGAACTCCAGTTCCAGGGGAATCCAAGACCCTCTTCTGACCTCCGCGGCATTGCACGACACGGGTGCACAGACCTGCATGCAGACAATACATTCATACACATGCAAAAATAAATAATAATAAAAAAAATTAAAAGAAAAAGAATTTAACTGTCATAAGTGTGATCTTCCCTCTGCCAGATATATTATGAGACAAATTCCAAGCAACATAGTTCAATGGTTATTATTTCAATTGCAGTTATAACACCTTTGTTTCATATTCTTTGATGTACATGCCAAAATTTACAATAGTTTCTTAATAATTTTGTAAATACTTTGTGCATTTGTCCACAGTTATTAAGTTAGAATCTAAAGAAGATCAACATAATGCTTATTAATTATTACCTGTAAAGTACTTTATATATAAATAACAACCTACTCACTTAAAAATCTTTTAAAATATTTTATACCTTTATCTGCTGAAAAATGTTTTTCTTAATTTCAACTGAAGGCTTGTCCACAGTCACATTGGTAGATTTAATCTCTTAATGCCATTAACCCATATTTTCATTCACCATGATATTTCATGAAACTCATAATGGTATAGAGGGGATTGAGTAAATTCAAATTGAATTTTAAGTGTTAGCAAAGACAAAAATTCAATGCCACCATATCATATCTAGTAATAGGTTGTTCCCTAATTGTTAAAGTACACATCAAATATTAATGTAGGTATTTAAGCACCCTGTGGCAAACATTTCCAAATTTATGGTCTCATTTGGTTACAGAATGTAGTAGAATTCTAAGTGTATTTCTCCTATATGCACTAAATTAAAAATTACCTTATCTACCATTTATTTGTTATTTAACTAGCTTGCTAATTTCTGAAATATAGAACAAATGTTTGTTTTATACATTAATGAATTAATTTTCAGAATAAAGTATTGATGTCTTGTGGAAGGTAAATTTATAAGTATATTTTGTTTGGGGAATATAAGAGCACAAGTTTATGTACTTTCACAAATAAACTTGCTATTTTAGTATAGCAGTTATTAATTGAACATTTGAATGTTTCCACAAACTGTTCTTGACCTTTTGATAAGAATTTAAGAATGTTTGATATAAGCCTTTCCACTTCAGCCAACATAAGCTGCCTCAATTCATAGTATATATTTATATCCAAACCCAGAATTACCCGTTTTATCAGAAATTCTGGCTTCTTTTATGTGAAATGGTATTTAGAGAACATACTCCATTTTCTAAAATGTTCAATACATGAGGATTGTGATTGCCTATAGAGTATTATAATGAACTTCACTAAAATACTTTACTATAATAGAAACATCTGTGAAATTAATATTATGTACTGGAGAGTTTCAGTCGTCAACTAGATACCCCTTGGTAGAGGGAACTTCAGTTGAGGAATTGACTCCATTGGATTGGTCTGTGAAACATTTTCTCAGTTGCTGAGTAATATGGCATTGTCACCTCTAGGTTTATGATCCTGTGTTTTAAAAGAAAACAGGCTGAGCACTGGCCAGAGGAGCAAGCCAGTAAGCAGTGAAACTCCAAGGTCTGTGTTTCAGCTCCTGCTTCCAGGCTCCTGCCTTCAGTTCCTGCCCTGGCTTCCCTCAATGAGCTGTGAGGTGAAATAAATCCTTTCTTCCCCAAGTTAGTTTTGGTCAGAGTTTTTATCACAACAATAGATGGTAACTAGAATAGGGAAAACAGGTTGCTACCATTTCTTTGTATAATTATTGAAACTTATCTACAAGCATGGGATCATATAAAAATAAGAAACACACAAACATATAAACATTACCTGAATTTACACAGATACTGTCAAATAAGAATAAATATTACAAAGTTCTGGACTACTTTTTTCAAATGTATGTTTATTGAATTTTTGTGCATTTCATACACTACATCTTATTCATACCTACTCCTCCTATAGTCCATGGATTGGATTTCATGCATTCTGTCATGGAATCAAGATTGTGTTCCCAGATGTCCTTTGGTGTGAGTTCATTCACTAGAGCCTGTTCGTCTCCCCAAACTTTTAAAGAATCTCTTTAATCATATTGAGATATTCAGTTCATAGTGAAATCAGTGCAGTTACTTTTCCACTTTATTCTACATACTCTAGCAAGACCACTTAATGTATTTTTATACCATTTAATGGTTCGTTTATTATTTGAATATTTCTAAGTTAAGTTCAATAAACGAAAAATGTTTGATTTCACTAGAATAATGTCTTTTTGACATTTCATTATATGAAATTCAATTAATTCTTTTCTGATTTCTAAAGATGCCTTTTAAAATTCTAACATTGTTTCTTGATTACATAAAAGAATCGAAACTAGCTGGGCGTGGTGGCACACGCCTTTAATCCTAGCACTTGGGAGGCAGAGGCACGTGGATCTTTATGAGTTCAAGGCCAGCCTGGTCTACAGAGTGAGTTCCAGGACAGCTGAGGCTACAGGGAGACCCTGTCTCAAAAAGACCAAAAAAAAAAAGAATTGAAACTAAGTGAAAATTGTAAAAGTTGCAGTCAGAATTATATTCCATACCCTTCATCTATACACATTTCTTACTCTTTATTTCAAAACTCGATGGTTTCTTCTTGGATAAAATGTATTTTTATGTATAAATAATCAAACTCTCCTCTACAGAAGATGTGTGTTTTGTACCCTACTTATTCCCTGAACAACATATAAGAGATCACTTTAAAGCTGTATAGATGAGGTATGCCTTGCTGTAGAGCATTGTGGAGGATAACATAACTTATTCAGATCATTTCAGTTGCTAGGACTTTGAATTATATCAATATCTGTTAGTAACACATAGCCTTACCCACATAGTCTTTACTTTTTTGGGGGGAGGGGTGTATCTGTATCACTAATATCAGTTTTATAAAGGTGTCTGCAAAGGACAAACAAATATTTTTTTTTTTGTTACTGGAAAAGGGCTAGTTTCTTTGTTAATTAAATTTCTTTTGGCTGACATACAGAAATATAAAATTGTACATATTAATAAGGTCACGTCAAGTTTCATGCATGTATACATTGCTTAAACCTTAAATTCTCTGAACATGTCTATGTCGTTAAACATGTATAATTTCTTTGTGGTTAAAATTTCCACAGTTCTTTCTTTGTGGCTTTTGAAATGCATGCAAATTACATCTATAGTCATCCTACGTAAACTCATATACCAAAGCATCATGCTCTATGTAATTGCAACTTGGTATTCATTGATTAGTTCATCCACATACCAAAAAGGCTAGTTTCTTAAAAGATTTCCAAGGCAAAGACATCACTAAACTTCAATAACTGCCACCCTCAATAATTTCAGGTAGAAATAGAATTTGAACAGCATGACAACACCTGGTTGGATCATCTCTGGTGATCAGAATGTGAATGCGACTTACATTTTTCTTTTTTTTTTTTTTTTGGTCTTTTCGAGACAGGGTCTCCCCGTAGCCCCAGCTGTCCTGGAACTCACATTGTAGACCAGGCTGGCCTTGAACTCACAAAGATCCGCCTGCCTCTGCCTCCCAAGTGCTAGGATTAAAGGCGTGCGCCACCACGCCCGGCTGTATCTTACATTTTTATAACTACATAGGTATAAGTGTTTGTGTCAAAGCTGTGTTTATTTGTACAGAGTGCACAGGAAGCTTGTGAAATTATAGACACAGTAGATTTAAAAAATTTCATCTTTATTGATGTACAACAAATTCTTTTATAGGCAGGTTACATAGCACTAAGAGCTTTATCCAGACTGCTCTTGAAATTATTTCCAGATCAGGGGCTGGAGAGCTGGCTCAGTGGTTAAAGAGCACCAACTGCTCTTGCAGAGGACCTGGGTTCGATTCCCAGCTCCCACATGGTGGATAAGAACTGTCTTTAACTCCACTTCCAGGGGAATCTGACACCTTCTTCCGACTTCCACAGCATTGGATGACAAGTGTGCACCTACCCACATGCAGACAGTACACTCATACACATTAAAAAAAAAAGAAATTATTTCCAGAGTGAAGGATTTTATATATTGTGTTGATGGTTTTAGTTTTTATCTATCATTCTCTAAGTTGTTGGTTAATAATAATTATGATTTAAGTGACTTTATTTTTAAATTCAGGAAAAGGAGAATTTTGTGACTTCACACGCTCATATTTTCCAATCTACACAATTCTGACTCATGCACTTCCTTACCTCCTAAGAAATGAGATGAATTTTTTATCCACCAGACATTTTTCATATTTAAATATCAGAAAAGATTATACAATCTAGATACAGCCAAAAATGTTTGAAATTTATAAACACTGCTGGGAAAATATACAATAGCTGTCTTCAGAAAGTGTCTGAAGTACACAAAACATCAATAAAAGCATTATATAAAAAAAAAGAAAGTGAGTTTCTCACTGCTTCTCATTTACATTCTGAAAACACAATGAAACAAGAACCAGACGCCCTTTCCATATTTGTACCTTTGATTAAATTAGACACTTATGGTAAATCAAAATGTACTTTCTAAGCACAGGATAGGAAGCCAAATTGCTGTTTGGGCTGGAGATTTTCTGGAGAAAAAAAAATAAAGCACATTGTTTTGATTTGGTCAGTGCATCAGCGAGTATAATTTCGCAATTGACTGAAGAGATGCTGTAATACCTTATACAAACACGATTTGTAACCTTCTAACCTCCCTTATTCTGTGCATACAAATGAAACTATTTTTCATCTATAACAAACTGCAGAAACATAAGCAGAACAAAGTCTCCAAAAAGCCATTCATCAGTTTTCAGCTACAAACATTAGAGTTAGAAACCATGAAATGTTGCCTGTAAGCTAATCTTTTTAGATAATACCCAAAATATATGGTTATTATCATATTTGTTTCTACATAGAAAGCTTTATTTTGGCTCGCTGTCTGAGGGTGCAGTCTATCATAGGAAGGAATTTGTGGTGGCAGGAACGTGAGAAATATGAGCAGGAGAAAGGTGAACGTTGGTGTTCAGCTCCCTTTTTCTTTTTTGTTCAGTCTGGGATTTCATCACACATCCAGTTTGGGTCTTCCCTCTTCATTTAAACATTTCTGGAAACACCCTAGCAGACACGTTCAGAGAGGCAGTTCTATCATTATTCTCGATACTATCAGGTTGACAAGACAAAGTATCACAAATGATACTGAATTAAGGAATGTCTGGAGAGTGTTTAAGAGCTTCTGTTATGTTTATATCTGTGGGGCTGGAGAGAGGGTTCAGTGGTTAAGAGTACTGGCCTCCATGATATGGCCCATATTCTGAGGAGGCCGAAATCCCCTTAGCTGTTTAGTCCACAAGCTGGGTATTTCAGTAGTCCCCATCTGGCATTAAAGGTTTGGAGGATCTTGGAGAGACATGAGTCCTCAGTCCATACTGGAAGGTTAAAAAGCTGTGTGTGTCTCATGTCTTTAAGGAGTGCCAAAAGCGGTGGCAGCCACAGGGTAGATGCACTTGCCAGTAAGAATTGAAGACAGGCCAAACCACAGTATTCTCTCCTTTTTTTTTTCTTTTTGTCTTTTTACTAAGATCTCAAGTTTTATGTCTGCAGTACAGTTTCTCTGGTCTTACTGATTATTTATTTCAGGTTGTACAGGGGTATCGAGATAGGACTTCATTTTGGGGACCATGGGAGGGAAAGACCCCAATGAGGAGCAAAAGTGCAGGATTGTTGGTTGTTTGGGATTTCCAGGGAGGAACCTTCAAGCACTTTCTTAAGGAAAACATGACATTTTAGGGGGAAAAAAAATCCTCTAATTCAAGTGATATGCATATATATCCCTATATATATGTGTGTATATATATGACGAGCTTTGAGAGTTCTGGCCCACCCCACATCTAGTTCACTCTCTGCTTCCTGCTTGCTGTTGAAGATGTGATCTGTCAGCATCCTGCTCCTGCCCCTGTGCCTGCCACTTGCTGTGTCTCCCTGCCAGGATGGACTGTTTACCTCTGCAACCATCAACCCAAATCAACTCTTTGTTCCATAAGTTGCTTTTTGTCATGGTATTATACCACAGCAACAGAAAAGCTAACTAATACAGATGACTTTCTGATGGTCTGAGTCTTTCTTCATCTTAAAGCCAAGTTACTACTGCTATTGCCTGTGAGTCTTAACAAGTGGTGTGTCATATCCTGGAAATCAAGGCTTCTTCAGTGTGTTTTTCTGAAATGGACCAAACCAAGACTTGTGTTCACTATTTTTTCTGTATTCTTTCATTTCATCCTCACAGTATCCAATGATCAGATGCTCAGACAGAACTCAGAGGGATGAAGACACTTACTTGACATCACTAGGCAATGGATGTATGGTGCAGCTGGGGACCAGAAACCTATATCTTTCTGATGGCAGAATAAAGATCCGGGCAACCAGAGTGCCTCACTGCAGCTAATAGGATGATATACATAACCTTTTCCATTTGGGATTTTGAAAATAAGATTTTTTTTTCACATTCATACCCATTACCTGAGAGGTTCATATAAGGATTTCTTTCTTAACCACTTAATTGTATAATAACATTATTATCATTATAAAAACTAGAGCAAGTGTACAAAACCCATGGTGGTCCATAGTCTTAATTTTGTGAGGCTTAATCGTCATCATTTTTATAGCACAATGCAAGGACAAAAATAGAAAGTAATGTTGAAGGGTTTTACTTAGGGTCCTTCTTTTTGTATGACTAAAGCTTTTGTCTAAAAAATTAAATGTGAAATTAATGCACATTGTGATCTAATTATTATAATTATGAAAAAAATGTAAGGTGTCTCAACTATTTAATTTTGACAAGTGTCTGTGAAAATTAACTTTATCTTTTATAAGGATTTTAGTTTCCTTGACTGCTTTAGATGGGATTTCCAACAGTTCTTAATGTTGCTATTGCTTTCATGCAAGTTACTAGTGCCTAAGGTAGGATTGCCTACAATATCTGACATTAATGATCACATTACATGTGATCCAATGTGTAATTTATCAATTTATGAATTAAAATACAATCTTTTATCCAAAAAAAAAAAAAAAGAAGAGGAGGTAGAAATACTAAGAGCCAGAGGTGGTGCATGACCACNTCATTATTTAAAATATAATATTGTTCAATTCCATGTGTGGTCGAGCCTATCCTCTAAATCCAAGCACTTGGGAGATGCAACCAAGAGAATCAGGTCATTTTCAGCTTTATAGGGGATGCTAGGCAGATCTGAGCTATATAATCCTGTCTTAAAAAAAAATAAGTCATATGTGCTTAAGCAAAAAATATATCTTTTGGGGCTGGGAGAGCTGGCTGCTCTTGCAGGGGGACCCGGGTTTCGATTTCCCAGCACCCACCCATGGCGGCTAAGTAAGAAACGTCTTTAACTCCAGTCTGGGGGGGGGGATCCTACGCCCTTCTCTGACCTTCGGCGGCATTGCATTGACATGGTTGGCATTGCAACCTAACATGCAGACAGTACACTTCTACCCCATAAATAATATAAATAAATCTAACTAATTAAAAAAGAGGAAATCAAACTATCATTTTTTCTCTTACGGTGTTTCTCTGGAAGACCTCCCTATCAAGCTGTGAATGTTACATGAACATTATCAGGTCTTTGTTCAATAGTGGTCTCTAAGTCTCTATGCCAGACCTGCACATGTACATTCTAACCTTGGGTAGCTCAGTGTCTGACTGAATAGTTCAACAAAAGAAATAAATGGAAATACATTGAGACGAGTAGAGACTTAGGGTAGTCAGTTGGATTTGGTTATAATGTGCCCCCCCCCCCCCCCCCCCCTGTCTTTATTTGACATTAGTGTGATTTCTAAAACATTGCCACAAATACGTAGTGGTCTCTGCTATGTTATAGCAGATTAAATAGTTCAAGAATCATACCATCACTCTATGTCCTTAAATTTGAATCTCATATTTTAAGCACAGAACTAGAAATCTAATACAGCACTATGCATCACTATAACACAATTCTTCAGGCATTTATCTGAATGCCTATTAGTGATAAGAAGCTGAAGTTTCTCTAGATTACTAAATGTGTTGGCCTGATCTGCCTTAGACATTTTTCTCTATGTAAATTTCACATCTACATACAGGAAATATTGCTTTTCATTTCAGTCACAATGGTAAGACTTCTCTTCTGCTGTTCATCTTTTATTTGTTTTAAATTTTCCTGGATTGTTCTCGGCGTTGACTTCAACAGAGAGCAACAGAAGGAAAGATGAGAGTAGCTGTCTGTGAAGGCAACACAGGAATGCAAATACTAGTAGACCCTCAACGGTCTTCAGTGGCTCTAGGGGAACTGACCCTGTGCGTTGAAAGGACTACTGCTTGCTAATTTAAGCGGTTCATTGTTTTATTATTAAATTCTCTCTCTTCAGCGGTGGGAGGGGAGTTATATTCTTGATTATAAATTACTTTCCTACCTTCTGCCTTTTGCACTCTCACCCATGCTCCATGTGTGCGGTGTGTGTGGTGTGTGTGTGTGTGTGTGTTTGTGTGTGTATGTGTATTTATGATGAATAGGGGAAGTAAAAGCATATAGAAAGCAATGAGAGAGAAGAGAAGAGAGAAAGTTACAAAACTTGGATGCAGCTAATGTGTTTTAGTCTTAATTCAAAGGATTAGATAATTTTAGAGCAGTGAGAAAACAAACTGAGTTATGTGGCTACAGAATGCAGACCACAAAACACTAAGGATTTATTTGCTTTGAACCTGTCATTTTGCTGATGAGAAATGTATGTGCATAGAGGATAAGTGGATTAATAACTCAACCAGAAGCTGAAATTAATCAGTTAGATTGTGGAATATGAGATTTGAAATTCCTACAACTTCTGAATTATCTTTCCATCATATGGTGTAGTTTTGATGAAATTCGTTTTTAAATGCAAAATGATATTTTGATATTCAACAAATATGAATTCATTTAACTACCCTTGTATGGAAAATTTCATAAAACTAAAAGATTCTACAGTAGCCCCTTTGATTAATTCTCCTGGAATTATTTATTCCTAAGACTAATAAAGTCATCTTCTATTTATTTTATGTATTATTTTATCTCTGCCTCATGAGTGAACTGCCTTAATTGTATGTAAGAGCACTGTGTCACACACTGCCTGTGGAGGTCAGACGAGAGTATTGGCTGCTTCTAAGACTTGATTACGAAGGTTTGTTAGCTCCATAAGGGTTGCTGGTCCTCTGGCAGAGCAGTTAGTGACCCCATCCCTCTAGCCCCCAGACCAGAATATTAATCTTTATTAGATGCACTTTAGATTTGGTTTCTGTTGTTTAGCTTTCTAATTTTTAGCTCAGTTGTATTCCACTTCCCTTTAGATTTATTATTAAGTCCAAATCCTGTGTTGATTTTTAAAAAAAATATCATATGCTATTGACATCCGTTTTCCTCTCATTAAAACTCTACTACATCTGCTGTTCTTATTTTTTCTTACTTCATCTCTCTCCTCTCAGTAGAAGGAAGAACCAACCATTTGTACATTAATTTGAAATGTCCTAAATCCAGCCATTGAAGCAACCAATCCATTTTATTACTCATCTTATTATTTTTCCTCTAATTTTATGAGGAATTTCAAATGTATGCAAAAGAAGAGAGTTTGACATTATAAATCCTGTTTGGCATGGAGCCTTAATATCATCAGAATTCTACCATTCTTAAGAATTTAACTGTCATGGGCTGGAGAGATAAGCCTAGCGGTTAAGAGCACCGACGCTTTGCAGAGGACCCGGGTTCGATCCCCAGCACCCACATGGCGGCTAAGAAACCGTATCTTGTATATCTCCAATTCCAGGAGGAACTCCCGTTCCAGGGGAATCCAAAGACCCTCTTCTGACCTCCGCGGCATTGCACGACACGGGTGCACAGACCAAAAAAAAAAAAAAAAAAAAAAAAAAAAAAAAAAAAAAAAAAAACAAATAAACAAAAAATTAAAAGAAGGACAAAAGAATTTAACTGTCATAAGTGTGATCTTCCCTCTGCCAGATATATTATGAGACAAATTCCAAGCAACATAGTTCAATGGTTATTATTTCAATTGCAGTTATAACACCTTTGTTTCATATTCTTTGATGTACATGCCAAAATTTACAATAGTTTCTTAATAATTTTGTAAATACTTTGTGCATTTGTCCACAGTTATTAAGTTAGAATCTAAAGAAGATCAACATAATGCTTATTAATTATTACCTGTAAAGTAAAGTACTTTATATCATAAATAAACAACCTACTCACTTCAAAAATCTTTAAAAATATTTTATACCTTTATCTGCTGAAAAAGTTTTTCTAATTTCTACTGAATGCTTGTCCACAGTTCACATTGGTAGATTCATCTCTTAATTGCCATTTAACCCATAATTTCCATTCACTCTTCACCATGATATTTCCTTGAACTCATTAATGGTCTGAGGGGATTGAGTGTTAAATTCAAATTTGAATTTTACGTGTTAGCAGACCCAAAATCAATGCCACCATATCATATCTAGTAATAGGTTGTTCCCTAATTGTTAAAGTACACATCAAATATTAATGTAGGTATTTAAGCACCCTGTGGCAAACATTTCCAAATTTATGGTCTCCTTTGGTTACAGAATGTATAGAATATTCTAAGCGTATTTCTCCTATATTGCACTTACCTTAAAAATTACCTTATCTACAATTTATTTGTTATTTAACTGCTTGCTAATTTTGAAATATAGAACAAAGTTTGTTTTTATTTAAACTGTGATTTTCCGCTACAGATGGCCTGTCTTGTGGTACGGTAATCTTACCGTATCGCTTTTGTTTGGGGACTTACCGACGCACCGTTTTGTACTTTCCACTAACCTTGCTCTTTTAGTACTCGCAGATTATTGGGCCATTTGACCTTTTCCCAAACCTGTTCTTGCACCTTTTGATAACGCCTGTTAGACTGGTTCTGACAAAGCCGTTCCACTTCCGCCCATAAGCGCCTCACGTCATAGTACTAGATTTATATCCACCCCGACATTCCCCTTTTTCAGCCATTCTGGCTTCTTGTTATGTGAATCGGTATTTGGACACCGCTTGTGTTGCTAAAACCGGGTCTCAAACTGCATGGTGATGGTCTGTGTCCTAAGTTCTAATGAACTGCACTAAAGATACCTTTACTATTCAGAACACATGCTGTGAATTAATACGTTTGTTACTGGGCAGAGTTTCATCGTCTCACCAGATACCACCCTTTTTGTTGAGGGGGAACTCAGTTGGGAATTGACTCCATTGGATTGGTCTGTGGAAACATTTTCTCAGTTGCTGAGTAATATGGCATTGTCACCTCTAGGTTTATGATCCTGTGTTTTAAAAAGAAAACAGGCTGAGCACTGGCCAAGGAGCAAGCCCATAGCAGTAAAACTCCAAGTCTGGTGTTTCAGCTCCTGCTTTCAGGCCCATGCTTCAGTTCCTGCCCTGGCTTCCCTCATGAGCTGTGAGGAATAAATCCTTTCTTCCCCAGTGTTTTTGGTCAGAGTTGTTTATCCCACCAATAATGGTAACTAGAATAGGGAAAACCAGTTGCTACCATTCTTTGTATAATTATTGAAACTTATCTACAAGCATGGGATCATCATAAAAATAAAGAAAACACACAAAGACATATAAACAGTACCTGAATTTACACAGATACTGTCAAATAAGACAAAATATTACCAAAGTTCTGGACTACTTTTTCCAAACGTATGTTTATTGAATTTTGTGTGCATTTCTACCACTACATGCTTATTTACCTACTCCTCCTATAGTCCATGGATTGATTTCCTGCATTCTGTCATGGAATCAAGATCTGTGTTCCAGATGTCTTTGGTCTGTGAGTTCATTCCAATAGAGCCTGTCGTCTCCCAAACTTTTAAAAATCTGCTTTAATCATATTGGAATTCAGTTCATAGTGAAATCAGTGCAGTTACTTTTCCACTTTATTCTACATACTCTAGCAAGACCACTTAATGTATTTTTATACCATTTAATGGTTCGTTTATTATTTGAATATTTCTAAGTTAAGTTCAATAAACGAAAAATGTTTGATTTCACTAGATAATAATGTTTTTTGACATTTTCATTATATGAAATATCACATTAATTCTTTTCTGATTTCTAAAGATGCCTTTTAAAATTCTAACATTGTTTCTTGATTACATAAAAGAATCGAAACTAGCTGGGGTCGGGTGGCACACGCCTTTAACCTCAGCACTTGGGAGGAAGGCACGTGGATCTTTATGAGTTCAAGGCCAGCCTGGTCTACAAGTGATTTCCGGGACAGACTGAGGCCTACAGGGAGACCAACCCTGTCTCAAAAAGACCAAAAAAAAAAGATAAAACTAAGTGACAAATTGTAAACGAAGTTGCATTCAAGAATTATATTCCTACCCTTCATCTATACACATTTCTTACTCTTTATTTCAAAAGATGGTTTTTCTTGGATTTATAAAATGTATTTTTATGTATAATAATCAAACTATCCTCTACAGAAGATGTGTGTTTTGTACCCTACTTATTCCCTGAACAACATATAAGAGATCACTTTAAAGCTGTATAGATGAGGTATGCCTTGCTGTAGAGCATTGTGGAGGATAACATAACTTATTCAGATCATTTCAGTTGCTAGGACTTTGAATTATATCAATATCTGTTAGTAACACATAGCCTTACCCACATAGTCTTTTACTTTTTTGGGGGGAGGGGGTTGTATCTGTTCACTAATTCAGTTTTTAAAAGGTTGTCTGCCAAGGACAAACAAATATTTTTTTTTTTTTTTTTGTTACGGAAGAAGGGCTAGTCTTCTTTGTTAATTAAATTTCTTTTGGCTGACATACGAGAATATAAAATTGTACATATTAATAAGGTCACGTCAGTTTTCATGCATTGTATACATCTTAAACCTTAAATTCTCTGAACATGTCTATGTCGTTTTTAAACATGTTACTTTTCTTTGTGGTTAAAATTTCCACAGTTCTTTCTTCGAGGCTTTTGGAAATGCATTGCAAAATTACATCTTAGTCATCCTACGTAAAACTCATATACCAAAGCATCATGCTCTTTATGCAACTTGGTATTTCATTGATTAGTCATCCACATACCAAAAAAGGCTAGTTTCTTAAAGATTTCCAAGGCAAAGACATCACTAAACTTCAACTAACTGCCCCCCTCAATAATTTCAGGTAGAAAAGAATTTGACGCTATGCAACACTGGTTGGCATCATCTCTGGTGATCAGTAATAGTGTAATGGTACTTACATTTTTTTTTTTTTTTTTTTTTTTTTTTTGGTCTTTTCGAGACAGGGTCTCCCCGTACGCCACAGATGTCCTCGAACTCACATTGGTAGACCAGGCTGCCCTTGAACTCACAAAATCCGCCTGCCTCCTGCCTCCCAAGTGCTAGGATTAAAGGCGTCGCCCCACGCCCGGCTGTATCTGTAACATTTTTATAACTACATAGGTATAAGTGTTTGTGTCAAAGCTGTGTTTATTTGTACAGAGTGCACAGGAAGCTTGTGAAATTATAGACACAGTAGATTTAAAAAATTTCATCTTTATTGATGTACAACAAATTCTTTTATAGGCAGGTTACATAGCACTAAGAGCTTTATCCAGACTGCTCTTGAAATTATTTCAGATCAGGGCTGGGAGAGCTGGCTCAAGTGGTTTAAAGAGCACCAACTGCTCTTGTCAGAGAACCTTGGTGTCGATTCCCAGCTCCCTACATGGTGGATAAGAACTGTCTTTAACTCCACTTCCATCAGGGTTGAATCCGACAACTTCTCCGACTTCCCAAGCATTGGATGACAAGTGTGCACCTACCACATGCAGACAGTGGAACTCATTACACATTAAAAAAAAAAGAAATTATTTCCAGTAGTGAAGGATTTTATATATTGTGTTGATGGTTTTAGTTTTTAATCTATCATTCTCTAAGTTTTGGTTAATAATAATTATGATTTAAGTGACTTATGTTTTAAATTCAGGAAAAGGAAATTTGTGACTTCACAACAGCCATATTTCCAATCTACACATCTGACTCATGCACTTCCTTACCTCCTAAGAAATGAGATGAATTTTTTATCCACCAGACATGTTTTCATATTTTAATATCAGAAAAGATAGATACAATCTGAT
Source organism: Rhizomys pruinosus (assembly GCA_009823505.1). Classification (NCBI taxonomy): domain Eukaryota; kingdom Metazoa; phylum Chordata; class Mammalia; order Rodentia; family Spalacidae; genus Rhizomys; species Rhizomys pruinosus. Next base: position 989,804 of record VZQC01001910.1, read on the forward strand.
ACAGCACAAAATGTTTGAAATTATGAACACTGCTGGGAAAGATACAATAGCTGTCTTCAGAAAGTGTCTGAAGTACACAACATCAAATAAAAAGCATTATATAAAAAAAAAGAAAAGTGAGTTCTCACTGCTAATCTCTTTAATTCTGAAAACACAATGAAACAAGAACCAGACGCCCTTTCCCATATTTGACCTTTGATTCACTCTTAGACACTTATGGTAATCAAATGTACTTTCTAAGCACAGGATAGGAAGCCAAATTGCCTGTTTGTGGCTGGAGATTTTCTGGAGAAAAAAAAATAAAGCACATTGTTTTGATTTGGTCAGTGCATCAGCGAGTATAATTTCGCAATTGACTGAAGAGATGCTGTAATACCTTATACAAACACGATTTGTAACCTTTCTAACCTCCCTTATTCTGTGCATTACAAATGAAACTTTTTTCATCTATAACAAAACTGCAGAAACATAAGCCAGAACAAAGTCTCCAAAAAGCCATTCATCAGTTTTCAGCTACCAAACATTAGAGTTAGAAACATGAAATGTGGCCTGTAAGCTAATCTTTTTAGATAATACCAACAATATATGGTTATTATCATATTTGTTTCTACATAGAAAGCTTTATTTTGGCTCGCTGTCTGAGGGGCAGTCCTATCATAGGAAGGAAGGTGTGGTGGCAGGAACGTGAGAAATATGAGCAGGAGAAAGGGTGAAACGTTGGTGTTCAGGGGCTGCTCCCTTTTTTCTTTTTTTTGTTCAGTCTGGATTTCAATCACACATCCAGTTTGGGTCTTCCCTCTTCATTTAAACATTTCTGGAAACACCCTAGCAGACACGTTCAGAGAGGCAGTTCTATCATTATTCTCGATACTATCAGGTTGACAAGACAAAGTATCACAAATGATACTGAATTAAGGAATGTCTGGAGAGTGTTTAAGAGCTTCTGTTATTTTGTATATGTGGGTGCTGGACCGAGAGGGTTCAGTGATTAAGAGTTTTAACTGGGGGCCTCCATGTATAATGGTGTCCAACAATGCAATTCTGAGGAGGCTGAAATCCCCTTAGGCTGTTAGTCACAAGCTGTGTATTTCCAGTAGTCCCCTGCATAAAGGTTTGGAGGATCTTTGGAGACATGATCTTCAGTCACATACTGGAAAGGTTAAAAAGCGTGTGTGTCTCATGTCTTTAAGGAGTAGCCAAAAACTGGTGGCAGCCAACAGGGAGATGCACTTGCCAGTTAAGAATTGAAGACAAGGCCAAACCACAGTTATGCTCTCCCTTTTTTTTTCTTTTTGTCTTTTTACTAGATGCTCCAAGTTTATATGTCTGCATACAGTTTTCTCTGGTCTTACTGATGATTTATTTCAGTTGTACAGGGGTATCGAGATAGGACTTCCATTTTGGGACCCATGGGAGGGAAGACCCCAATGAGGAGCAAAAAGTGCAGGATTGATGCTTGTTTGGGATTTTCCAAGGAGGAACCTCAAGCACTTCTCTTAGGAAAACAAAAAAAAAAAATGACATTAAGAAAAAAAAATCCCTAATTCAAGCTTGATATCATATTATGTATTATTTTGTGTTATATAGTTACGTATGCACATACCATATGACATATATATATTTGTATATATTATATAATATATATATTATTATATAATATATATATATGACTGTTAGCGCATATACAAATGACAGAGAGAAACACAACAAAAGAAACCTAAAAAAAAACTCTGGAAAGGACTTGGAAAGACAGATGTAGACCAATATATGGCAAGAAAGCGGGGGACTCAGTGTGGGGGGTTGGGGGGTATGGATAAGGGAAGTGATTCTAATTCGGACATGAGAAATGTGTATGACTTATGGACAAAGTTTAATAACAATAAAGATAATGTACATATACACTTATATGTGATAAAAAAAGAGTAATGGATACTCTTACAGTGGATCTGCATTTGGTCCTAACACCCAACTTTTGGCTGACAATGGTCTATAACTCTAGTTCAAAGGGATTCAAAGACTTTTTCTGGCATCTGTAAGCATTGGAGTCATGGGTTGCACTTATATACCTGCAGCCAAAGCACTCATACACGTAAACAAATTAAATAATAAAAATAAAATAAAAAAAAAATTATATAATATTAAAGACAAAAAATGGAAATCACATGACAAGCAACTCTCAGATATTATTATTAGTATGGCAGTGCTTTTGATTTTTCCTTTCTCATGGCATACCTGCATTTCTATAAATGTTCTTCCTCATCAAATTCCCCCTCTATCACAAATCTATGGTTTTTAAAATTGATCTAATAATTTGTGTTCACATGGAAGCTGGAGAGTTACTATGACTAAATGCATGTGCCCTACCACAGATTTGAAACTGTCAAAGGAATGGGTAAGTAATTAACTAAGCAGCCATATTTATTTATTTATTTATTTATTTATTTATTTATTTATTTTTGGTCTTTGGTCTTTTCGAGACAGGGTCTCCCTGTAGCCCCAGCTGTCCTGGAACTCACTCTGTAGACCAGGCTGGCCTTGAACTCACAAAGATCCGCCTGCCTCTGCCTCCCAAGTGCTAGGATTAAAGGCGTGCGCCACCACGCCCGGCGTAAGCAGCCATTTTTGAGGATCTCCTGTCATGAGATGCAAGGCCACATTTCACTTATCAAAACCAGCTTGGAGTTTCTTTATTCCTTCATGTCATCTAAGCTTCATGCTTATAATTTCTCACCATTTCAAATATATTTCTCAGCAACATATTTGGTTTTAATATCAATTTCTGAAATAGGGTAGGTTTATTATAAAAAGTAAGAATTAATGAATTGGGAGAGTGTATAAAAAAGTGCTTATAGTTCTAAATCTCAGAATCCATCAATCCAGGGTTCAAACCTGATTTTATTCATAGAGCCCTTGATGAGATTGTTACTCTCTGTTTTCTCATCAATTAAATACAACTAGTAGTCTTGAACTAGGATGACATGGGGAAAATTATTTCAAAGGTAACTTACGCTTGAACAGCTGAGACAAATGTCAGGAGGACACAAGCCCTGGCTTCAGGCTTACTGCTCTTTCTGAACAAGTACATCTTAGAAGCTTCTCTGGACAGAGAAAGCTGGCTGAGAATGTAATACAATATAACTATTTGGAGAACAAAGGAAGATGTTCATAGATAGAGGAAGTGTCATAGATTTTGAGAAGATGGAGAACATGCTCAACTATGTTAAGGAGATCTGATGAACATCATAGGAAGACTGAGCTGCTACAGGTCAACCTTTCTAAGCTCATCTCATTCTTGAACTACTGTTGTATTACATAATTCCCAGGGAGATATAAACAAGTATCTACACACACAGATAGGGAATCAATAACAGGCCAAAGTACGGATACCACCAAAGGCAAGGCTACTGAGCCAGTGACTTGACTGAAGTTACTTGCCAGGAATATGGGCAAGCGGTTACGTATAACATCAGAAATCATTCACAGACAGCTACATAACCAAAACCCCATCCCCATGTGAATGCTGGCTTGGAAAAGCTGGAAACCTGGAGCTGTCTCAGCTCAACAGGTCAGAGACTGTCTCTTCACGGGGAAGATCAGTTGGACTGAGCCCCATCAGGGGAGATCAGTTGGACTGAGCCTCATCTGGGCAGATCAGGTAGACTGAGCCTCATCTGGGCAGAACAGGTGGACTGAGCCTCATCTGGGCAGATCAGGTGGATTGAGCCTCATCTGGGTAGATCAGGTGGACTGAGCCTCATCTGGGCAGATCAGGTGGACTGAGCCTCATCTGGGAAGATCAGGTGGACTGAGCCTCAGCAGGGCAGATCAGGCGGACTGAGCCTCATCTGGGCAGATCAGGTGGACTGAGCCTCATCTGGGCAGATCAGGTAGACTGAGCCTCATCTGGGCAGATCAGGTGGACTGAGCCTCATCTGGGCAGATCAGGTGGACTGAGCCTCATCTGGGCAGATCAGGTGGACTGAGCCTCATCTGGGCAGATCAGGTGGACTGAGCCTCATCTGGGCAGATCAGGTGGACTGAGCCTCATCTGGGCAGATCAGGTGGACTGAGCCTCATCTGGGCAGATCAGGTGGACTGAGCCTCATCTGGGCAGATCAGGTGGACTGAGCCTCATCTGGGCAGATCAGGTGGACTGAGCCTCATCTGGGCAGATCAGGTGGACTGAGCCTCATCTGGGCAGATCAGGTGGACTGAGCCTCATCTGGGCAGATCAGGTGGACTGAGCCTCATCTGGGCAGATCAGGTGGACTGAGCCTCATCTGGGCAGATCAGGTGGACTGAGCCTCATCTGGGCAGATCAGGTGGACTGAGCCTCATCTGGGCAGATCAGGTGGACTGAGCCTCATCTGGGCAGATCAGGTGGACTGAGCCTCATCTGGGCAGATCAGGTGGACTGAGCCTCATCTGGGCAGATCAGGTGGACTGAGCCTCATCTGGGCAGATCAGGTGGACTGAGCCTCATCTGGGCAGATCAGGTGGACTGAGCCTCATCTGGGCAGATCAGGTGGACTGAGCCTCATCTGGGCAGATCAGGTGGACTGAGCCTCATCTGGGCAGATCAGGTGGACTGAGCCTCATCTGGGCAGATCAGGTGGACTGAGCCTCATCTGGGCAGATCAGGTGGACTGAGCCTCATCTGGGCAGATCAGGTGGACTGAGCCTCATCAGGGCAGATCAGGTGGACTGAGCCTCATCTGGGCAGATCAGGTGGACTGAGCCTCATCAGGGCAGATCAGGTGGACTGAGCCTCATCTGGGCAGATCAGGTGGACTGAATCTCATCTGGGCAGATCAGGTGGACTGAGCCTTGTCAGAGCACATCAGGTGGACTGAGCCTCATCAGGGCAGATCAGGTGGACTGAGCCTCGTCAGGGCAGATCAGGTGGACTGAGCCTCATCTGGGCAGATCAGGTGGATTGAGCCTCATCTGGGCAGATAAATTCGACTGAGCTTTGTTAGGGCAGGTTAGTTGCTATGCTGTACTTCCAGGCAGCCCTGCTGGTCAAAGAATGTTTCTCAACAGCTTTTATTTATGTAATATTGAGGAGCTAAGAGCCCAGTGAATATGATCAGTTTCAGGGACTTCCTAAAGCTATGGAGTTGTTACTGTGAGTCTTAATGAGCTCCTCTGTGGAATGAAATGGTTCATCTCCCTTTATAAAATATTGAGATGGGGGGCTGGAGAGATAGCCTAGTGGTTAAGAGCACCAACTGCTCTTGCAGAGGACCCAGGTTCAATCCCCAGCACCCACATGGCGGCTAAGAACTGTCTGTAACTCCAATTCCAGGAGAACTCCAGTTCCAGGCAAATCTGAGACCCTCTTCTTACCTCTGCGGCATTGCATGACATGGGTGCACAAACTACATGCAGACAGTACATTCATACACATACAAAAAATAAATAAAATTAATTAAAAAATTGAGATTGAATGTTTTATATAGAAGGAAACTGCTATAAAACATTTATAACTAATTTTGAAGTGAAACTTTAAAAATAAATGTTTGATCAATTTTTATTACATATATATTTTTAATCAAACATAAAAGTTGGCAGAATTGCAGTAAATATCCACATAAAGTCCAAAAACCTTACATCATTTATAGGAGATTCTAAGCACCCCTGCCCTTTGCTCTGGAGGAAATATTGGTTGTTAATGTAGTGATTTGTCATTTTGTTGAAGTACAACACTAAATTCTTTTGACTCTCCCTTTTAGGCTGATGTATAAAGCCAATTATTTACTCAGTAGCAATGTTGGCAGCCAGCTTATCAGGCACATCTCAATTCCACCTTGTCAACTGCTTCTCTTATTATGTTGTTAACTCACAGTGGTAAGGTGATTGATCACATGGGAACTAAAGTCTTTCCTTTAAAAGCATATTTGAGGATGCTGTTTGTAGTTCCTCCTAAATTGTGTAGAACTGTATCCGATTCTATAACCTTTAAATGTGCCTTCATTAGTATTTATAGGTTATTTTCCAAATATTTATACCTCCCCCCAATCCCTAAAAAGAGAAAAGATGAAGCCCTGACCTCTAATATGGTGGCTTTTGGGGTGGGAATTGTAGGCAGGAATTGTAGCAAGTTATGGTAGTGGCAACATATGAATCTACAAGTGCTCTTGTATGAAAAGGAAGTGAAAAGAGAGATGGTGATGCCTATTCTCTACCTCATCCTATAACAGTGATACTGTGAGAAGGAAGCTGTCTGAAAGCACAGGAAAGGCCCCTCATCTGCAGGCAAGTAGGTCTACCAGCGCCATCATCTTAAACTTTTCAGGTGCCAGAGAAGTAAGAAATGAATCACCATTGTTTAAACACTCCAGTCTGTATTTCGTTATGGCAACTTGAATAGGCATGTTTACAAACAGGGGTCTGGGAAGCTATGTGGTGTATGCATTTAAAATTAAAACCACTTTTCTACACAGTTACTTTGTAGGGCTTACAACTTATTTCCCCTTCTTTGTTAAAGAGAAATGGTGTGTGAACTAGTTTAGTAACACTACTTAGATATCAAATAATTTTAAACAAACAATATTTTGATGACAAGAGAATAAGTGGCTCAGGTACACATGGATTGAGTCATCTCTGAAATGCGTTGCAGCATAACATCCAGAGGTACGGTAGTATTGTAAATATGCTTAAAGTCTAAGGAAGTTGAAGGAAAAGAGAGGGCATTTTTATAACTCTAGGGTATCAACCAACATCTCTAGGTTGTTCCAGGATTTAAAGAGATTGAGTGTGAAAAATGAATCACCGGTCTGTAAGGTGATCATGGACTAGCAAAGGTACAAGTGATTAAGAGTTCTTAATATTTGTTTTGTTGAGTTTTATACAATATAATTTGATGATATTTAGATCCTCTCCCCTATTCACAGCCCCCCCCATCCCTTCAGATATATATGCATATCTTAAATAAACTGAGGGGTCAAAGGGGGATACATACATATATATTCCTATAGAGTCTAACTTGTGTCTCCAAATGGTCTTTGGTGTGGGTCCATCTACTGCAGCTTGGTTAACCTACCAACAGTCCCATCTTTGAAAGAGAAGGTCTCTCCCCTCCAGCAGCATTGATTGCCAAATGTTCCTTAGGTTGGGTGAGGGCTTCTTACTCATATCCTCATGTCTATGTTGGAATTTTGTCTGGTTTGAGCTTTCATGGGATTTTTGCACATTGTCATCATTGCTGTGACTTCATATAAGTAACTCACCTACTGTCTGATAAACTGTTTCCAGGTTGTTATCCACCACCTCTGGCTCTTACAATCTTTCTACTCTGTCTTCCACAATAATCCCTTGGCCTTGGGAGGAAGGAGTTTGATACAGATGTCCTATTCGCAAACAAACACTCTGCAGCTTCTTATTCTTCATACATTGGCCACTTATAGGTTTCTGTGTTAATTACCATCTGTTGCATAAGGAAAATTCCCTGGTGAGAGTTGAGAGATGCATTAATGTATGGGGTATAACAATAAGCCATTCAGAGTCAGTTTTATACAATAAGTTTTTTTTTAATTTTTTTATTAATTTTATTTATTTATGTATGTGTTTGAATGTACTGTCTGCATGCAAGTTTGTGCACCCGTGTCGTGCAATGCCGTGGAGGTCAGAAGAGGGTGTTGGATTCCCCTGGAGCTAGAGTTCTCCTGGAATTGGAATTTCAGATGGTTCTCGGCCGCTATGTGGGTGCTGGGGATCGAACCCGGGTCCTCTGCAAGAGCGGTTGGCGCTCTTAACCTCTAGGTCATCTCTCCAGCCCTACAATAAGTTTTTAATTGAAATTTAACGTGAAATTCTCCCTTATGTCTTGGGACATGTCTAGCCTCTGGTTCCTGTCTAATATCAATACAGATATGGGCGCCATCTTAGGAAGCAGAACTTGAATCTAATTAAAAGGTGATTGGTTACTCCAATAATATTGGTGCCACCAGCGGGCATATTCTGCCAGGACATTTGTTGTTGCTGTTTACAAGCTTCATGGATAGGTAGAAGTGAGCTTTATCTTTTTTTTCCCCTTCTGATAGCATGAATAGCATCTTCCACCACTATGAACACTAGTCAGAGATGAAGTTTTACAGAAGACAACACTAGCTTGATTTCTCCTTGTTTGTTCACAGCTCATGGATGCAGTGTCTTCAGGAATAGGGTCTTATTGTGAAGTTCTGGTAGGTATTCAAGAACAGGGACAATGTCTAGTATTGTTTGAGGATCCATGGGACTCCTGTCTAACAGATTCTAGAGATGTTGGGGGTCCATTTCTGGAGACCGTTTTTTTTTTTCCATTGGACTATCAGATCTAGAAGGAATAATGTACCCCTGCTATAGAGTTACTCCTTTTAATCTCTTTTTACAATGTGTACCTATATACGTTAAGAATTTTCTATACCCGTAAGTTTGGATATGACTTTTCTAATGGCCTTCAGTGTTAGTTATCTGTCCTCATATTCCCTCCTCTGCCCTGCTATCCCATTCCTAACCATTGAATCCTTCCTACTCTGTATCCCTTTTCTCCTTCATATAACTCAGATCCAGAATGACAAATGTCAGAGGTCACCTCTCATAGCTGGATGCTAGCTTTGAGATCTTAGATATGCACATTTCAATTTGAAAATCCAGAGAGGCCATAAAACTAATAAACATCCATGGAGGGGGACACTTCCTGGGAGGGGAATAGAATGTAATGAAATGAATGGGGACTTATTTTTGCTCAAAAGCTTAAGCATTATTCCCAACGTTACTGGCTAAATCAAGTGAACATGAAGTTACAATTCAGATAATACTTATGCAGTAAACTTCTTAGGTCCTAGACTTATCAAATATAAGAAATTGCTAATCTGTAGTTATTGGTAATTATAATATAGCCTGCCTCTTCATGAAATTTGCAAAAATTGGTCATGGATTTGCAAGACTTAATGGGCTTTGCATCCAAATTTTGTTTTTATTCAAGATACTGTACTTACTCTAACACATTGTATCTGGGTTTCTATATCTCTATAAATAGCACTTAGGCGTATGTTCATGCATTTATGTGTATCTGGGTTTCTGTATCTCTATAAATAGTACTTAGGAGTATGTTCATGCATTTATGTGTTTTCCAATAATTTACTACAAATTTACATATTCGTTACATGAATGAGAAGAAAAGAAGCCTTTTCTTTGCATAAATCCTCTAGCACAGTGAGTGAGTGTGCTTCTCCCATGTGGTTTTTGGTCCAGGAACACCTTTGCTACAAGAAACAACATTGTCAGACAATGAAGTGTTCAATCCAGCTATTTTAGCTGACAAATGGCAACTAGTATAAATACACTACAACATGATTTCATGTATTTATACCATTTATACTCTTTTATTTTAGTCATTAAACATATTTAGAATGCATTAATTTTAAAGTGAAGCAATTCCTTTAATTGTAGCATGAATATAATCAACTCTAATGCACTAGATCTGGTACTGCATTCTGTTTTAACATATGCCACAGCTTATGAATAACTGCTCAAACATTCCAAACTCCTTATGCCTTTACTTGAACCTCCCTTGCAAAGCCAATCTTGTTGAGTACTACCTTTGAATGCCACTTCTCTCTACCTTAAAAGTGCTGTTAGCAGATGCTTAGTTTCCACTAGTTATAGCAGTCTGTCCTAGTACCTAAATGTATGTGGCACTGTGGAACAGGCTCATTTGAAATTTTAATTTAGTGTTGAAGAGGAAATAAAAAAAAATACATCATATGTAAATATCTGTAAAATTGTGGCCTGATTCTGAAAGTAGTACTGGGATTATGTAACTAAATGTCTTCTATTTAGGAAATAAATAATGAAGGTTTTAGGAGTTGAAAGGACAAAAATATCAGTAGGTTATTATCAAGTTGGCAGAAAATAGCTATGTGTATGTGTGGATACATGCACATGAGGTACATGGAGGGGATGGTTAAACCAAAGGGGCATAACTAAATAAAGGGAAAAGTCTCATATGAGTAAAATTCTATATTAATTACTACATGTTGCTGCAACATTTAAGTAAGTTTGAAATATAAAAGTCAGATAAAAAAAGTTACATAAAGCTTTATTAGTGTTATCTGGCAATTTCTTGGTCCGTTACCTTAAATGTTTACACATAGACTTTAAATTTATTTTATTTTATTTTATTTTATTTTATTTATTTCGGTATGTGTATCAATGTACTGTCTGCATGCAGGTTTGTGCACCCGTGTCGTGCAATGCCGCGGAGGTCAGAAGAGGGTCTCGGATTCCCCTGGAACTGGAGTTCTCCTGGAATTGGAGTTTCAGACGGCTCTCAGCCGCCATGTGGGTGCTGGGGATCGAACCCGGGTCCTCTGTAAGAGCGGTCGGCGCTCTTAACCGCTAGGCCATCTCTCCAGCCCACACATAGACTTTAAAGGACATCTATTTTCTTAAGGGTCAATTCTACAAAAATAACCAAAAATTGTTTATTGTGGATTAGATAAAAAACCATGTGCAGCTTCCTACATTTTCCTTAATAAGAGAGGAGTGCTGATTTCAGATATGAGGAAACATAAAGTTGAATAAGGCAAAGTAGCTCCCATAAAAGACCCAGGCAGGATCAGAAAGCTGGGAAAGAATCAGGATACATACAGGATTGTGGATTCCTTCCTTTTTATTTTTCCTTCCTTCCTTCCTTCCTTCCTTCCTTCCTTCCTTCCTTCCTTCCTTCCTTCCTTCCTTCTTTCCTTCCTTCCTTCTTTCCTATAATGTGACAATGTATAATGCATGCTTACTAAATTCTATACTCTTCTACTGGGAAAACAATAATAATTCATGCAAAAAGACCCATGGCCTCCTTGATCTTATGGTCTAATAAAGAAGAATAACAATGATAATAATAATAAATTAATAAAGAGTGCTTGATACTTTGGTTGTTAGCTTTAGCCTTTAACAGCTGAACAATCCCTCCAACTGAAGAGTATTTAATGATATAAAACTCTGAGCAACAAAGAATATAAAGGCCATCACAAATATTTATGTTCAAACCCATTCCACGAGTACAGGAACTAAAAGGAATCTGTTGTATAAGTGTGTTTGAATCATTTGAAGTTTAATTATATGAGAATATTATATTTGTTTGATTGTTTGTTATTGTTTGTTTGTTTTTTTGTTTTTGTTAAAAGCAGTTTGTGTACAATATCTATTGGAAAAATGGGAAATTATTTTATGAATGTAATATTTTCTATGTTTTTTATAAAGATCCATAATAAACATAGCGGACCAGATAATAGGAACACTAGATAATTCATTCTAGAACAGAAATTTGCCTCTCTTGGCTGCTGAAGCACTCATTTCTTCATTACTTTGTCAAGACATTCCCTAACAAAAGAAGTCCTAAGCAGTTTTAGTAAATGAAAGACTATAATAAATATAGAGTGAAAAATGTTTCGTTCTTAAGCACAGTTGCTCCTGAAGGTCTATGAATATTCTCCTGGATGAACAGTTTATGTATCTTGGAATTAAATTACATACAAATGCCATCATGTCCTTTCTTGTATTGCATTCCATGTATTTTAGAGAAGCCTCAGAAGACTAGGTGTTATGGAAAGAAATATAGTACAATGTGATATTGACATGGTAGACTTAAACAATCTCCATTTGGTGGTATTGTTTTGGTAGGTCATGGAACCTGTAGGAGACAGAGCCTCATTGAAGGACATCAGTAAGAGTGGGCCTTGGGCTTTTATACCTTGGCCCTACTTCCTGCCCACTCTCAGATGTAATATAAACATGCTGCCAGCTGTCCTTCCCTGTATCTCTGAAAACTGTAAGCCAAATAAATCCTTCCTGCATTAAGTTGTTTCTGTCAGGTTAGCAGTTATGTCCTGAGAAATTGTAAATGAGGCTAAATTCAATAGAAGTATATTTGTTGGCTAGAGGAAATTTCAAGACAGGATAGCATTCAGGTTATGGTATGGTTACTGCTCACTGTTCTTATCCAGGTTTGTACTGAAAGTAACAAGTGAAACAGAAAGATATAAAAGTATAGATTGGCAAGCAAAATAGCATGAATAATTAAAAAGTTACTAACAAGGTTGGTTGGCAGGAGGAAGTACCCAGGATTGTAAAAAAAAAAAAAAAATTGGTCCTCTTAGAAGCCTCCTGCTTTAAAATAGGATGATAAATAGGTGCACTTGGAGCAAGACCCCACCCAAAAGATTCCAAGTTAAGAAACATTTAAAAGGAAAAAAAAAAAAAAAAAAAAGCTGCTTAAGAAGTGTTTGCTAAGATTGATCCGCCAAAATATAGATACTCCACTGTAGCTGTGCTAGAATAGAAGTATGGAATGCAGTCCACAAAAGAACACCAGCATTAGAGGTGTCTCTCCAGGACAAATTTACTTGTTCAGAAAAATGTATAGCAGACTGGTAGGAAGGAGCAAGCACACGAGGGAAGTAGTCCACTGCTCTTTTATTCCTAACAGAGGGGCTTTCCCGGTCTTTTGTTCTCATTGGCTGAGACCAAAGGCATTTAAAGTAGTCTGTGGTCAGCTATCAGCTGTGCAGAGAGGAAGAGATGAGGGTTCTGGGTGGGGGAGGAGTCTTAGAAAGTTCCTAATTGCATATGTTTCTAACTTTCATCCTTAAATGAATAATTGTGTAAATAGATGGAACTCAGTGACGGAATATTTGCCTAGTATAAATGACACCCTGAAATCCATAGTCAGCACCCCCTAGATCCTACAATTACATAAAACAAAGAGAGTAATTCATGTGACTCTAGTAATTCAATCCCTCCTCCTCCATTACTCATATAGTTAGACTTTCAGGTTACTTTAATTTTAAGTTAATAAAATGGCTATTTACTTTCTGAAGATCTACATACTGTTTATTCTTTAAGGGATATAATAATACCCCCAGACAACTCCTCTCTTCCCTTTGTCTTCTCTGTTTCCTTTAATAAGCCATGTGGTCTTCACTGATGCAGAAGTGTTAATTTTCTACCAAATTTTGAAACCATGTTTCAAAATTTGGTAGAAATATCACATATGATAAGTCATATTGCCTTTGGGGTTTCATCTGGAGCTATGTTGTGGTATGTGGTCATTTATGCTCTATTAATATGTTAAAGTCCTCAGAACTTTATGTATAGCATGTACTTTGTGGTATGGCACATAATCAGAATTGTATCTCAATTTGTCTAATGAAAGAAACTTAAGCAAAGTCACTTATTTCCAGTCTCATTACTAATGGAGAACAAATAGAATAAGTATTGTAAAACCAGTTCAGCAAGAAAATAAGGTCATTGTGAGGCTGACTCTTCAAGGAAGCATACTTATGGCTTCACATTAGTCTGGTCTATTTATTTTTTTAACACACTGGGCTTAATCCTTGTTTGTCTGCTCATACTTTGCTTCTCCTTTCCTCCATGAGTTCCCACTGGGATTTTCTAATCATCTATTTCTTCAGAGGCTAGACAGATAGTAAGTATATGATACATGATACATCTTTTTTTATTCTAAGACTGAGAAATGAATAAAATAGTATATAAAGTCAATTTTACTTATTTATAAGCATGGGAAATTCAAATTCTGAGATTTAAAGACTCTGAACTACACAATCATCCTTGATCACTGCCCTTGGCCTAAAATCCTGATACTGAGGATATTATTACTAAAATATTCATTCTTGAGGAAAGCTAGTATTAATAAGTAGTTTCATCAATCTAGTTAATTACTAACTTTCCAAGCATTTTGTAACATTTGATTTTTAAATATAAGTCTATTTTAAAACACGAGTTTCTAAGGAGCTCTATGTTTAGGGCAGACAACAGGTATTTCATTTGTTCCCTTAAATGTATTTTGTGTATGAAATAGTGGGATTATTTTTTATTTTCTTGTATTGATTTTCTTCCTCACTTGATTTAAATTCCTTATGCTTTCTGCATTTAGAATTGTCTTATTACTAAAACGTTCCTTGCAGATTGCACAGTTTATGGTGTACAATATTACTTTTTCATTGGTAATTGCACTGCAGATCATTATATGAAAAAAGATCCATTCTTCTCTTGAGGCATAAAACCAAGTTCCTGTCTGTGTTGCGGATGTTAAAAATCCCAAGACACTTAGGGAAGAAGAGTGGGAGTATTAACTCTAAAAAAAAGTTTTGGCCAAAGACCCATGAAAAGCCTCTCTCATCGTAGCACAGGGGAACAAGATCGTTCAGAATAATCTTTGTGAAAGAACTACTTTATGCAATTACAATAAAATATTGAGCATAGCTGGGGATTTTTAATGCACATTTCTTTGCAAGAGGAAATCCCAAAACATTTTGCAAAAATCTTACAAATTTATACAATCAGAAAGTAAAAGGAGTGATTTAAGCAAATGATCAAAATTTCAAGATAATTTAATTGATTTATGAGATATCCTAAATGCTAAATTGTTCAAATGAATGAACTTTTCCCATTGAAAACTATGTAATGATTACAACTTAGGACTCTATTTTTCTATAAATCTAATATGTAAAAATAGCTCATAGAAGACTTCTAAAAGAATAGATCATGCTGAAATAACATCAATAATTTTCTCAAATTAAATCCTCCGGTTCAGAGTCTCATGTACATGGAAAAGATAAGCTTTAGAAACCACTCACTTCAAAACTATTTTCCCTTTATTTTTCATTTACTGATTTGTAACATCTTTACTAATTTCTATTGGACTATTAGCTTATTAACTCCTGACTTTTCCATTGAATTATTTTTTTTGTTGGAAATGCTTATTATTATCTCAAAATGCAAACCCCATTGACCTTTTCAAGTATACACATCTTCTGACCTATCCATCATCAGTTTAGATTTCATCGAGCTGACAGGTCGCAGAAGCCTAGGCTACTGTGCCTTGTAGAATTGATGAACACACTAATTTCACTTGGGGGCTTTAAGTGTGTGCTGGTTGTTAAGGTAAACACAAAATGTTGACTCCAAGAGAATGGGTCCAACACAGCAGTAGATGGATGTTATTATTTTTGCGAAGAAGGCCTCTGATGATAAAACAGGGTTGACCTTGTTAGTGGGAGCTCCATAAATCTTCCTTGGCTGAAGGTTCCTGGCAGCGCAGGTTGGAGGGCGGACAAAAGAATCAAAAGATGCAGGATGTACTGTACATGTGAAGATTGCCTATGGGACTCTGCAATAATACAACAATGGCCAAGACGCCCGGCACAGCCTAGGTTCCTGCCTGTTTTCAACTGCTTCTAATAACAATTTTAAGTCTTTCCCCCCTTCTGTATTCAAGAAAATTCCTGAAGTTACACCAGTTTTCATGAAGCCATTTACATCTTGTGTTTGCCACTAAGGAGTTACTTGTGCCTAACTCTATGCTTATAAGAAACAAGATCAATTTTGTTGTTACTTTATGCCCATTATGAAACTGATGTTTCTCAGGTATTTATGTTGAAATTGCTCAAGGACTTTCTTAAATTAAAAATAAACTCAGCATGAAACCAGCCATTGCAACTTTTATGCAACAGTGATCAACATCTAAAAATGTAGCATGCAATTGGCAAAACATCTGCATATTTTACCCTGTTGTAAATAAAAGTAAGGTCAAGCTGGCTTTGTTGCTGTGTTACTTTTTCGAATGACTGTATCGAATAGAAAAAAAAACCACCTTTAACAAACCAGTTCTATAAGTTTTGTAATATTGTCATTTTTCTGTTTTTTTTTTATATGGAGAATTTAATACAGTTTATCTTCCTAATATCTGTACAAAAATGTGAGCACAATTGAAAAACTTTTAAAATATGTATTAATAGACAGATTATGTCACAGATGTATTTCTCCTGTCTATAAGCAATAAGCTATTCTGTGAACAGTTTTTTTGAGAATCTAAAAAAAAATATGGTCAAATATTTATTTAAAAACTATTATTTATTTATTCAGTACTATTATCTCCTTTGTGGCCTAAAATGAAATATTTACTGTGGTTCTCAACAATTTCTCAAGCTTCACCAAAGCTCAATAATTTCTCATGATTTTCAAAATAGATGATGAAATAAGGTACATCATCTATACTGCATAATTAACTAGCTATGTCTAAAATGTTCCCTTTCAAAACTTACTGAAACTATTACCCTAAGGTAATCTATAAATATTACCATGAACATAAAGAGTATGTAAAGACCCTCTGCCATTTCATAAGACAGAGACAGAAGCATATATAGATATATATGCAAATATATATATATATATATATATATATATAAATCTCAGTGCAGTTGATTAGATGACCAAATTATAAGAAAGTGAAATTTAAATATTCACCATGACCTTATTATGTTAATCACTAAATTGTCTTGAATGTATTCATTTATCCTACAAATTCAACTTGATAGCATCCAGAGGCCATAGACACTTGGCAACAAAGCTTATGCAACTAATTATGCACGCCGTTGGTCTTTCTCTGTATTGTAGTATACCCCCAAGCTTACTCTTCTATTATAGTTTACAATGAGTCTGTTTCCTTTTGTAGTTATCTTTGTAAGGAAACTTTACGTTTAGTTTAAATGTGATTGGATAGAGGAAATTTTGGAGTAAATACTGTAATCATTTTTATTTATTCTTACCTTTTACACACCTACCCAATAAAATGCGATTTAACAGATCATTTAGAAAGTCTAAGAGGGATGGAGGAGCCTGGTCCAGGAGGTGCTTGGCAGTTGTTGAGAAAACAAGGTAGCAAAAAGGGACTGTGTTGCTTCAGAAAGTCTGCTTTGTCTTATCACCATTTGTTTTGTGCCTCAGACAGTCGAGGAAACAAATTAGTTAAAGCAAAATAAATTTGTCCATTTTTTTTCAGAATGCAAAATGTTCCTGATAATGGATTTTACTTAAAATTACCAGGAATTTTCCTTAGATAAAATGCAAACAAACAAACAAACATGAAGACTTATTATTCATCTAGAAATATAAAGTAAATATTGTTAAAAATTTTACCAGGACAGGAAGTCAAGGGATGAGGTTGTGGCTTTGGTAGTTTCTAGGACTACCCTGACCAGCAGCTCCACAGGAAGTTCCTCCTGTCTGGTACATGTTTCTTCTTGTGCAGCCTTCAGGAATACACAAGCACTCGTATATATTTTTCAGTGAGCATTTGAATGAATACGTTTCTTTCTGGTTTTCATACCACCCTCTCCCTCTCCCTGTCTAGCCCTACCTCCATCCTTCCCTCCCTTTGATAATACTGGTCTCCTATTATCACTTCTCCCTCGATCTCCTTCTTCCCCTTTACCTCCATGATTCCTTGTGTAAGTGGGTGCAGATAGGGGAGAGATATACATGTGATTAAAATGTATTATAAGAAATGCACAAAAATTCAGTAAAATATATTTTAAAAATTTCTATGACCATAAAAAATTATGATATAAGGCATATTATAATTTTCTTCTTTACAAGTAGTCTTTGGTTCCTTAAATTAATAATATTACTTTAGTTAGCTACCATAATTTGTCAGTCTATATTTTTATTTTTGCAACATTAAATTTTTGAATATGTTTCAAAACTTTATTCTGATGTTTTTATTTGGGATAGCTTACAAAAGTCATTTGAATATTTTGAGCTGTAAGTAAAACCTCTCAGTGTTCATGTTTTCTAGATTTTCTCAATACCACAAGCTTATTTATTAAGTAAAAGAGGAGTGTGTTTATAAACCAAAGGCATAGCAATCTCACTTTTTGGGAATAATATTTTGTCTTTTTATTTTTTCAGTTTTTTGAGATGGGTCTACCTATAGCCTCGGTTGTCCTGAAACTTACTAGGCAGACCAAGCTGACCTTGATCTCACAGAGATCTAATTGCCTCTGCTTCCAGAGGGCTGGGATTAAAGATATGTGCTACCATGTCTGGCTGATATTTTGTCTCTTAAGTACAATTTTCTTTCTTTCTTTCTTTCTCTTTCTTTCTTCCTTCCTTCCTTTCTTTCCTTCCTTCCTTCCTTCCTTCCTTCCTTCCTTCCTTCCTTCCTTCCTTCCTTCCTTCCTTCCTTCCTTCCTTCCTCCCTCCCTCCCTCCCTCCCAGAGAGAAATAAATTAATGAAGGTTTTAGGATTGAAAGGCGCAACAACATATCAGTAGGTTATTATCAAGTTGGCAGAACAAAATACGCTATGGTGTAGTGTGTGGATACATGCACATGAGGTACATGGAGGGGATGGTTAAACCAAAGGGGCATAACTAAATAAAGGGAAAAGTCTCATATGAGTAAAATTCTATATTAATTACTACATGTTCTGCATTACTGATGAAGTCTGAAGTAAGTTTTGAAGAGTAGAGAAAGTCAGATAAAAAAAGTTACAGAATGTGAAGAGCTTTATTAGTGTGTATTGCATGTTGGCCCCATATTTAAAATTTTCTCTTGTGTACCTTACCTTTAAATTTAATACCTATTTGACTGATTTTAATTTATTATCTTTAATTTACTTTACGGTATGATGATATCCAATGTATCCTGTCTGCATGGCAGAGTTTGTGGCCACCCGTGTCGTGCCAAGCGCGGCGGAGCTGAGCAGGAGGTGTCCGGTTCCCGCCCTCTGTTCGAACTTGGAGTTCTCCTGGAAATTTGCGCATTTTCGAGAGCAGCTCTTCAGCCGCCATGGGTTGTGCTGGGGGATCGAACCCTGGGTCCTCTGTTACAGATGAGCGGCGTCGGCGCTCTTCACCGCTAGGCATCTCTCCAGCCCACACATAGACTTTAAAGGACATCTATTTTCTTAAGGGTCAATTCTACAAAAATAACCAAAAAATTTTTATTGTGGAATGGAGATAAAAAACCATGTGCAGCTTCCTACATTTTCCTTAATAAGAGAGGAGTGCTGATTTCAGATATGAGGAAACATAAAGTTGAATAAGGCAAAGTAGCTCCCATAAAAGACCCAGGCAGGATCAGAAAGCTGGGAAAGAATCAGGATACATACAGGATTGTGGATTCCTTCCTTTTTATTTTTCCTTCCTTCCTTCCTTCCTGTCTTCCTTCCTTCCTTCCTTCCTTCCCTTCCTTCCTTCCTTCTTTACTTCCTCCTTCTTTCCTATAATGCTGACAATGTATAATGCATGCTTACTAAATTCTATACTCTTCTACTGGGAAAACAATAATAATTCATGCAAAAAGACCCATGGCTCCTTGATCTTATGTCTAATAAAGAAGGAATAACAATGATAATTAATAATAAATTAATAAAGAGTGCTTGATACTTTTGGTTGTTAGCTTTAGCCTTCAACAGCCGACAATCCCTCCAACTGAAAGAGTATTTAATGATATAAAACTCTGAGCAACAAAGAATATAAAGGCCATCACAAATATTTATGTTCAAACCCATTCCACGAGTACAGGAACTAAAAGGAATCTGTTGTATAAGTGTGTTTGAATCATTTGAAGTTTAATTATATGAGAGAGTATTATCATTTGTTTGATTGTTTGTTATTGTTTGTTTGTTTTTTTTGTTTTTTGTTAAAAGCCAGTTTGTCGTACACATATCTAATTGGAAAAATGGGAAATTATTTTATGAATGTAATTATTTTCTATGTTTTTATAAAGATCCATTAATAAACATTAGCGGACCAGATAATAGGAAGCACTAGATAATTTCATTCTAGAACAGAAATTTGCCCTCTCGTGTGGCTGCTGAAGCACTCATTTCTTCATTACTTTGTCAAGACATTCCCTAACAAAAGAAGTCCTAAGCAGTTTTAGTAAATGAAAGACTATAATAAATATAGAGTGAAAAATGTTTCGTTCTTAAGCACAGTTGCTCCTGAAGGTCTATGAATATTCTCCTGGATGAACAGTTTATGTATCTTGGAATTAAATTACATACAAATGCCATCATGTCCTTTCTTGTATTGCATTCCATGTATTTTAGAGAAGCCTCAGAAGACTAGGTGTTATGGAAAGAAATATAGTACAATGTGATATTGACATGGTAGACTTAAACAATCTCCATTTGGTGGTATTGTTTTGGTAGGTCATGGAACCTGTAGGAGACAGAGCCTCATTGAAGGACATCAGTAAGAGTGGGCCTTGGGCTTTTATACCTTGGCCCTACTTCCTGCCCACTCTCAGATGTAATATAAACATGCTGCCAGCTGTCCTTCCCTGTATCTCTGAAAACTGTAGCCAAATAAATCCTTCCTGCATTAAGTTGTTTCTGTCAAGGTTAGCAGTTATGTCCCTGAGAAATTGTAAATGAGGCTAAATTCAATAGAAGTATATTTGTTGGCTAGAGGAAATTTCAAGACAGGATAGCTTAACTAGGTTATTGATGTTACTGCTCACTGCTCTTATCCAGGTTTGATGAACAGTAACAAGTGAAACAGAAAGATATAAAAGTATAGATTGGCAAGCAAAATGCATGAATAATTAAAAGTTACTAAACAAGGTTGGGTTTGGCAAGGCAGGAAAGTACCCAAGGATCTGTAAAAAAAAAAAAAAAAAATTGGTCCGTCTTAGAAGCCTCCTGCTTTAAAATAGGATGATAAATAGGTGCACTTGGAGCAAGACCACCCCACCCAAAAGATAACAAGTTAGAAACAGTTAAAAAAAAAAAAAAAAAAAAAAGAAAAGCCACTCCAAAAAAAAAAAAAAAAAAAAAAAAGCTGCTTTAAGAAGTTGTTTGCTAAAGATTGATCCGCCAAAATATAGATACCCACTGTAGCTGTGCTAGAATAGAAGTATGGAATGCAGTCCACAAAAGAACACCAGCATTAGAGGTGTCTCTCCAGGACAAATTTACTTGTTCAGAAAAATGTATAGCAGACTGGTAGGAAGGAGCAAGCACACGAGGGAAGTAGTCCACTGCTCTTTTATTCCTAACAGAGGGGCTTTCCCGGTCTTTTGTTCTCATTGGCTGAACCAAAGGCCATTTAAAGTAGTCTACGTGGTCAGCTATCAGCTTGTGCAGAGAGGAAGAGATGAGGGTTCTGGGTGGGGGAGGAGTCTTAGAAAGTTCCTAATTGGGCATATGTTTCTAACTTTCATCCTTAAATGAATAATTGTGTAAATAGATGGAACTCAGTGACGGAATATTTGCCTAGTATAAATGACACCCTGAAATCCATAGTCAGCACCCCCTAGATCCTACAATTACATAAAACAAAGAGAGTAATTCATGTGACTCTAGTAATTCAATCCCTCCTCCTCCATTACTCATATAGTTAGACTTTCAGGTTACTTTAATTTGTAAGTTTAATAAAATGGCTATTTACTTTCTGAAGATCTACATACTGTTTATTCTTTAAGGGATATAATAATACCCCCAGACAACTCCTCTCTTCCCTTTGTCTTCTCTGTTTCCTTTAATAAGCCATGTGGTCTTCACTGATGCAGAAGTGTTAATTTTCTACCAAATTTTGAAACCATGTTTCAAAATTTGGTAGAAATATCACATATGATAAGTCATATTGCCTTTGGGGTTTCATCTGGAGCTATGTTGTGGTATGTGGTCATTTATGCTCTATTAATATGTTAAAGTCCTCAGAACTTTATGTATAGCATGTACTTTGTGGTATGGCACATAATCAGAATTGTATCTCAATTTGTCTAATGAAAGAAACTTAAGCAAAGTCACTTATTTCCAGTCTCATTACTAATGGAGAACAAATAGAATAAAGATATTGGTAGAAACCAGTTCAGCAAAGAATAATAAGGTCATTGTGGAAGGCTGACTCTTCAAGGAAGCATACATTATGGCCTTTCAACATTAAGTCTGGTCTATTATCTTTTTTAACACACTGGGCTTAATCCTTGTTTGTCTGCTCATACTTTGCTTCTCCTTTCCTCCATGAGTTCCCACTGGGATTTTCTAATCATCTATTTCTTCAGAGGCTAGACAGATAGTAAGTATATGATACATGATACATCTTTTTTTATTCTAAGACTGAGAAATGAATAAAATAGTATATAAAGTCAATTTTACTTATTTATAAGCATGGGAAATTCAAATTCTGAGATTTAAAGACTCTGAACTACACAATCATCCTTGATCACTGCCCTTGGCCTAAAATCCTGATACTGAGGATATTATTACTAAAATATTCATTCTTGAGGAAAGCTAGTATTAATAAGTAGTTTCATCAATCTAGTTAATTACTAACTTTCCAAGCATTTTGTAACATTTGATTTTTAAATATAAGTCTATTTTAAAACACGAGTTTCTAAGGAGCTCTATGTTTAGGGCAGACAACAGGTATTTCATTTGTTCCCTTAATGAATTTTTGTATGAAATAGTGGGCTATTATTTTCTATTTTCTTGTATTGATTTTCTTCCTCACTTGATTTAAATTCCTTATGCTTTCTGCATTTAGAATTGTCTTATTACTAAAACGTTCCTTGCAGATTGCACAGTTTATGGTGTACAATATTACTTTTTCATTGGTAATTGCACTGCAGATCATTATATGAAAAAAGATCCATTCTTCTCTTGAGGCATAAAACCAAGTTCCTGTCCTGTGCTTGCGGATGTTTAAAAATCCAAGACACCTTAGGGAAGAAGAGTGGGAGTATTAACTCTAAAAAAAAGTTTTGGCCAAAGACCCATGAAAAGCCTCTCTCATCGTAGCACAGGGGAACAAGATCGTTCAGAATAATCTTTGTGAAAGAACTACTTTATGCAATTACAATAAAATATTGAGCATAGCTGGGGATTTTTAATGCACATTTCTTTGCAAGAGGAAATCCCAAAACATTTTGCAAAAATCTTACAAATTTATACAATCAGAAAGTAAAAGGAGTGATTTAAGCAAATGATCAAAATTTCAAGATAATTTAATTGATTTATGAGATATCCTAAATGCTAAATTGTTCAAATGAATGAACTTTTCCCATTGAAAACTATGTAATGATTACAACTTAGGACTCTATTTTTCTATAAATCTAATATGTAAAAATAGCTCATAGAAGACTTCTAAAAGAATAGATCATGCTGAAATAACATCAATAATTTTCTCAAATTAAATCCTCCGGTTCAGAGTCTCATGTACATGGAAAAGATAAGCTTTAGAAACCACTCACTTCAAAAAAACTATTTTCCCTTTATTTTCATTTACTGATTTGTAACATCTTTACTAATTTCTATTGGACTATTAGCTTATTAACTCCTGACTTTTCCATTGAATTATTTTTTTTGTTGGAAATGCTTATTATTATCTCAAAATGCAAACCCCATTGACCTTTTCAAGTATACACATCTTCTGACCTATCCATCATCAGTTTAGATTTCATCGAGCTGACAGGTCGCAGAAGCCTAGGCTACTGTGCCTTGTAGAATTGATGAACACACTAATTTCACTTGGGGGCTTTAAGTGTGTGCTGGTTGTTAAGGTAAACACAAAATGTTGACTCCAAGAGAATGGGTCCAACACAGCAGTAGATGGATGTTATTATTTTTGCGAAGAAGGCCTCTGATGATAAAACAGGGTTGACCTTGTTAGTGGGAGCTCCATAAATCTTCCTTGGCTGAAGGTTCCTGGCAGCGCAGGTTGGAGGGCGGACAAAAGAATCAAAAGATGCAGGATGTACTGTACATGTGAAGATTGCCTATGGGACTCTGCAATAATACAACAATGGCCAAGACGCCCGGCACAGCCTAGGTTCCTGCCTGTTTTCAACTGCTTCTAATAACAATTTTAAGTCTTTCCCCCCTTCTGTATTCAAGAAAATTCCTGAAGTTACACCAGTTTTCATGAAGCCATTTACATCTTGTGTTTGCCACTAAGGAGTTACTTGTGCCTAACTCTATGCTTATAAGAAACAAGATCAATTTTGTTGTTACTTTATGCCCATTATGAAACTGATGTTTCTCAGGTATTTATGTTGAAATTGCTCAAGGACTTTCTTAAATTAAAAATAAACTCAGCATGAAACCGAGCCATTGCAACTTTTATGCAACAGTGATCAACATCTAAAAATGTAGCATGCAATTGGCAAAACATCTGCATATTTTACCCTGTTGTAAATAAAAGTAAGGTCAAGCTGGCTTTGTTGCTGTGTTACTTTTTCGAATGACTGTATCGAATAGAAAAAAAAACCACTTTAACAAAACCAGTTCTAATAAGTTTGTAATATTGTCATTTTTCTGTTTTTTTCCAGAGAATTAAATACAGTTTATCTTCCTATATCTGTACAAAAATGTGAGCAACAATGAAACTTTCTGAATAAATGTATAATGACAGATTATGTCACAGATGTATTTTCTCGTCTATAAGCAATAAGCTATTCTGTGAACAGTTTTTTTGAGAATCTAAAAAAAATATGGTCAAATATTTATTTAAAAACTATTATTTATTTATTCAGTACTATTATCTTCTCCTTTGTGGCCTAAAATGAAATATTTACTGATCTACGGTTCGTGGCTAATCTCAATCTTCATCAATTTCTCAAGCTTCACCAAAGCTCAATAATTTCTCATGATTTTCAAAATAGATGATGAAATAAGGTACATCATCTATACTGCATAATTAACTAGCTATGTCTAAAATGTCCCTTTCAAAACTTACTGAAAACTATTACCCTAGGTAATCTATAAATATTACCTGACAATAAAGAGTATGTAAAGACCCTCTGCCATTTCATAAGACAGAGACAGAAGCATATATAGATATATATGCAAATATATATAATATATATATATAGATATATATATATATATATATAATCAAACCAGTGCAGGTTGATTAGATGACCAATTGATAAGAAAGTGAAATTTAAATATTCACCATGACCTTATTATGTTAATCACTAAATTGTCTTGAATGTATTCATTTATCCTACAAATTCAACTTGATAGCATCCAGAGGCCATAGACACTTGGCAACAAAGCTTATGCAACTAATTATGCACGCCGTTGGTCTTTCTCTGTATTGTAGTATACCCCCAAGCTTACTCTTCTATTATAGTTTACAATGAGTCTGTTTCCTTTTGTAGTTATCTTTGTAAGGAAACTTTACGTTTAGTTTAAATGTGATTGGATAGAGGAAATTTTGGAGTAAATACTGTAATCATTTTTATTTATTCTTACCTTTTACACACCTACCCAATAAAATGCGATTTAACAGATCATTTAGAAAGTCTAAGAGGGATGGAGGAGCCTGGTCCAGGAGGTGCTTGGCAGTTGTTGAGAAAACAAGTAGTAAAAAAGGGACTGTGTTGCTTCAGAAAGTCTGCTTTGTCTTATCACCATTTGTTTGTGGCCTCAGACAGTCGAGGAAACAAATTAGTTAAAGCAAATAATTTGTCCATTTTTTTTCAGAATGCAAAATGTTCCTGATAATGGATTTTACTTAAAATTACCAGGAATTTTCCTTAATAAAATGCAAACAAACAAACAAACATGAAGACTTATTATTCATCTAGAAATATAAAGTAAATATTGTAAAAATTTTACCAGGACAGGAAGTCAAGGGATGAGGTTGTGGCTTTGGTAGTTTTGGACTACCCTGACCAGCAGCTCCACAGGAAGTTCCTCCTGTCTGGTACATGTTTCTTCTTGTGCAGCCTTCAGGAATACACAAGCACTCGTATATATTTTTCAGTGAGCATTTGAATGAATACGTTTCTTTCTGGTTTTCATACCACCCTCTCCCTCTTCCTGTCTAGCCTACCTCCATCCTCCCTCCCCTTTGTAAAATACTGGTCTCCTATTATCACTTTCTCCTCGATCTCTTCTTCCCCTTTACCTCCATGATTCCTTTGTGTAAGTGGGGTGCAGTAGGGAGAGATATAATTGTGATTAAAATGTATTATAGAAATGACAAAATTCAGTAAAATATATTTTTAAAAATTTCTATGACCATAAAAATTATGATATAAGGCATATTAAATAATTTTCTTCTTTACAAGTAGTCTTTGGTTCCTTAAATTAATAATATTACTTTAGTTAGCTACCATAATTTGTCAGTCTATATTTTATTTTTGCAACATTAAATTTTTGAATATGTTTTCAAAACTTTATTCTGATGTTTTTATTTGGGATAGCTTACAAAAGTCATTTGAATATTTTGAGCTGTAAGTAAAACCTCTCAGTGTTCATGTTTCTAGATTTCTCAATACCACAAGCTTATTTATTAAGTAAAAGAGGAGTGTGTTTATAAACCAAAGGCATAGCAATCTCACTTTTTGGGAATAATATTTTGTCTTTTTATTTTTTCAGTTTTTTGAGATGGGTCTACCTATAGCCTCGGTTGTCCTGAAACTTACTAGGCAGACCAAGCTGACCATTGATCTCACAGAGATCTAATTGCCTCTGCTTCCAGAGGGCTGGGATTAAAATATGTGCTACCATGTCTGGCTGATATTTTGTCTCTTAAGTACAATTTTCTTTCCTTTCTTCTTTCTTGTCCTCTTTGTCTTCTCTTTCTTTCTCTTTCTCTCTCTCCTTTCCCTTTTCCTTTTCCTTTCCTCCTTCCTTCCTTCCTTCCTATCCTTCCTCCGCTTCCTTCCTTCTCCTATATACCTGTGGTTCCCTGTCCTTCCCTTCCTCCTCCTGATTTTCAGCGGTAGCTCTCTGTATGCGTATACGGCAGTCTCAGCGCGCTTGCCCCGCTGACAAATAACGTTCGAAGCCTTACCGCTCTCTCTCACGCCTTCCCTCCTCTTCTCCCTCCCTCTCCATCCATCCATCAGGCGTGTCCTCTCTGTCTCTGCCTCTCTCATCTCTCTCCCTCTCATTTCTTTGGTCTTTTCAGTCTTCTTCNCCCTCCCATCCCCCTCTCGTCTCTTCTCTCTCTCTCTCCGCTCTCTCTCTCTCTCTTTCTTTCTTTCTTCTTCTTCTCTTTCTTTCTTTCTTTTTCTTTCTTTTCTTCTTTCTTTTCTTTCTTTCTTACTTCTTGATCTTTCTCTTTTTCTTTTGAGACAGGTCTCTCCTTCGGAACTCGCTATGTAGACTAAGTGGCCTGGAACTCCCAAAGATCCGCCTGCCTCTGCCTCCAAGTTGCTAGGATTAGAAAGGCGTGCCACCACACCACGTCCAGCTTCTTAAGTACAATTTTCATAGTGATTGTCTGGAGACACATGTCGATGCTCTTTCCTGGGGATAAGCTTGGGTGATATGCTAGATACAGAAAAAATATTGTTCTAGTCACATCTACTGCAAACACCAGTTACATCTCTCTATGTAAAGGACAGTTTCTGAATCCTTACCTTATGAATCCAATGCATGGGATGAATGGGAGCAGAGGAAATATTTGCTTTACAATCATACTATTTTGAATATGGAACTCTTAATTGCTAGTGAAGAGTATTCTTAGTCTCAAAAAAAGCACAGCAGTTGTAAACTGTATTGAATTACAATTAAACTTCACCTAGTAAGACCATAGACCACAGCCCTGTAATAATCCCCAAACCTTATAGTTCCAACTGTGAGAGGGGTTTTACAAGGAAACAAATATTCTCACTGAGACAGCTGCCTTGTTGGTAAACAGGAGTCATTCCTCCTTGATCTTAAGAACAGAAAGAAGGAGTAATATAACCCTTGTAATGATCAAGAAGTTACCAGGCAGAGTGTGAAGCAAGTAATTTGTCATTCACGTTTTCTTGCAAGGCTGCCATCAATCTCCCTCTTTCTTTCTTTCTTTCTTTCTTTCTTTCTTTCTTTCTTTCTTTCTTTCTTTCTTTCTTTCTTTCTTTCTTTCTTTGGGTCTTTTTGAGACAGGGTCTCCCTGTCCTGGAACTCGCTATGTAGACTAAGCTGGCCTTGGACTCACAAAGATCCGCCTGCCTCTGCCTCCCAAGTGCTAGGATTAAAGGCGTGCACCACCACGTCCAGCTTCTTAAGTACAATTTTCATAGTGATTGTCTGGAGACACATGTCGATGCTCTTTCCTGGGGATAAGCTTGGGTGATATGCTAGATACAGAAAAAATATTGTTCTAGTCACATCTACTGCAAACACCAGTTACATCTCTCTATGTAAAGGACAGTTTCTGAATCCTTACCTTATGAATCCAATGCATGGGATGAATGGGAGCAGAGGAAATATTTGCTTTACAATCATACTATTTTGAATATGGAACTCTTAATTGCTAGTGAAGAGTATTCTTAGTCTCAAAAAAAGCACAGCAGTTGTAAACTGTATTGAATTACAATTAAACTTCACCTAGTAAGACCATAGACCACAGCCCTGTAATAATCCCCAAACCTTATAGTTCCAACTGTGAGAGGGGTTTTACAAGGAAACAAATATTCTCACTGAGACAGCTGCCTTGTTGGTAAACAGGAGTCATTCCTCCTTGATCTTAAGAACAGAAAGAAGGAGTAATATAACCCTTGTAATGATCAAGAAGTTACCAGGCAGAGTGTGAAGCAAGTAATTTGTCATTCACGTTTTCTTGCAAGGCTGCCATCAATCTCCATCAGACCCCAACTTCTCATGTACCCCCCCCCCACCGAAGTAGAAGAAATCTTTGCTATGTTTTCGGGAGTGACTTACAATGTGCATTTGTTAACACTGAGCAGGATTCCTTGGGACCAAAGCACCAGCAACCCCAGGGACCTGATCTTAGCATAAGAAAATTGATGAAGGCTGGAAAAGCTTAGCACTACAAATACAAGTAATTTGGACTTTGATTTTGTTTTCTATTCTCTGAGCTTACATTATTATTATTATTATTATTATTATTATTATTACTTCTAAGTTCTCTTTCACTAAAAATAAAATAAGATTTCTAGATCACCATCTCCCAAAACTCACCTTTTATCACTATTTCATTTACTTTTCTCTCCTCTCAAACGTACAATTTCTTGTTTGTCTGCCTTCATAATTCCATGATGCCTGCATCTAGCTGAATATAACATACCATTTAAACAAATTGGTCCACAATTCTATTTTTGGAATATTGTTTTTATATATTTAATTTTTATTTATTTATAGTTAATGTGTGTGAGTGTACGTGACATTCTTGCTTTTCTCCTCTTCTGAGGCATTCTTTATTGTTTTCTTTGCTACAACTTAGAAATCCTTTGGCTTTTGTAACCTTTTCTTCTGTGTTATCAAAACATTTTCTTTAAAGACTTAAGCTTTTCCATTACTTTTCCAGCACTCGTTAATTCACTTTCCTTTATGAAACTAAATAAAAAAATTTGTTCTCTGCCAAAAAGTGTTTAAGAATTAGATGTGTCTCTTAGTGGGAATTTTGTATTTTAAACTCTGATAAACCTATTGTTAAACATATATTATGGTAAACCCACTTTATTGTACGTGGTACAGAAAGTGCATAAGTCAGAGTGCCAAGTGGATGAGTGTTATGAGATAAACACATATAAGTAACTACCATTTACTTGACCACACACAGCTTCCTAATATGCAAAACGTCTCCTTCCTGGCCACCATCAGTCATCGGCCACTCCGTGGAACTACTATTCCAAATGAATGACTGAAGATTGAATTTGAACTTCTGAACTTGATGCAAATATATCCTTTTAGTGCATGCTTTTTGTGCCATTCCAAATATTGAAAAAGCTACTTAGAATGAATATATAGGATGATCTTTTATCCTACATTTCTATTTCTATTTTATATGTATTTTTGGTTATTTTATAGGACTTTGTAGTGTCTCACACTTTCTGGATATATAAACCAAACACATCCATTTGGAAAAGGCCTTGCCAATAGTGTTTAATATTCAACATTCATGTATTGTTTTTAGTGTTTTAATTTTTATTTATCTATAGTTAATGTGTGTGAGTATAAATGCATTTTTGTCATAGAATGTTCACAGAGGTGAGAAGAGGGTCATGGGTTCCCCAGAGCTGACTTATAAGTGGCTATTTGCAACCATGTGGGTGCTGGCAACCATACCTGGGTCTTTCACAAAAGAAGCCAGTGCTCTTAATCACTGAGACATCTATGCAAGCCCTGAAGATATTAATTTTAATAATAACAACAATATTTATATCATTCATTTCAGCCCTTTTCTTTACTAATATGTTCCCTAGTACTGTAAATTACTCTCAAAGCACAGCTTTCACAGCCTCTGACATCATGACATACCATGTTTATTGTGATTTTTTTTCTGAATCTGTTTCTTAGGTTCCTAAATTTCTGAACATAAGAGTTTTCCAGCTAACTATTTGTTACTGATTCCTAGCTCACTCTTACTGTGTTCAGACAACCTAAAGTACCATTTCCATATTTTGAAATGTCTTGAAGTTGATTCATGATCCTTCACTTGGCCCACAAATACAACAGGACCATATAAAAGTGCCAAAATTTTGTACTGGTGGATCTTAAACACCTCAACAAAAGAAGAGAATAATTTGAATGTTCCTGCTTGGGAGACATGCTGGATTTCATGTTATAGAGAGATGTGTTGTTTCTCTGTTTGACTATGTATTTATTTCTCCTGTAGTTTTGTTCTTTTTATTTAACAGAATTATGGTGGTTTTCTCATGGAGTGATCTATTTACCTTATAAATTATTTATTACTATAGAGACGCTTTGTACCTTGTAAAAACAGCAGAATTTTTAGAGCTGTGTAGTGCTTCTCTATGTTAAGTCTCAATGGCTTTGGCAGACTTCCAGGAAGAGGAGGGTAATTCCATATTTATGTCACCCTTAGAGTTTCTTCAAAGTCTTTTTCCTTGCAAAGGTTCTGCTGTAGTTTTTCAGACCTGTCCATCACTATGAACTATGGATGTGCTCTTGGCAGTATGAACCATCAGGACTCTGTATTAAGAATAAGTGCATCTTACTGCTTTCTCCATTTTATTTTCCTTTTATATGCCACTATTTTATTTTGAAAGAGCAAAAAAATGTTCAAAATCTAACTTTGGTTTCCTCAGACCTCCAGTTCTAACAATGCACTGTAGCTGCTTCCACTACTCTATGATGCTCAACAGTCTATCTCTGGGAGAATTTCTTTTCCATTAGTGAATCATCATAGGCAATACACACTTGGTTTTCATTTGAACTTTACATGGTACCTAATTTGAGTTTCACCCAAATGGATCAGATTCCTGAAGTGATGACAGGCAACTGGTCCAGTCATTTCAGAGAATGGCAAAGATTTAGAAATGTAAATTTTAGGAAAGAAACACTTAATTTTCTGATGAGATGCTAAGATAAGGAGAACGTCGTTGAAAATGTTTTCTACTTTGATGCAGAGTGCTGCTAATTTGGGGAAATAGTTGAAATGGTAGGTAGCCAGAAAGGAGAATTAGAAGAAAAATTAGGGCAATCTTAAAAGCTAAGCTTATATTTAACAAGTGCTCTCTTTCTGTATCCTTTCAACTTGTTAAAAATATTTTATTTAGCTGGGCGTGGTGGTGCGCACCTCTAACCCCAGCACTTAGGAGGCAGAGGACGAGGCAGGAGGATCTCTGTAAGTTCAAGCCAGCCTGGTCTATATAGCCCCAGGACAGCTGGGGCTGCAGGGAGACCCTGTCTCAAAAAGACCAAAAACAATTTTATTTATACTTTCTGTGTCTGAGTGTATTTCCTGCATATAGATGCACCTGTTTCATGCAGTGCTGGTGGAGGTCAGAGAGGGTCGTCACATCCCTTGGATCTGGAGTTGTGGATGGTTGTGAGCCGCCACGTGGGTGCTGAACACAGAACATGGTGTTTAGTAAGAGCAGCCAATGCTCTTAACCACCAAGCCATCTTCCAGCCTCATACTTACAATTTTTATTGACATTTATTCATTATACACAATGTTGGGTTTCATAAAGAAAATTCTATTTCAAATACCATGTTATCTGATTCTACTCATTTTCTCATTTCCTCCCTTGAGTGTACACCCGCCTTTAACTCCTGCTAAAGCTCCTTACCCTAATCTCTCTTTTGTTTTAATGTCATATATTTGACATTGAAAAGAGTAAGGAAGAGCTCTAGGCCTCACACTTAAGAGAAATATGTAATAATTATCTTTCTGTGTCTTGCTTAATTTGCTTAAAATGATGATCTGCAATTGCATTTGTTTTCCAGAAAGTAAAAGAATTTCATTCTTCTTTATGGCTGAGTAGAACCCCATTATGCATATGAACCACATTTTCTTTTTTTTTTTTTTTAAGGTGTGAATCCGAATACAGACTGCACTTTATTCAAATGAACAGGTTAAAATAGGCAGTGTGACCTCACCTCCCAGGGTCCAATCCCAGACCAATTCTTGGGCCTAGCCAGTGAGGTCTCATGACTCTCACATGTGCCTCTTGGGGGCGCTGACTGGAATGTTAGCCCATGCATACCTAAACTCAGACTGGATTCACCTACACCAAATAAAGTGCATAAAATGTCCTAAACAGAGAAACTCAGAATGACAGAAATTAGGTGAGCTTAGAGGATGACAGCTAAGAGGGGCAGAACTTTGTTTCTGTTCTTTTTGGAACTCACTATGTAGACCAGGCTGGCCTGAAATTTGCAGTAATCTGGCAGCCTCTGCCTTCCCCCCCAACCCCCCAAACTCCCCCCCACGCCAAGTTTTGTGATTAAAGGCATGTGCTAGCACACCCAGCTGCAGGGCCTTTTTGTTTGGGGTTTTGTTTGAGACAGAATCTTACTCTGTAACTTGGAATTAAGTAGGTCAGGCTGGCCTTGAACTCCTGGCAAACCTCTTGGCTCAGTCTCAGGAGTGCAGTGATTACAGGTGTGAGCCACCACAGCCAGTATGCAGGGCTTCTTTCTGGGGTAATGACAATATTCTGACCTTGTGATGATTGTACAGCTCTGTGAATGACTATGAAGAGCCACTGAGATGTATACTTTATTATTATTTTAGTAGTAGTAGTAGTAATAGTAGCAGCAGCAGCAGCAGCAGCAGCAGCAGCAGTAGTAGTAGTAGTATGTTTTTTTGAAATAAAGTCTCATATATCCCAGACTGGCCTCAGAATTGCTATGTGGCTGTGGATGACCTTGAACTCCTGACCCTCCAATCTGGTGCATCCTTTTTCATTTTCATTTTATTTTACTTCATTTTTTTTCCAGACATGTTCTCCCTCTGGGGTATAAGCTTAGCCTGAGACTTACTGTGTAACTCAGTCTGGCCTCGAACCAATGANAATTTTGTGATTAAAGGCATGTACCAGCACACCCAGCTGCAGGGCCTTTTTGTTTGGGGTTTTGTTTGAGATAGACTCTTACTCTGTAACTTGGAACTAAGTAGGTCAGGCTGGCCTTGAACTCCTGGCAAACCTCTTGGCACAGTCTCAGGAGTGCAGTGATTACAGGTCTGAGCCACCACAGCCAGTATGCAGGGCTTCTTTCTGGGGTAATGACAATATTCTGACCTTGTGATGATTGTACAGCTCTGTGAATGACCATGAAGAGCCACTGAGATGCATACTTTATTATTATTATTACAGTAGTAGTAGTAGTAGTAGTAGTAGTAGTAGTAGTATGGTTTTTTGAAATAAAGTCTCGTATATCCCAGACTGGCCTCAGAATTGTTATGTGGCTGTGGATGACCTCGAACTCCTGACCCTCCAATCTGGTGCATCCTTTTTCATTTTCATTTTATTTTACTTCATTTGTTTTTCAGACATGTTCTCTCTCTGGGGTACAAGCTTAGCCTGAGACTTACTGTGTAACTCAGTCTGGCCTCAAACCAATGACAGTGCCTGTCTTAGCCTCCCAAGTGCTGACTATAGGTACGAGTCACCATGGCCAAGTTGCATATTTTTAATTTTTAAAAAAATAGTTATTACTTTTATTTTATGTGTATGAGTATATTGCTGCATGTAAGTGCTTCCATGTTGCGCAATACCCATGGTGGTCAAAAGAGGTCGTCAGATCCCCTAGAACTAGAATTAGATGACTGCTAGCTGCCATGTGGATGCTGGGAATTGAAACAGGCCTCTGCAAGAACAAACAGCCAGTGCTCTTAACTACTGACCCATCTCTCTAGCCTAGCTGCATAGATTTTTAATAATAATTTTTGTATTTTATGTGTATGAGTCTTTTGCCTACATATGTGTAGGTTCACCACATGCATACAGTATCTATGGAGAGCGGAAGAGGGTGAAGATCCCCTGGAAATGGAGTTACAGATGGTTGTTAACTGCGGTGTGGGTGCTGGGAACCAAATTCTGGTCCTCTGCAAGTGCAGCCAGTGCTCTTAACTGCTGAGCCATCTCTCCGGCCCTAAGCTGCACATTTTAAATAAGTGAACTGTAGTGTAGTACAAATTATCTCTCATAAAACTTAAAAATTTATCAAGGTTATGTGGCATATTGCATTTCAGAGTAACAGAATTTGGACCAAAATACTCCCTTCTTTTTAACACCTGAACAAAGATGCTAAATAGGTGGTATAGGAAAAGACAGGGCATTCCTCTTTATATAGCTGGTTTCTGCAAGATGGGCTTGTTGACACCAGTTTTTACTCTTATGTAGTATCCTGGGCGATGTGTCCTAGGAATAGTTGCAAAGGGCCAAGCTTATTCTTTAACAAAATACTTCTGAGCTAGGTGAAGGGTGCACACCCATAAAACCAGCACTGGCAGTTCAAAAGAAGCACCCAGTAAAGGCAGGGGGATTTTGGGCTCCAGGCCAGCCTGGGCTACACAGTGAGTTTCTGGCCACCCTTGGGCTATGGAATGAGTTCTTGTCACACACACACACACACACACACACACAAAAAAAAAAAAAAAAAAAAAAAAAAAAGAAAAAAAAAGAAAAAAAAGAAAAGTACTTAGTAGCATTTTGCTTCAGGATGGGAGTGGTTTGGGGCATTCTGCATGCATTAGCTCATTTAAACTTTGCATTGGCTGTATTTGGTAGGCACATTTTTTTTTTTTGGTAGGCACTCTTATTATCTCTGTTTCAGAGAAGGAAATTAAGGTATGGAGATGCTAAATAATTTCTCTAGGAAGTGCCAGGACTAGTATTCAAACCAGATCACCTGGTTCCGCAGTCTCTGCCTTCACTCTGTTATCCACAGAGTTCTTTCTTTACTGGCTGTTCTTCCACCCCCTCCTCCCCTCCCCCATTCAAACCTTACACTCCAGAAGTTCTCAATGAACCTTTCTTACTAGAAGCAATTGTAAATAATCCTCAATTCTCTACAAATGGGACACAAGCTACTATTACTCTTGCTTGTCCCTGGTCCTTGCCTACATCACCTCCCTCTTCCCCAGCCTGTGAGGCTGCTCTCTCAGCCCATGGGTCCTCGCTTGCCTTCTTGCGAAGACTTGAAGCAGGCATCACAGCTCTGAGCAAAGGTTTACTTGTCTTCTAGAAGATGTCTGAGAAATGAGTACAGGGGTAGAGGATAGAAGGCTTTCCAGACATCAATCCTGGGGGGTCAGGGCCTGGGAGGAGCTTCGTTCCCCCCACCATCAAAGATTCTTTCTCCTTGGTTTGGATCCCACCAGAGACAGAGCAAATCTAAATATCTACCCACTGGGAGCCAGCGTCTGGGAGGTGTCACCATCCTGCCAACCTGAGACTCCGTGCCAACCTGTTAGTTACCTCCAGTGGCACACTAGCCTGGAACTCCTATCCACTGGGCACATCCCTAGTCCAAAAACTCCACTTTCAGGCCCAAGCATAGACTGTACAAAAAAACAACAACAACAAACAAACAAACAAACAAAAAAACCCCCAAAAGGCTACATTCCTCTCCTCTGTGTCATTACATTTACTTATTCTCCCACTTAAAAAGTTGTTTAAATTCTTTGAAGAATCTTGCAAGGTAGCTTGGCTAGACAGCAGGCAGGACAATCCAGTGCCTCTGGTGGGGAGGCAAGGGTCTTCCATTCACCTATCTTTTGGTCCAGCAAGTAAGCGTTTGGATTGATGGTGTAGTCCTTTGCCTGGATGTCATTGGCTGTGGTGACACCCCCACATACAAATACCTTGTTGTCCCCAATGGAGCAGATGGCATGGGACACATCCAAGGGGCAGCTGTTGGGCAACAGAGGCACTAAGCTTGTTGACTTGTTGGCCTTTATCTTCTGCAAGTTGATTTCCACGCTCTGCCGGTGGCTGTGCACACAGAGGATGTTATCCTCATGGAAAGAGAGTAGGGGCCGGTGGTTGAATTCAATGGGGAAAGTGATACACTGGACCACTTCCCCTGTGCTGGTGTCAAAGCAGTCCACTACTCCTACCCGGGAGATGTAGCCCTTCACCAAACACCGCCCGGTGACAATGTACAGGTTCCGGTCACCCCTGGTGATCACAGCTGTGCCATCCATGGGGATGCTCATCTTCCCTGCCAGGCACCAGGCCTCCTTGCGCTCGTCGTAGCGGTAGATATTGGACACATACCGCCGTGGGGCAATGCTCCCGCCCACGGAGTAGACTGTCCCCCCACAGGTAACCATGGTGTGGAAGACAAGCCCGATGGGCAAGTCGGGTAACTTGGTCCAGGAATTGTCATCGATGTCATACCGCCAGGCTGTCTTTAGTCCAGAAATCTGTTCCGTGGTGCCACCAGAGATGTAGATGTAGCGACCAGCTGCAGTGGCACTAAGTGCTGCTGCCCGATAGGGCATCTCTGAGAGCTTCAACCACAGATTCTCCTGGATGATATAGGCAAACACTCCATCATTGAACTTGCCCTGGGCCTTCTGGCCACCCAGGATGACCACTGAATCAAGCAGGGACCCTTTCCGCTGGAAGCTCAGCAGGCTGGATGGCCCTTCCTGTTTGCGATCCATTAGGACACTCTCAATTAGGGTCACGTGGGCTGAATTGTTCTCTAAGCCCATCAGCTTGTTGCTGGCAAACATCAAGGTCTTGTTGGAGACAGCATTGAGATTGATGTAATTGAAGAACTTGTTGAAATATTTTTCCCGCTCCTCCTTCCGAAAATACACCCAATTGATGAGTGCACTGAGAGCCTGGTCCTCATTGAGCACGTGAAGGTTTTCATCACGAAGCAGGCGGCCGAAGATGACAGGTGGGCAGCGCATGAAGTGCACAGAGCCCTCAGGGCTGGCCCAGAAGTGGAAGTTGTCACGAATGCCAGAGTAGGCCAAGTCTGATACTTCTTTGAGCTCAAACAGCTCAGCCAAGAAGAGATAACGCAAGCAGTTGGCACGGCAAATGGACTTAATAAGGAAGTCATTACAGTGAATCCGAAGGCGAGGGGTGTTGAAATACTGTGCGCCACGAAGCAGCTCCTCCACGTTCTGCTCTGAGATCACCACTTTGCCACTGTAGAAATAATCCAGGAGCTGGTCCACCGTGGATGGACTCAGATAATTGGGGTCAATGGTGATAAAGAGCTCATCAGTGGTCTTCACGTCGTTGCTGGAGATGAGACTTTTCACCAGTGGAGCGACAGCAGCCAGCACATTGCGGTGTGCAAAGAAGACGTGGTGTTCCACAGTCAGTGACATGTCCCAGTATTCTTTGCGTTTCCTCTGTTTGTTCAGGTTCTGCAGTACAAAGCTGTTGTAGTTTTTCTCTGTGAATTCCAGTTTCATCGTGGTTCTTGTTGGCTGACAGAAGATCAGCAGAGGGAGTGGAGAACAAACTTTTTCAGGCCTTTTGGGATTCGGACTGGTGGTTGCAGAGCAGCTGACTGGAGAGGAGGGGGGACTTGGAGAAAGGATGATGTCATAGAATGGATGAGGTCATCATAATGCAGGCCAGGGGAACGGAGCCTTTCTGTCCTCTGATGGGTCCAACCTGGCCAGTTCATCAGGACATAGGTAGGCCAGAATTCTGGAGGAAGCTCAGGAGTGGGTCTCAATGTTCCCCTCGGGCTTTCAAACCTCAGTCCAAGGCTTGCCTGGAATATCGGAGCTGGTTTGGGTGGGAAAGTCGGGATAACGGGAAGGGGAGGAGAAGGACTAGGCTACCAAATTATCTAGAAGACTGCATTTCACAGGGGGAAGCTGAAGTCCTGATAAGGTCGCAGAGGCAGAGGGAAGCAGAGTGGGCCTGGAACTCAAGCTGTGTGCGGGTCAGCATTCCTTCCACCCCTTCTGAAGGCCCAGCACATTCAGTTTCCAATGTCCATTCTACGGTAAGGTTCCTGAGGATCTGAGAAGAAAAGACCTTTGGCTCTTGGCCTTTGCAGCCAGGACACCATTCTTCAAAATGGAGATGAGAATCGCTTACTGGAGCGGAGACGCAGAAGTAGCCAACCCCAGGAGGATAGGAAGACGGTGGAAATAGTTGCTCGGCGCTTCCAATTGTCCAGTAAGAGACTCAAACCAAGTCCTCTGTCTCCATCGAGTGACTTGGTCAAGTTGCTCAGGGCTCGGACTGCTCTTACGTGAGATGAGGCGCACTAGGGATCGTGCAAATGAGAAACTAAGTAGACAGCCGTAAGCACGGCGCTTAGCTTGTAGCAAATGTTCAATAAGTGGCAGCTGCTGTTTCTTAATATTACTGCAGTTAGCAAGGCTCTGGCACCACGGTTGTCTGGGAGACTGTGGCCATGCCTCGACTTCCCGGCCGGTTCCTGCTGCGGCAGTGCGGTGGCGCTGCAGCGTCGCCTCCCTGGCCTGATGGCCGCCACCGAGCTGGCCCCTCCCCATGAACCACATTTTCTTTCTTTCTTTTTTTTTTTTAATATTTATTTATTTATTTATTTTATGTGTACGAATGTACTGTCTGCATGCAGGTTTGTGCACCCGTGTCTTGCAATGCCCCGGAGGTCAGAAGAGGGCGTCGGATTCCCCTGGAACTGGAGTTAAAGACGGTTCTCAGCCGCCATGTGGGTGCTGGGGATCAAACCTGGGTCCTCTGCAAGAGCAGTTGGTGCTCTTAACCGCTAGGCCATCTCTCCAGCCCCAAACCACATTTTCTTAGCCATCTGTTTATGGACAATAAGCTGGTCCCATAATTTAGCAATTTGTAAATAAATGCTGCAATAAATATGGATGTGCAAGTATCTCTATGGTTTATTGATTTAGTCCTATGACTATATACCCAGAAGTGGTAGAGCTCAGTGACATAGTAGTTCTAGTTTTATTTCCTTTTTTTTTTTTTTTGAGAAATCTCAATATTGATTTCCATAGTGGCTAGAACAATTTGCATTCCCACCAGTAGTATATAAGCACTCCCCCCCACACACACATTTTAATCAGCATTTGTTACTTTTTTCTTTTTATTTAAATTTTCATTGAATTTTTGTGCTTTTCATACATATTTTGTAAAATATTTTATTTATTAGTTTTTTTTATGTGAGTGTATGGTCTCAATATAATTGCACCCATGTCCTGCAATGCTTGCAGAAGTCTGAAGAGAGCATTGGATGGCCTAGAACGGAACCTAAGGACATTTGTTAGCCACCATGTGGGTGACGGGAACAACCTGGGTCCTCTGCAAGAACAGCCGGTGCGGTGCTCTTAACCACTGGGCTTCCCTTCAGCCCCTCATACAACACATCTTTATTATATTTAGAAACCCTCCCCTATCTGACTTCCTCTTAGGCCCCTTTCCTACAGTTGCCAATAGTTCCTCAGCTAAGTTCGAGGCTTCTTATCCATTTCCCCAGTTCTGTTCTGGGTTTTTTTTCTGGTCTGAGTATTCATTGATCTTGTGCACGCTGTCACCATTGCTGTAAGTTTATATGAGCAGGTTCCCAGCACCCTAGAGAACTGTTTCATTGTGGTCATCCACAAACCCTGGATCTTTCCACCTCCTCTTCTGCAATGGTCTCTGAGCCTTTGTTGGCAGAGAGATTTAATATAGGATTTCTTTTCCATGACACACACTCTGTAGTCTCTTATTCTCTATATTTTGGGCATTTGTGATTTTCCATGTTAATCACTATCTGTTGCATGAGGAGGAAGTGTCCCTGGAGAGAGTTCCCCTTTTCCTGCATCCTCACCAGAATTTGGTGTCATTTGTCACCCATTCTGACTTGGCTAAAATGAAATATTAAAGTACTTTTGACGTGCATTTCCCCACATTTTCAAGGTGTTTTTGAGCTATTTAAATTTCTTTTCTTGAAAGCTCTCTGTTCAAATTCATAGCTCTTTTTGAGTTGGGTCATTTGCTTTCTTGCTTGAACATGTCCTCTTGATGTTACATAGTTGTGGAACACTAGACTATCTTTTATTACATTGCAAATATAATTTTCCTGTGTTCTTTTTGCCACAGTGCTGCCTTCTGTCCTCACAGCATCAACCACACACTGAAGGCTGCTCAGTTCCTTTTGCAATTCTTATTCCATATTTTGAGAAATTATAATCAATTGTCTCTAAATATCATTGCTTTAGTAGCAACAACCTTAAATTAAATATGTCTTTAACAAAAGATATCCATATTCACAATCTAAGCTTTCTTTTATTATTGGACTGCCTGTATTTCTCTCTGGATAACTCTAGTGAATCTTTAATTGCCTACCAGCCATTTTCAATCACTTTCTATGTAAAAATAGAATCCACTACTTTTATCTTATTAACACGTATAGGCTTGATCATGTCCATACGTTTCATTTCAAGTTCAACATTTTTCCTGGGCATTGAAATTGCTTGTCAATTGTGTTGCTATTGATTTTACCTTTTTTTGTCTGTTGACCCTAAAAAGGCAGAAAAAGGTAAAAACAATAATGTTCATATTGCCTTTTTTGCTTTAAGTCATTCATTTGGGATTTAGTTGCCAGAACATAGTTTAAAATTGTTACCAGTGAGAGAGCCTCCATGTGATGGTTAATCCTGGGTGTCAACTTGACTGGACTAAGGAACTAATAAGAGAAAAAGATAAAGGAACTAATAAGAGAAAAAGGATCTTCAGATTGGACCACCTCAACCTGGATGGCCCACCCCAAATGTGGGCATTACCTTCTGCCCGCAGGCAGTATTAAAGGCCATGACACAGGGAGCTGGTCCCTTTTTTCCTGTGGCTTGCCTCTCTATCACTGGTGAGTTTGTCTTGCTGCTGTGATCAACCCTACGGATCCCAGCGTGTACTGAGACCGGCAGATCTCCTGGAATCCATCGGGCCTTCAGCACCATAATTGGGACTACTGAGACATCCAGTCTTGTGGACTGAGCAGTTCCCTGGATTCTCAGCCTCTCCAGTATGGTGTGGCTACTGTTGGACTCCTCGAACTCTGTCACGTGAGCAAATCAATAAATTGTATATAGCTATATATTCTCGTCCTGTTACTTCTGTTTCTTTAGAGAACCCTGACTAATACAGATTTTGGTACCAGGAGTGGTTCTAGAGAAACAGAATTGAAAGGATGAATTTCTTTAGTGGGCTTGGTAGTCTCTGGAGCCAGCTCTCCAACCCAATGAAGCCTAGAGTTACTGAAGGCTCTCCTGGTGGCATGAAGAGGAATGATAATCCTTGGTGCAGACTATTTGATGTAATTATGAAGATAGATCCATTTGACTCACCTAACTCGCCTCTTGTGAGAAGCAAGGAATTTAGCGACTCTCTATATAAAACATTTGAGAAATTGCGGAAAAATAAGGAAAATAATGATGTTGCCTTGTTGCTCCTAGCGTCTCTGGATAAAGTGATAGAGGAAAATAAGGAGCTCAGTGATAAAAATGACCAGCTCCAGATTCAAAACAACAGTTTACAGGTTTCCAAGTGTGCTCTGGAAGAGAATCTTCTCTCCAGCAGCCAAAGAGCTAAAGTGGCAGAAAATCAGGCTGGAGCCCTTATTATACGTTTGGCTGGATGGTCAGGGACTTGGAAGGAGCATGACTGGAAAATTGGTGAGAAAGACATTTGGGGAAGAAGTATGTGGATAGAGCTCTCTGAATGGTCAAAGGATGTGAAGATACTTGTGTCTCATGTAAATGCTCATCAAAAGGTGATCTCAGCAGAGGATGAGTTTAATAATCAAGTAGATTGGATGACGCGTTCTGTGGATAGTCAGCCTCTTTCTCCAGCTATCCCTGTTGTTGCTCAATGGGCCCATGAACAAAGTGGTCATGGTGGCAGAGATGGAGATTATGCATGGGCTCAACAGCATGGACTTCCACTCA
The DNA here is from genome assembly GCA_009823505.1 of Rhizomys pruinosus. NCBI lineage: Eukaryota > Metazoa > Chordata > Mammalia > Rodentia > Spalacidae > Rhizomys > Rhizomys pruinosus. The sequence continues at coordinate 1,031,677 of VZQC01001910.1, forward strand.
CCAAGGCTGATCTGGCTACAGCTGCTGCCGAGTGCCAGATTTGCCAACAGCAGAGACCAACATTGAACCCCTGATATGGTGCTATTCCCCGGGGTGACCAGCCAGCAACCTGGTGGCAGGTTGACTACATTGGACCACTTCCATCATGGAGGGGACAGCGTTTTGTCCTTACAGGAATAGATACTTATTCTGGTTATGGGTTTGCCTTTCCTGCACGTAATGCTTCTGCCCAAACTACCATCCAGGGAATTACAGAATGCCTTATCCACCATCATGGTATTCCTCACAGCATCGCTTCTGACCAAGGAACTCACTTCACAGCCAAAAAAGTGTGACAGTGGGCCCATGGTCATGGTATCCACTGGTCTTAAAATGTTCCCCACCCACCCAGAAGCAGCTGGCTTGATAGAACGATGGAATGGCCTCTTGAAGACACAGTTACAGTGCCAATTAGGTAGCAATACCCTGGAGGGCTGGGGCAAGGTTCTCCAGCAGGCAGTATATGCTTTGAATCAGCACCCACTATATGGTACTGTTTCTCCTATAGCCAGAATTCATGGGTCCAGGAACCAAGGGGTGGAAGTGGGAGTGATTCCACTCACTATCACCCCTAGTGACCCAGTAGGAAAATTTTTGCTTCCTGCACCCATGACCTTGCGTTCTGCTGGTCTAGGTGTTTTGGCTCCAAAGGGGGGAGTGCTTTTGCCAGAAGATACAGCAAATGTTCCATTGAACTAGAAGATAAGACTTTCCTCTGGCCACTTTGGGCTTCTACTGCCCTTAAGCCAACAGGCTAAGGAAGAGATAACAGTAGTAGGAGGAGTGATTGATTCAGACAACCAGGAGGAAATTGGACTTTTTCTCCACAATGGGGGCAAGGAATATTATGTCTGGAAGGCAGGAGATGCTGTAGGGTGCCTTCTGGTGCTACCATGTCCTATGATTAAGGTCAATGGGAAACTCCAACTAACCAAACCAGACAGGACTATAAATGGCTCAGACCCTTCAGGGATGAAGGTATGGGTCACTCCTCCAGGAAAAGAGCCAAGACCTGCAGAGGTGTTTGCTAATGGTGGAGGAAATACAGAATGGGTAGTAGAAGAAGGTAGTCATAAATATCAGCTGAGGCCACGGGACCAGTTGCAGGAACATGGAGTATAATAGATATTAACTTTTGTCCTATTTGGTTAAGAATGTGCTTGTTCATATATATATGTATACTAAGCGGATACTTGTGTTGTTCCGTTTTGAATGTGCAACTAACAAGTGTTAAGTGTTGTCATATTTAGGTTATTAGATACTGAAGGACTAAGTGTTCCTCAAGGACATTACCACCTACTCTAAGATATAATGCTTTGCTATTGCACATGAGACACTTATAACATGTTAGGTGGAATTATGACCTTGCCATTGTTTGCAATTGACATTTAAGCATAACATAAGGAGAGGCTACTTATTGGGTGTCAAGTTGACAAGGGGTGGACTTGTGATGGTTAATCCTGTGTGTCAACTTGACTGGACTAAGGAACAAATAAGAGAAAAAGGATCTTAGGATTGGACCACCTCAACCCGGATAGCCCACCCCAAATATGGGCATTACCTTCTGCCCGCAGGCAGTATTAAAGGCCATGACACAGGGAGCTGGTCCCTTTTTTCCTGTGGCTTGCCTCTCTCTCACGGGTGAGTTTGTCTTGCTGCTGTGATCATCCCTACGGATCCCAGCGTGTACTGAGACTGGCAGATCTCCTGCAATCCATCGGGCCTTCAGCACCATAATTGGGACTACTGAGACATCCAGTCTTGCAGACTGAGCAGTTCCCTGGATTCTCAGCCTCTCCAGTGCGGCACGTCTACTGTTGAACTCCTTGAACTCTGTCACGTGAGCAAATCAATAAATTGTATATAGCTATATATTCATCCTGTTACTTCTGTTTCTTTAGAGAACCCTAATATACTCCATAATTCAGCTTTTCCTGAAAATTTTCCAGCCATGTTACTTCTAAGCTCTTAAACCCATTCAGACATCAACCCTGTGTTTAGTGATTTATTTGTCTGCCTGTCTCCTTTGTGACAGAGGGACTGTTCCAGGAGTAGAACCCATGATATCTTCAGTTTTGTATTCCTAGCAATTATCATCGTTCTGGACTGCAACAGGCCTTCCATGTTGATAGAAAGCATGGTGTTTGAGAAAGGAGACATTCATATTGAAGTGACTCTCCTAAAATATGTTTGTAAGTGGTAACCTAAACCACAGTTTTGTTTTCATTTCATTGTCCACCAAGAAAAAAGATAATAATCTTTTTGACAGCTGAAACATCTGGTGGAAAATCTTAAACGCTATAAAACCATGCCTATGGGATGTGATTAAATTCAGACCTCTCAGTTCTAGGCGTCATTTTAGGTGCATCACCAAATCACTCAAACATTCAAAATTCTTTTTTTTCCCCTAAGTTTTGTGTCTCAGAATTTTCTAGCTGTAGGATTATGTGGTCATCAAATGACCCTGGCATAAACTGTGTGTGTCTTAAGTCTGTTAAATTTTTTCATGTACTTATTTGCTGACTTTATTTCCAGGAACTGAATATTCGCACTTTTTTTTTTTTATTTTTTATTTTATTTTATTTCGGTATGTGTGTGAATGTACTGTCTGCATGCAGGTGTGTGCACCCGTGTCGTGCAATGCCGCGGAGGTCAGAAGAGGGTCTCGGATTCCCCTGGAACTGGAGTTCTCCTAGAATTGGAGTTTCAGACGGTTCTCGGCCGCCATGTGGGTGCTGGGGATCGAACCCGGGTCCTCTGTAAGAGCAGTCGGCGCTCTTAACCGCTAGGCCATCTCTCCAGCCCCATATTTGCACTTTTAGCATCTTATCTTTGCCAACTACAACATAGAAGCGTGTTTTATTTTAGGATGGCCCTTCATACTAATTAAACTAAATAATTTTAGTACCTAACCATTCTACATAGCAACTGAGTCTCTACTGATATTTACATTGATTCTAATAAAACATATATAATGATTGTGTACCTACTTTGAGGATATTACAAGTAACTTATTTATTAACTTTTAGTGACCTAATAACAAGCAAAGTTAGTATATATGATTATGCTTCTAGCACACATGAAGAAGAGCAGAAAGACAGATTAGGGGCTAGAACACTGAAGTTAGGAATAACTGGGTTATTTAGGGATGCATATTTTTAAAACCAAATCATTACTCTACATGTAAAAGAAAAAGTCTTGATCAAGTCAAAATAATTGCTAAAGATCTGATATGATCTGATCTAAACAGTCTCCACTTGAATATAATAAACAGACTCTCTGGCTGGCCCTGGAGCAAGAACAGGAATGGGAAGGGCGATGACAAGACTTGACGTGGGTCGTGTCTGGAGTTCCCATCATTATATGTGGTGTCCTGTTCAGTTCAGCAAATTCCATGGGATTTTGGCCCCCATTCACTATACTAGTGACAAGATCTGATGCCCGTCAGCAGACAAGAGAGTCACAGGCACATTCTATGCATGTGTTGAGCTCGCCTGCTTTCTGTAGAGTGTATCAGCTGGTTTGCTTCAGTAATCACCTTACAGTCTGATGCAAAGACACTGAGTTTGGAAGGAAAAAAGCAGCTAAATATTTCAATGTGTTTTCAGTGATATAAGCACAGTACATTTTGTAATAGGACCCTCTGAGATTACTGAATCTAGCTTTCCATGCCATAAATAAGGCAGTTAAAGACTGACAAGATTAAATGATTTCCGCTTGGACATATACTAAATTTGAGAAGGAGTTAAGTGCCTTAATTCAAATTCTTTCAATTTGTTAGGTCAGGTTTTTCCACTATTTTTCCATGTTTATTTTATTTTTCTTAAGCATTTTACTTTATGTGTATGAGTAGATTGCCTGAATGTATTAAGTGCACCTGTATTTTGCAACACCTTCAGAAGTCTGAAGGTAGTGTCAGATTCACCTGGAAGTGGAGTTATGGACAGTTTCTATCATCATATGGGTGCTGGGTGTCCAATCCAGTCCTCTGCAAGAGCAGCCAGTGCTTAGGCATCTCCACAGGTCTGTTCATTGTGTTTTAAATGAAGGCTAGAAGTAAGTGCATGTTTAAATTACCAGTATGAACAGTTTTTATCTTTCTGTATCCATGAGTAGATCAAGCAAAGCACAAAGAAAGAGCATTCCTCTGAAGGATTTGTAACTTTAATCTGTATAGGTGAAGAATATGAGTTTAAACTCTCATGTTTTCAAAGCCACAGTAATAAGAAAAATGTTGGTTTATGGGTAATATCAAACTGAACAATGCACTATATAGAAATAGGTTTCAAGCTGGTCTGTCAGAATCATTGAGAGTAGTGTTTTATATTTAAAACTTGGTTTAAACATTATATCTTTTCATGTATGAATATAAATTTTATATTAGTGATACTGAAAAAAGAGACAGTAAACAGTAAAGAAAGCAACACTTTTGCATCTAAAGTATCAAGGCATTACTATTTTCTTGAGACAATTAACGGTAACAACCTTGGGAACTTTATCAACTCAGTGAGGATCATGTCACAGATCTATTTGTAGTTTTCCAGCATCTTAGATGCTGGATGCACAGAAGTACCTGTGTGCCCCTGAGAACTGCTCCTTTTTCCTTTCATAGTCTGTGAACTTTGTATATAAATTTCCATTTGCAGTTATAAAATACTATTCACATTTACTTGTCCAAGAGTTTACTCATAACAGTAGAATCTGTTGGTGTATATAGGGCAGAATCTACATTATTACTTGGGTATATATTTCAATTATTTTATTCAGGTATCCAGCTACTATAGTCAAAAATGCTTTCCATTTTATGTATAACTATATGCTTTCTTTTGGCTCTTCAGTGGTTTATTCTAAGTCTTAGTAAAATTTTTATCTGATTTTCTGAACTTTGCATATAAGTTTTGAGAACATGTGTATTTGAGAAACCAAAGGAATAGAAAATAATACGATAATAATTTTTTTTGGTCTTTTTGAGACAGGGTCTCCCTGTAGCCCCAGCTGTCCTGGAACTCGCTCTGTAGACCAGGCTAACCTTGAACTCACAAAGATCCACCTGCCTCTGCCTTCCAAGTGCTAGGATTAAAGGCATGCACCACCCTGCCTGACAATAATTTTTCTTTCTATGCCTAATTTGATTAACTAAATCTGATATCATTCATTTAAAATGAGACAGTATTTTTGAGACAGGCTATCAGGAGATCTGATATCATTCAATTAAAATGAGACAGGATTTCCTTGTAGCTGTAGCTGGCTTGGAACTCACTATGTAGACCAGGCTTGCCTCAATCTCACAGAAATATACCTGCCTCTGTCCCTGGAGCGATGGGATTCAAGTCATGTGCCACCACACCCAGCTTCGAAAAAAGTACTCTCAAATTATTGAGGAACTTTTTAAGGTAGACACTCCAGTACGAGGTAGATCTAAATGGGAAATATGTTGCTGCTAGACCCAGAATGCTAAAATTGCAATCGTGGCTCAAAAATCAATCTACTTTATGTCTTTTTATAGTACTTCATTTATAAAATTGGAAGAACAGTATTGATAATAATGACAGAAGAATGAATCAAACCATGTGTCATGCAAAGTTCTTGAAATTGTGCATACTTTAAGATAATTTGCTTTACACATGAGTCACAATATTTGGGAATGCATTTGAAATGTTTCAGAGTACAGCAGATATAATTTTATTGATCCTTTTTTAAATCCTGAAAGAAGGAAACAGGTTCATTGTTTCTGTTAACACTTCATCCATGTCTCAGACACTGTCATACAACCAGATAGAAAGAATTAAAAAAAAAAAAAAAAAAAAAAACAGGAAAACTGCAATCTAACAACCCTCCTGCAAACCTGAATTTGTATTTTTCTCTCAGTTTTGAAAAGAATAGAATTGTATAGTAAGTATTCTAGACACCCAAAATGATCATAGAAAGACAAAGGAAAAGCAACAACCACAACTACGCATTGCTTCCTAATTAGAATTTCTTATAAAATATGAGGGGGGGAATAATTCCATGGAAAGACTATCCTCAGAGGCTGACTTTGTCATGAAAGTTATAGTTCAACAATGTAGTAAAATGTCAGGAATGATATAACCCATATGTGGATTGCTGTGACCTCAGAAATCTTTGAAATTATAGATGTTTTGGGACACTGTTACCTTGGTTTCCAGAGCCCTTCCTCAGAGTGCTCCACTTTCCCCAGCAGTAAGCATTCTTGATAATGAAGCTCATCTCCACTCCTTAGGACAAAGGCAGTCCTGAAGTCAAGCCACATTTCTATTACTATATGTGACCCCAAATCCTGTACAGTTCTTGGCAATATGCTCACTCTTAACAAGAAGTTTTGCCTCAGTCCATTTAAGATAAAGTCAGAATTGCACTTGCCTTAATGACTAAGCTCCAAGCACTGCTAATGCTCGAAGAACTGATGATCTGGTAGCATTCCTACCCCAGTGCTGAAGATCAAGGGTCAGAGAAATGAAAGGACATGTTTAGATCTTTCAAAAAACAAACAAATAAAAACCAATCATTTCAAGTTTTAGAAAATTTTTTCACTTTTTCCTTTTAATTTTATATTACTCTAGAATATGAATACATATCTTCCACACCTATATGGTAATTACAATGTCTGAATATAAGTGGTAGGTTGATTCTAAAACCCATTAAGAGATTCACATTGCAACAGCATGGCCTTCAGATAAAAAGAAATAAAATTATAAAGTTGCTTAGTTTGCCTGCCAACTGGGGATTTGGTGTTAGCATCCACATATGAGGGAAACCATTCGCTCCCCCCCCCCACCGGACTGTGTTACTTCACTTAGCATAATGGCTTTGAGTTCCATCCATTTACCTGCAAATTTCATGGTATTTTTGAGACGGGATCTCCCTTTAGTCCCAGCTGGCCTGGAGCTCACTCTAGACCAGGCTGGCCTTGAATTCATGGAGATCCACCTGCGTCTGCCTCCTGAGTGCTGGGATCAAAGGAATACGCCACCATGCTTGGTTATGTCATCTTTCTTTACCACTGCATAGAACTCCATTGTGTAGATGTACCACATTTTCTCTATCCACTCATAGGTTGAGGGGCACTTGGGTTGGTTCCAGCTCTTTGCTATTGTGAAGAGAGCTGCGATTAACATGGCTGTGAATGTTTCTCTCCAGTTGGATGAGTCTTGTGGATATTTACCAGGAGTGATATGACTGGGTCAGGTGGCAGGCTCATTTTGAATTTTTTAAGGATTCTCCACTCTGCTTTCCATAGTGTATGTAGGAATTTTCATTCCCACCAGCAGTGGGTGAGTGATCCTCTTTCCCCACAACCTCTCCAGCATTTGGTGTCTTTTGTTTTCTTGATCTTGGCCAGTCTTATTGGAGTGAGATGATAGCTCAGAGTGGTTTTAATTTGCATTTCCTTAATTATTAACGATGTTGAGCATTTTTTAATTAAAATTTTTTATTAATTTTATTTATTTCTGTATGTGTATGAATGTACTGTCTGCATGCAAGTTTGTGCACCCATGTCATGCAATGCCACAGAGGTCAGAAGAGGGTGTCAGATTCCCCTGGAACTGGAGTTGTCCTGGAATTGGAGCTTCAGACGGTTCTCGGCCACCATGTGGGTGCTGGGGATCAAACCCGGGTCCTGTGCAAGAGCAGTCGGCGCTCTTAACCGCTAAGCCATCCCTCCAGCCCACGATGTTGAGCATTTTAAAAAAATTTTTCAGCTATCTTTACTTCCTTACTGGTGGAGTCTCTGTTCAGCTCTTTTCTCCATCTTTTGAGTAGGTCATTTGTTTTCTTCCTTGTTTTTTAAGTAGTCTATATATTCTCGATGTTAATGTTCTGTCATATGTATCAGTGGTGAAGGTTTCCTCCCACTCTGTAGGTTTTTTCTTCACTGCCTTGTTTGTTTCCTTAGATGTGCAGAAGTTTTAGATCATTTTATTCTTTTAAGTTTTATCAGTGAAAATAATCAGTTTATGATCTTTTCAAATATGTATATCATATACTTGACTCATTCAAATTTACATATTTGTAAGTATGATTATTTGCCTTTCTGAGTCTGTCCTTTAAATTTTCTTTAAATCCTGAATCTCACATCATTTTATAACTTTTTAATTGAGCATTTGTACATTTCAGACAATGGTTCTTGATCAAATTTGGCCTCCCCCATTCCACAAATCCCCATCAGAACTCAAACATTACACCATCCAAGCTGAGCCCTACCCAGTCAACCTTTTGAACCCAGATGTCCTTTCCTTCCGCACATATTCCCAAAGGGCTCTTCATACTGTACAACTGTGTTTGGTGCTGCTTTTTCCACTATGCTGTGAAGTGGAAACAACCTAACTGCCCTACAACTGACAAGTAGATAATGGAAATGTGGTACAATGCCACAGTAGTAAGACAAGATGAAATTATGAAATTCACAGGTCAATGGATGAAACTAGAAAGTGTTATACTAAGTGAAGTAACATAAAGGCAGAAAACCAAGTGACATATGTGTTCTCCTTCATTTGTGGTTTGTAGCACTAGTCCCCTATACATATATATGTGTATATATATATATATATATATATATATATATATGTGTGTGTGTGTGTGTGTGTGTGTATAGTAACATACATATAATATATATGTATAGTAACATTTTCTAATTTCCAAGACACATCTGTAGATGTGTCTGACATTAGAAAAATATAAAGTTTAAAAAGCACAACTCTGTAGTTGTAGAATTTATAAACAATCTTTTCTTTTTAAGACAGGTCATCCTTTCCTGGATGGCCTGGAACTCACTCCTCTGCTCCAGCCTCCCAAGTGCAGAGATTATGTGCATTCTGCAACCACAGCCACCTGTCTGTGGAATCTTGATATGTGTGTATGAGCATATATGTAGGCAGGTGTGCATGCATACCTGGACATGTGTGCCTGTGCTTGTGTGTAGGCCAGAGGGAAACTTGGGTGCTATATCTAATGGAACACAGGTATAGAAGAGCTCTGAGCTGAGAAGCAATTTCTTTAGCCCCATAGCTTTCTATTTTAAGACATGGACTTTTCTCGAACCTTGAGCTCATTGATTGGACTAGGTCCTGTGGCTAAAGAGCTCTCTGGATCTGCCTGTCACTGTCCCAATAGTACTGGTATTACAGAGGGATGCCGCCATACCAAGTTTTACATCCACACTGGGAGACTAAACTCAGCTCCTCATTCTTGTGCAGCAAATACTACACTGACTGAGCCCTTCAGTCTCAGAAAAATAATGTCTAAATCAAGTGTTACATGGAATTATTTCCAAATTTCAGAGTGATCTTTCCCAGCACACAAATGCATTTTAGCCTGATATGCAGAAAACTAAAAACTGAGTTTGCTTGATATTTGAGGTTACTTCAGTTCTAAAACTATTGTGATTCCAGAGTGTTCCAATGGGCTGGAAAGGATCTCCCATATTTTATGCTATGTATTCACTTCACAGACAAGGAGATGGCTTAAAATAATTTGGTAATTATGTACATCTGAATTTAACTGCAGATTGGGAAATACACTTCCATTCATCCTTTTAAAATATTTTGAGATGTAGGGGCTAGAGAGATGGCCTAGAGGTTAAGAGCACCGACCGCTCTTGCAGAGGACCTGGGTTTGATCCCCAGCACCCACATGGTGGCTGAGAACTGCCTTTAACTCAAGTTCCAGGGGAATCCGACACCCTCTTTTGACCTCTGCGTGCATTGCATGACACAGGTGCACAAATCTACATCCAGACAGTACATTCATACACAAACAAAAATAATAAAATTAAAAAATATTTTGAGATATAGTGTAAATTTTCTTCCTTAGTGAACTAATGAGAAAATCTATTACAACACGAGAGATTAAGGCTAGTGATTATAGCTGAGACAGAATTCGCCACAAAAGATTAAAAGGGACCCCACAACACTGAGTATTAAGGGCTGTGAAGCTTTGAGATATGATTGAAAGCTCTCTTCTTCACAGAGTTTAGGTATATGGCAAAATGATAGAATTCGACATAGCTTTCAAAATGTTTTCATCAAAAAGTGTAGGCTCCAGCTGTTGAATGATTATCATTTAGAATCAATACCATATTTCTTGGGAGGATACCTCTTAATATTAAAATTTTGTCTGCATGCTCCAGTCTCAGGGCAGCACCATTTCCCTGATAAGCAGCCTACATTTCTATGAGTTCTGAGAGTGCAAACCAAGTTGCTGCGTTTCCTCCTTGGAGATTTTCAAACCCATTTGTTTTTAAGCTTTTTAGAAGGAAGGAAAAATTGCTTTACATAAGAGCTGTGCTTTGTGAAAGTTTTGGAAATTTTAAATTGCACTCAAGATCCCCAATCACAGGTGAAACTTTAGCTGGTCATCTTGTCATTAGGAATGACAGTTCTGGCTGAGGTTGGAGTTAAGAAAAATGCCTGAATGAACCTGGAAACAGTCATATGTTTCTCATCCATCACCTCATTAATCACAATGTGAACATTGTCTCTGAAACAATGCTGCTTTATTATAGGGTAATCCTCATTTATAGTTCAAGCTACTAAGCAGTGTTCAAGAATCCAGATTCTCTTCCATGCCCTGCCAAGCATAGCTGAGCCAATGGCAATCATGACATTATTCACTGATAATTAAAGTGGAAAGAAGTAACCCAGGCAATGATCTCATTCTCATAGTGAGGATGAATGGTGTATTGCTCATAAGATATCCCATGTAGACTTGTAATTAATGTTTCATTTTCTTTTAATATTTCTATGAAGGCTGGTGGCTAAATGTATAATATATTAAAAACATTGACTTTATAAGTATGCGCCTCAGAGCATTATCTCTGTCCATCAAGGATCATGCTGTTTTATCATCTCATGTGCAGCTTGCAGAGTTGTGAGATAATACCAGTGTGTAATAACTTTGTGAAGCTTTATGGAGGAAATGGAGAAAGGATAATGATGACAATTGGGTACAATCCTGATTTATGTGCACACTATTCTGAGGCATAAATAAACCACTTAGGGAAATGTGCTCATTTAACTGTGCTGGCACTATAATATATCACTAAATCCAGAGAGCAAATGTAACTCTATGAGTAGTTAATTTTGACTCAGAAGCAATTGACTGTCCCAGAAGACTATGACCATGATAAAACATGTTTAAGTCCAAGATGATAAATGTATTTGCTGTTCATAAAAAAGTATACATGCTTAACATAGGGACAATGAAATGTGTTAACTGTTTATACCCTAGAAGATTACTATTTGCATTTATAGGTAATTTGAGAAATATATGTAATTTGAGCAAAGAATAGTTTCTGTCTTGAAACTATTGTTTCTTCAGACTTTGTAACTAAATAAATGTGTTTATGTCCCTGCTTCTTTTCTTTGACAATCAAATATTTAAAACTAATAACAATAAGTATATTTGGCAAAATCCTTATGTGATTATGTGATAGAGGATTGCCTTACATTTGGAGAAGAGAAACTCCAACTTGAATCACATGAAAATAGTCTCAAATTTTTCCATCTTAACTTAATATAGCCACAAATTGGTATTAGCTCAAATTAATGACCTAATTTCTTAAAATCCAATTATTAATACTCAAATTTGGCAATTTGAGGAGTAAATATGACTGGAACTTGATGAGGAGTGTTGTATCCATTCTTACTTGATCTCTTCTGAGGCAGAAGCTTTTGTTTCTTAGCTTTCTCTTAATCCTTCAACATTAGCCCCAGTCAGGATGAGATCTTCTTGATTCCCTTTGCAATCTATCCCAATGGATGATTTTGCAATCTCGTAATTATCCCATAGATGTTTTATAATAATACAAAAGAATATTGACTGTTTTCTCTAATCACTTTTCATATCTAATCAATCACAGTTTCTTGCCAATAATGCTCAACAATCTTGAGTGTCCTTTCATGTCAACTGTTCTATTTAGACTGTACCTTGTGTCCAACCATAAAGGGCTCAATTGTCCTCAATCTATCACAGCCAATGCCTCAGCAAATGGCTGATTCCAGTGGATCTCTAACTCCCATTTAGTTTCTTACATCATTAATATTTTCTGAAAAAAAAAAACAATAAACTATATACTCATATATGAGTTTTTAATAATTTTTGTGAAAAGACAGTATAAATGGTTATAAATAATAAAAGAGAGCTTTTAAAATTCTCCTTTCAGGGCTGGAGAGATGGCTCAGTAGTTAAGAGTGCCAACTGCTCCTGCAGAGGACCCGGGTTCGATTACCAGCATCCACATGGCGGCTAAGAACCGTCTTTAACTCCAGTTCCAGGGGAATCCAATGCCCTCTTCTGACCTCCGCAGCATTGCATGACATGGGTGCACCAACTTACATGCAGACAGTACATTCATACACATAATAAATAAATAAATAAATAAATAAATAAATAAATAAATAAAAATTCTCCTTTCAAAAACAAAGAAAGCTAAAAGAAAACCTTATTCTGTGCAGGGCATGGTGGCACACCCCTTTATCCACAGCACTCCAGAGGCAGAGGCAGGCAGATCTCTGTCAGTTCAAGACCCTGTCTCAAAAAGACCAAAAAATTTTTATATGGCATGTAAGAAGTAGTCTTGTTACTTCCGACAGCTTAGATAAGGTCGAGATCATATTTCAGTCTGGGTGCTTTGGTCGCCATTTATAAAAGAAGCTCATTATGCTTGCACCTTGTAGCATACAAAGAAACAAATCCTACATTCCTGACTTAAAGCTTTCTTTGTACATATGTTTTATCTTATATGTAAACAAATTGGCAAGAAAAATAAAGCAGTAGTCATTTTCAGTGCAAATATTGTACTTAAATTACTGAGATATATTTTTGTTAAGGAAAATATATATTGATATGCTACCCAAAACATCATCTTAAAGAATTTTCTCCTTCGATTCACAATACTATCAAATTCACAATACTATAAAAGTTTAAGTAATAAAAATAATCCTCATTATTATGCATTTTATCCCAATCCACAAATATTTGCAAATCACAAAACTATAACAACCAAGTCAAATTTAACCTCTTATTGACATACATTTCTAAAAATAAATATAATCCATGGGTTATCCATATAAAATTGATATAAATATTGTCCATATATGTAATAGGTTAGTGTGTTTTGAAAACCTTGAAAACTTGAAGATAATCTGAATTCTATCTTCAAGCCATCTTTTCATCAAATATTCAACAAAAATCATACATATAGTTTGTGTAAATAAAATATCAATATATGCAAGCAAGTGTATACTGAATTCAGGTTTATACTATTGTACAAGTGTATATACATATACAACTTATACGTCTATTTTTCCCCTATAATGAAATTGCTAGTATAGGACTTTGCAAACATGAATAATACTGCCTTGAGATATTTATGAAAAATAATTCTTGAAGTACATGGAAAATATTTTCTTGGTACAGTTATTTGGTTCCAATGTCTGTTACTATTATCGTGTAGGGAAAACATAAAAATAAAAGAAATTTTCACATAGCCTTGACACTTGTATGAATATTGCAAAGGATGTAACAGCTATCTTTTTGTTTTGTTTTGTTTTACCATCACTGTTGTGCTGGATGAGCAACTGGATCCAACACTTACCTGCAGTATCTTCTCGGGGACTTCTCACAGAAGCACATGAGAATTTAATGAATTGCCTTCCTTGTCCAGTCAGGGGACTGGAGGAAAGCTGTGGTGAACAGATCTGTTAGAAAATCCTGTTAAGTTGGGTAAAGGAAGAGTTACAAATGAGAAACAGACTGTTGGGTCTCCTGAGGTCAAAGGGGAAGTTGAGTTTGTGTGGGAGGGTTGTGGGGGCTTACAGGGGTGAGGGGTGGGACAAATCCCTCACCCAGCATCTCAAAGACATATTAGATCAAAAAGGGATAGTTGCCTCAAACAAAAATATATAAAATCTCTCTTAAAAATAATTAAACATTTTAATCTTCAATTACATGTACTTAGGTGTATAGAATTATGAATAAAACAGTGATTTTAAAAGTAGACTTATTTAACAAATCTCACAACTGTCTTAGAAATAGTATCCAAAAATACAGATACTTGTTATTTAATATGGTGCAAATACCTCATGTAAAATTCTGGATTTTCTATTTGCCTGGAAGAACCATTATAGACACAGTGTTGGGGTGTAAATATTTTCAGGAATCCAACCATTATTAAATTTCCATGCACCATTGTGAAGTTTTAGTTCTTTTGTATATATTTAAAGTGTTTGGGTCCTTTTGTTTTGTAAAATGATGAATATAACAATGTCTTAAACTGAAACAAGGTTCATCAAGGAAGATTGCTCGCCAGATGAGAAAATTCTTATTATCTAATGTCTTTGTCAGGTCAAATATTGTAGTTGCCATTCTGGCCTTCTTTTCCTCATGAATTAAGTTTCATTTGTCTGGCCAAGTTTTTCTTCAATGACAGAAAACCCTAGCATTTAATCCTTTAAAGATTCCCTAAATGCACCCTTTTACATCTCAGTATAGTCCATCTCTTAAGGGTGTACATTTACATTTCATTGTTGTCTGAATCATGCTCTCCATGTAGAATCCCCTGAGACTAATACATTGACCAGGATTTACACTCTTCTACTCTCTGTTATGTATTTTTAAATACAGCATGACTGTCAAATAGAGTCCATATTGATAGTATTGCAACAGTATTTAGGATTCTTGCTCCTAAGTACTGTTTCTAAGTATTGTTTTCTTCCCTTGCTTGGCCATTCAAAATCAGTGTGCTTCTTTGCATGTATGTGTTTTTTACCATTTCTACAAAGCTGTCTTATTAAAAGACAGCTTAGTGGGGGTAAACTAAGGGGTCTGTGCTGAGGATTTTTCTTGAGTTGACTTTATCCTTAATCAAATACACTGTACTTCAAATTGCTCTAAATGCTTTACAAATATCACCTTATTTAATCCTACAGCAACACTATGCTGTAGGTGCTACTTTCTTTCCTTAGAAGAGAATAGGCAATTGCACCACAGAGGATTCAGAGTGGCAGATCCTCAGTAGCAGATCCTCAGTAGCAGAGCAAAGACTCAAACCTAGCCAGTTTACATACTTCCACCTGCCTCTCCATTTATAATACCCTTGGAAAGTTATTCAACCTTTTAAGCATTTGCTTTCCTATAAAATTAGGCTAACTAATGCTCCCTACCTGAGAGGGTGTGAACATTAAATGCAATAAGAAGGTGCAAGGTTTTAACCTGTGCTGGGAGTACTAACTAGATTAGCTTTCACATGATATTCCTTTCTGATTTACTAATTGAGAAACTCCATACTGCCTTATGATGTGGGTTACATAATCAAGGTGAATTCCTCCCCTCCTACTCTAAGCCTGGACCTCCATGTACATTGTATCCAACATGATCTACCTACAATTTTATCTTCTCAGAAGATATAGCTGCACCTCTCATTTCCACCTTTTAATCTCAATTAGTGAGTAAATGTAAGACAAAATCAGATACATTTTTCTTTTTGGCCACACATTTTCCCAGTAGGAAGAAAACAAAAGCCAGGTGCAGGAGTGAAATAGAAAATATAAGGGAATGTATTGCTGAGTTGGCTCCAGTTTTGTGACAAGCCAATCGTACAAATGGTCCTGTAGTACATTTTCCAGTCGTGTAGATAACCCCAGAGCAGTCCATTAAGGTTCAGAAAGGAAAGTACTTTCTTTTTCTGACTATTGTTTCTTATTAGTCAAAGGTCTTCCATGGGTCTTTAGCTCACACTTTAGTGTGTGTGCCCACATACCAAGCAGATCTATCATGTCTTTTGCTTTAAAGGCAACAACAAATTCACAAGGTGAAAGGGTACAGTTATTTTAAAAGCAAATAATGTCTTGTCCATGTGTTCCCTTGGTACTGTGAAGACTGAAACTGCATTGTAAGTACCTTGGAAAGTAACAGATGGCACAGGTGTCTGCGGAGCTTCTTCCCATGGTTGAAGAAAGAGCAGACAGAAAAGCTGAATGCATGAAGTCGAAACAGACCTGTATATGGACAAAAACGGTTGACATGCCAATGTGCAAAGTCCCAGCTCAAGAGGATAAGCTCTTAAAATCTTCTTGAGTGTCTATTAGAATATTAGAATAGTATTACCAAGTAAAGAAGGATAATCAATTCATGGGAACATAGATCAATTACTAAATATATGTAATTATTTCCATTGCTGAAAATAGATACTTTGAGACAAAAGTTTGGAGTTACGAAGCCTGCTTCTTCAAATTAATGAATTGAAAGCAGTTCTATCTTATTAAGTAAAAGGTGATACAGACTGAAATGAGATATTATTGAATTACAAATATTCTAACAATATTTGTATGATATCAAACCATTTCTCTTTCATCTAAGAGAAATCCAAGTGGTAAGTTTGATACAGATAAACAGTTGTTTCATTATTTTTTCTTTATTTTGATATGTATGATATGTGCATGTGTGTGTTGTATGCATGTGGTCTGGGGAGTTTTACTTGTCTGTATAGAGGCTTGTAGAGGGAGTCACCTGTCTCTGGCTACCAGTGCTGTGGTTACACAGGCAGATACTGCCAAACCTGACTTTACCATGAGTTTGGGATATCAGGACTCAGGACCTTATGCTTGTGCCCCAAGTGTTTTACCCACTGAGTCCTCTCTATAGCCCAGTATGTCCATTTTTATTTTGAATTTTCCACAACTATTTAAATCATGCTGAGATACTTCTGTTTCACAAATGGATATGATTTACTTTTGTACTGTGCAGTGCTTCATCATTGGACAGCTACATTGAAGGGTGGTCACGGGTTTATACTGGCAAAGCCAAATGAAACATTACCTAGAGATATTAAACAAATAAAGCCATAGAACCATGTGCTTTAGAAATAAATTTGACCAGTACCTCATTAGCTGAGCAACTTGGCAAATTCATTATGCTACCTAAAACTCAATTTACTCTTTTGAAATGTAGCAACATTAATACTAAGCTTCTGTAACTATTTTGATTTTTAGAATTAAGAAATTTACAGTTATAGTATCTGATCCATCATACCAACCTCTGACTATTTTGAGAAGATTCCTGTACTTATTTTGATATATGGTCCAAAAATGATTGCCCTTCTTCCTGGAAAGTTGAGCTGAAAGGGGGGGAGGAGTGACCCAAGATGGTTCAGGTGGTACCCATCATGGAGCTGGTGGGTGTGACATGCCACTGGACAGAATTAGGATCTTGAACCAACTTGCACAAAACCTCCTTAAAGACTTTAAGCTGTTTGGGGGTCATGTTATCTTAATAATTTTCCCCTAAAATTAGCCACATATCCCATGCTGCTTTTTATATGCATAGAAAATATTAATATTAATAATAATGAAATGTGAGCTTATTGATGTTTCAAGCTACCCTTGATCAATGGTCTGTGCTTACAAGTTACACTGCTTCTGGCCAAAATTCATTTAGTCATAAGAGTGTTCTTTGGGTCTTCTCACTTATGTGCACATCTACATGCCAAATCACAAGATATTTAAGTTATTTTCTAGTCAATAGTTTCTGCACTTTATCTACTCACTAAGAAGCCACAAGATTTATTTGGGTCTTGCTTTTACAGTTCAATGGTTTCTAATCATACTAGATATACTTACTGAATTATTTTTTAAACAAGTTGGTTCACAATCATCGCATAGTACACAATGTTCATAAATTATGTGTACCTGTGTGTGTCTCTGTCTGTGTATATTTGTATGGGTATTTTACATGTTTGGGATCTAACCCAGATTCTTTCAGATTCCTGGCCAGAACTCTACCACTGAGTTACCGCTACAGCCCTATGACTACCATTTTGTCTGCAAGCAGTACCTCAAACAGCCACTAACCGCTCCTTAGATTTTTCTAGGCTCAATTCATTGAATGTTTCCATGTTACAAGACATTCCTTTTGGGTTAATCGACCAAATCTTTTTGAGACTAAATCAACCAGTCTTTTGCAGATCATAGTGGAAGTTTAAAATAGAGAAAATGCCACAAGAATTAAGTAGTTCATGAATAAGTGTGACCTGTTTGTTTATACTATCTTTTATGAAGATTTTTACAATATTAGCTGTACTACATCATACGTGGGATACTGGAGAGTAATTTGTCTAAATGTTAGCTAAAGTCAGTATTTTAAGCTTTGGAGGATTATTTTTAATATTTAAAATAGTACAGTGAGACAACCACATATTTTGTCCATGGCAAGGGACAAAGTGACTGTCTAATATTAGAATGTTTAATGTACTATTGATCTAAATGTGTCTGGTAACTTCTGACTTTCTTTCCAATTCAGCCAAGGTACTGCACAAATATTAACTCTGTTAATATCTATTCATCTTACTGTTGGCTGAGGAATTTGTGGGCATACTCTTTAAATGACCAGGATTGCGATTATCTTGCTAAAAAAAAAAAAAAAACTAGTAGAAAACTAAAGAAATCCCCTTGTCAAATACAAGAGAATATTATTTAAAGAATCTGGATAACAGCTTCTCATAGTTCCACATACAAAATGATCCTTAAAATTTTAGAAAGCCTTGGAGAAATACTCAGCTAGACTTTAAATCAAGCACAACTTTGAGGCTTTTCATCTCCATTTCCAGCTAGAGCTGATTAAAATGGGGATAGCTGTCCTATAAAAAATGTTCAAACTGTAAATTTTTCATTATCTGTAACATTTATGTTATCCCTATTTTTTTGTCTATTTCCCCCTTGTTTATGAGTTAACAGGTTATTTCTTGCCCTTAAGAAATAAGTTCCTTCTATCTATACTACATGAAAAAGCTCAAACTTTACAACTCTTCTTCATTCTTCCAAAAGCCCAGTGCATTGTCTCATCTCACACAACTAGGCAGTATATTCAAAAGAGTGCTCAAACAAACCTCTATAGAATGGGATGTAATCTGTTTGTTCCTTAAAATGTCTATCTAGTAATAACTTACTATGCATTCAAGAATGACTTCTTTTTTTTTTTTTTTTTGTATGTGTATGAGTGTACTGTCTGCATGTAGGTTTGTGCACCCGTGTTCGTGCAGAGCCGTGAGGTCAGAAGAGGGTCTCGGATTCCCCTGGAACTGGAAGTTCTCCTGGAATTGGAGTTTCAGACGGTTCTCAGCCGCCATGTGGGTGCTGGGGATCGAACTCGGTCCTCTATAGAGCGGTCGGTGCTCCTAACACATAGGCCATCGCTCCAGCCCCAAGAATGACTTCTTATACATTCTCTTTAAAGTAATTAGAAGGGGCTATAGAGATTGATCAGTGGTTAAGAGCATTTATTGCTTTCCAGAGGACATGAGTTCAGTTCTAGCATCTGTGTTGGACAGCCCACAAACCTTTGTAATTCAAGTTCTAGAGGACCTCAGACACTTGGACACATGGGAGAGAGAGAGAGAGAGAAAGAGAGAGAGGAGAGAGAGGAGAGAAGAGGAGAGAGAGACTAAAAACTTCAACTCTTAAGGATAACTTCGTTGCTACTAGTCTTATATGTGTTTCCGGGAGGTCAACTTTATTCACATTTTGGGACAATTCCATGCAAGCAGTCCCCTTCAGGGAGACTGACAGTGTAACTTTATACAACCAAAGCCTGCTGAGTTCTCTTGCCCTCTGAGAAATGTGCCTTAATGCATTATAGAAGATGCTGTGCAGCAGAGACAAAAGTTATTGATTCATTTTTCTTTCCCTATTTTGATGAGTAAATTTAGAAATCAGTATTGCTATACTTGGCATGTTGACCAGATGTGTGAAGTTTTTTTTTAAATTTATTTATATATATATTTTTATCAATCTAGACCCATGTCCCCCACATCCCACCCCACCAGAGCTCATGCATTCTGACAAACATGCTTTTCATCTCTTTTTCAGTCTTTTCAATATTCTCCATGTGGAAGTTGACTGTTTTGAGCAGAAGTTCACAATTCACTGTTTCAGTCAGTTCTTTTGATGCAGTCCTTTCTGTTGTTGTTGTTGTTGTTGTTGTTGTTGTTGTTGTTTCCAATATGCATCACACTCAACTGCTTTGGACAAAAGTACAAGGGCCAAGCACAAGAAATACTTACAACTAGGTATTAGCGCTAGCATCCACAGATGAGGGATACCATTCGTTCGTTTGTTTTTCTGGGGACAGTGTTATTCACTCAGCATGATGTCCTCTAGCTCCAGCCATTTTCTTACAAGCTCATGATGTCTCTTTTCTTTACTGCTGCATAGAACTCCATTGTGTAGATGTAACCATATTTTCTCTATCCATCTCATCAGGTTGAGGGCATTTGGGTTGGTTCCAGCTCCTTGCTATTGTTGAAGAGAGCTGAAATAAACATGGCCATGCACGTATCACTGTGGTGGGGTGAGTCTTGGGGTACATGCCTAGGAGTGTGGTATGGCTGGGTCAGGTGGCAAGTTCATTCCAAGTCTTCCAAGCGTTCTCCACATTGCTTTCCCATGTGGCTCGCATAGTTTACATTCCCACCAGCAGTGGATGAGTGTTCCCCTTTCCCCACAACCTCTCCAGCACTTGGGATCATTTGTTTTTCTTGATCCCAGCCAGTCTTATTGGAGTAAGAATGATATCTTAAAGTGGTTTTGATTGCATTTCCTTAATGATTAGTGATGTTGAGACACTTCTTAAGGAGTTTCTCAGCCATCTTCTAATTCCTCACTTGTGAAAGTCTCTATATTCAGTCTTTGCTCCATCATTTGAGTGGGTCATTTATCTTTCTTTCTTCTGTTTCATTGAGTTAGTTCTATATTATTCTGGAAATCAATACTTGTCAGATGTACTTGTGGTGAAGGTTTTCCTCCCACTCTGTGGGATTTCTCTTCACTTCCTTGATTGTTTCTTTTGATTGTACAAGAAGATTTTGAGTTTAATTGAGGTCCCATTTGTCAATTGTCGACCTTAATTACGTGCGCAGCTTGCTGTCTGATTTAGGAAGTCTTTTCCTACTGTCTATGTCTTGTAGTCTCTTGCCAAAATTTTTCTTCTATTGCCTTCAGAGTTTGGGGTTCACGTTGAGGTCTTTGGTCCATCTGGTGGATTTGTTTGTACAGGGCGAGGGTAGGGGGTTTAATTTCATGTCTTCTACAAGTTGGTGATCCAGTTTTGCCAACCCACTTGCTAAAGATGCTGTATCTTCTCCATTGAGTCTTCTTGAACCCTTTTGTCGAATATGAGATGGGCTTGGAAAATGAACGTGCTCAGATTTTAGCATCTTTCAGTTTTTGTTCCGTTGGTTCAACAGGTCTGTTTTTTGTGCCAGTACAGGCTATCTTTATGACTATAACCCTGAGTATAGTTTGAAGTTCTGGTATAGAGATACCCCCTCCCCCCGTGTAGCTCTTTTCGCTCGGTTGTTTTGGCTATTTGGGGCTTTTGTTTTCCAAGTGAATTATAATGAGCTTGTGTTTATTCCCCAAGCCTGTGAAGAACTCTTGGGGGATTTTGATTGGGATTTTGCGTTAAATCTATACAAGAGTTTCAGTAGAATGGACATTTTTACAATGTTTATTATTTCCCAATCCATGGCATGGGAGGTTTTTCTATTCATTCTGATGTCTTCTTCAATTTCTTTTCTTTAAAAGGTTTAAAAATTTTGTTGGAGATTATCTTTTGGTGTCTTTAGTTAGGTTTGTTCCTAGGTGTTTTATGTTTTGAGGCTATTTGGAGTGGAAAGGTCTCTTTTTGATTCTTTTCTCTAGTTGCTTGTTCTTGGTGTTAAAGAAAGGCCATTGATTTTTTTTTTTTAGGTTAATATTGTAACCTGCCACTTTTGCTGAAGCTGTTAAACGTTTCTAGAAGTTTTCTGGTTGGAGTTGAGTATTCCCTTAAGTAAACAATTCATATCATCAGGCAAATAGGGTAGCTTGCCTTCCTCTTTTCCAATTTAGTATTCCTTTTAATTTCCTTCTTCTTGCCTTATTGCTCTAGCAGTGTTTTTCAAGCACTATATTGAAGGAGGAGTGGTGACAGGGGGAAGCCTTTGCCGAATTCCTACTTTTAAAGGGAAATGTTTCTTGGACATTTCCCCATTTACAATATATTGGCTGTGGGTTTCCTGCTATATGGGGGGGGGGCTGCCTTTGCATTAACATTGAGGAATGATTCCTTTCTCCAAATCCAATTCCTTTCTTTATGACTTAAGCATGAAGGGATGCTGGATTTTGTCAAAGGCTTTTTTCAGCATCAATTGAGATTGATGGTGTGGTTTTTGTCTTTCATTCCATTACTGTGTTTGGTGATGTTTATTGATTTTTTTTGTATGTTGAAACATCCCTGTATCTTCTGGTATGAATCCAACTTGGTTCTGATGGATGGAATATCTTCTTGATGTGGGTCTTGTATGCGATTTGCCAGCTGTCCTGTTTAGAATTCTGGCATCTGTGTTCAATTAGGGAGATGGGTCTATAATTCTCCTTTTTGTTGTATTCTTTGCCTGGTTTTTTGGTTATAGAGTTGTGCTGGCTTCATAGAAGGAATTTTGGGAGAATTCCCTCTGATGTATCCTTCTAAACAGTATCAGTAATAATAGGTGTAGGTCTTTTTTAAATGTTTTATAGAATTCTGCCATTGAAACCGTCTGGGCCTGGGCTTTTTTATAGTTTTTTTTTTTTTTTTAGTTTCTTGCTATATCTTCAATTTCTCATGTATTATGTGCCTTGTTTAAGCTGTCGATCTTCTTGGTTTGAGCTTTCGTGATTCCCAGGATTTCAGATTATTCATCCATTTCTTTAGGTTTCAAACCATGGTATGAGTATAGGTTTTTTGAATTATTCCCGTATGATTTTTCTGATCTTTTCCTTGTCTGTTGTTGATTATTTCCCTTTTCATCGTGGATTGTATTGATTTGGAATTGTTCCTTCTTTTCTTTTGGTTAAACTGGGCTAGAGGTCTGTCTATTTCGTTTATTCTTTCAAAGAAACCACTTTGGATCCATTGATTTTTTGTATTGTCTTTCTTTGTTTCTATACATTGTTTTCTGCTCTGATTTGTTATTTTCTTCCTATTGTTGTGTTTTAGGGTTCACCTGTTTTTTGCCTCTTTGGAGTGCTTTTGTTGCAGTGTTAGATATTTCACTTGGCTTTTTCTTGTTTTTCTAATGTAGGCACCCAGTGCTATAAAGTTCCCTCTTAGAACTACTTTTAAGGTATCCCATAGGTTTTCTTTGTGTTGTTTGATCATTGTCATTCAGTTCCAGGAATGCTTTTATTTCTTTCTTTATCTCTTCCTGACCCATTTCATTATTCAAGTGTGTGTGTGTTGTTTAGTTTCCATTGTTCATGTAGGTAGCAAGGCTTATCCTGGTGTTGATGTTGGGTTTTATTGTACTGTGGTCTTGATAGAATGCATGAAATTATTTTCAATCTTTTTTTTATTTTGTGGAGGTTCTTTCTGTGTCCCAGTCATGGGCTCGATTTTGGAGAATGTTTCCGTGGGGTGCTGAGTAGAAGGTTATTCTCTGGTATTAGGGTGGAATATTCGGTAGAGGTCTTATGAGGTCCATTGGTGTATCATATCCATTCAGTTCAGATGTCTCTCTGTTTATTCTTTGTCCTGTTGGACCTGTCCAAGGGACTCAGTGGGATATTTGAATCTCTTTACTTTTTTTTTAATTTTTTTTATATTTATTTTTGTTATGTGTATGAATGTACTGTCTGCATGCAGGTCTGTGCACCCGTGTCGTGCAATGCCGCGGAGGTCAGAAGAGGGTCTCGGATTCCCCTGGAACTGGAGTTCTCCTGGAATTGGAGTTACAGACGGTTCTTAGCCACCATGTGGGTGCTGGGGATCGAACCCGGGTCCTCTGCAAGAGCGTCGGTGCTCTTAACCGCTAGGCTATCTCTCCAGCCCTGAAATCTCTTACTATGAGTGTACTGGGGTTCGTGTGTGACTTGTGGTCCAGGAGAATTGTCTTTATAAAGTTTGGTGCACCAGAGTTTGGTGCATATATATTCATAATTGTGAAATCTTCTTGGTGAATATTTCCTTTGATAAAAAATGTAATGGCTTTGTCTCTTCTGATTTCTTTTACTTTGAAGTCTATTTTGTCTGATATTAAAATAGCAATACCTGCTTTCTTTTTGGTACCATTTGCTTGGAATATTTTTTTCCATCCTCTCACTTTAAGGTGGTCCCTGTCCTTGAAGGTAAGATGTGTTTCTTGTAGACAGCATATGGATGGATTCTGTTTCCTAATCCAGTCTCCCAGTCTATGTCTTTTGATTGGGTAATTTAGTCTATTAATATTTAAGGTTGTGACTGATAGGTTTGTGTTGCTTCCTTTTGCCTTATTATGCATTTGCAGTTTGGGTTTAGGTTTCTACTTCTGCAGTTATGCTTTTATTGATTTCTCTTTCTACATGCCTTGGGATGGTTGCTTCTTTCTTCTGTCCTTTGAATTGCTTCAAGTATTCTCTGAAGGGTTGGTTTTCTGGACATGTATTCTTTCAATTGTTTATGTCATGGAAGGTTTTTCTCTCTCCTTCAACTATTATTGACATTTTTGCTGGGTATAGTAACTTGGGTTGGCATCTATTGTCCTTTAACACTGGGAATGCTTTGCTTCAGTTTCTTCTTGCTTTCATAGTTTGCATTGAGAAATCAGTTGTAATTCTGATAGGTTTCCCCTTATAGGTCACTTGCTGTTTTTCTCTTGTGGCTTTAAGGATTTTGTCTTTTTTTGGGTGTCTAGCATTTTAACTATGATGTGGCATGGAGAATTCTTTTCTGATCTTGTCTGTTTGGAGTTCTATGTGCTTCTTGTATTTGTATTGGTTTGTCTTTTTTTAGTTTGGGGAAGTTTTCATCTATTATTCTGTTGAAGTTCTGATCAATACCATTCTCTTGGGATTCTTCTCCTTCCTCTATTCCTATGATGAAAAGGTTTGATCTTTTCATAGTGAAACAAAAATACAAGGTTGTTCCACTTTTGTGTATTTTTAAATTTTTCATAATCTTTACTTGAGGTTTTTAGTTGTTCTGTGTTATCTTCCAGGTCTAATATTCTTTGTTCTGCTTTCTCCATTCTGCTTCTGAGGCTTTTTCCATTCCTTTCCTCTTGATTGGATGAGTGTTTGATTTCCTTTTTCATTTCCTCTTCTGATTTCTTTAGCATTTCCACTTCCTTTTGGAGGTTCTCAATCTCTTCCTGTAGCTCTTTGCTTCACTGGTTGGTTTCTTTATATTTTTCAGAATCGATCTTTTCAGTGTTTCTACTTCCTTCCGGAGTTTGTTATTGTCTCTCTAGGTCCTTCTTGAGTTCTTCATTCTCTTTTCTTAGTTCTTTGATTTGCTCTTTATAATCTTGTAGTTCTTTAAATATGTTCCCAATTTTGTTTCTGATATCTCTGTCCTGAGCCATACCCAGAATGATCTTACTGTAGGAATCTTCCATAGGGTTGGTAGAACTTGGCACAGGATTATCCTGTCCCTTTCCCATGTAATCTCTCCTTCATGTTCCTGGCATATGGGCTTCTCCTTGCCTGTATTCCAATGTGAGTCCCAAATGCCTCTTCACTGTATTGAAGGCTTGCTTTGCTTGCCTCCTTCAGATGCCTTCATAATTGTGTGTGTGTGGGGGGGGGGTCATGCTCTTTAGCCTGTGCCAGTACCTGCGCTTCAGCTGGTCTTGGGAGATCTCAGATCTCAAGACTCACACAAGCCTACCTTTTATACCAGCTGGGAGGACAACTCCACCCCCACGGCCACAAAAGCCAATTAAAACAAAGACAACTGGATTAACGGATTAACTATATTAAGTCAATCAACAATCAGCCTTACTGAAGCACCCAGTTCCTACCTACCTTCCTGTACTTCAGCTGGTCTCAGGAGATCTCAGATCTCATGAAGTTTTCATATAGGACATTTTGGCCAATCTTATAATGAAAGTTAATTCCTCTTTTCTCTTAGAAAGTTTTATGAAGGGTATTTTCTACAGTTAATGCATTCAAAATCAGATAAATATAGAGTAGTTATATCAAACTTTCTTATGTCCTGTAATTCTCATGATTTAGCCCTTCCCATTAAACGTTATTGTTGTTATTGTTATTATTATTATTATTATTACCTGTGTGTGCATGTGTGTGTGCAGGTATGCACATGCCATGGCATGCACATGAGATCGTGACATCAGAAGACAACATTTGAAGTCAATTCTCTCCTTCCAGGATCAGCTAGTGGAAGTGCTTACTACCCAGGACTGATCACTAGCTGATCCGTGCCACCAGCTGTATTCCGATTAGCTTTCCTTTTCAGAATGCAGTAGGCAGGCTTCTTAATAAGTCATAAATAATTGTTTCTTATAAGTTGTTTCTTTGTATAGTTTGGAACTTAATATGATATTTTAATTGGACTATCTTTACCTATTATCAGGCACATAGTTAATTAGTCTTCCCAGCAGAATAGAAAGTTGATTTACATTTTATCAAAAAATAGTGTAAAAATATTTCCTTGACCTTGAGAAATTTGGAAACTCCCATTTGTATATAGCAAAGAATAAAATGGAAAACAATAATCTTATTTTATAAAACTTCTATCATATATCCCATCAAATATTTTGGGGAGGTATTTTTGGGACAGGGTCTCCCTTTAGTCCAGGCTGGCCTGGAGCTTGCTCTGTAGACCAGACTGGCATTGAACTCCCAGAGATCCACCTGCCTCTGCCTCCTGAGTGCAAGTGCTGGGATTAAAGGTGTGCACCACCACTACTTAGTATATTTCAATGGTTGTAATATCTATTCATCATGATGTCAAACCTATTGTCCTTTTGCCAAATGTGACCACAAAAGAGCATCCTTATTTTCCTAGGAGTCCTAGGAATTTGGACAATGCTTCTTAAAGTTTTGCTTATGCATATATGTGAGCTTTTTAGGCTCACCAAAGGCTATGGTTTTCTTTCTTGGCAAGGAAAATTAATTCTAAAATCATGAATCCTTTACCAAAATACATTTCTTCTCATCTCCCAGAGACCTAATCAACAAAGTGCCAAAAGACACACTCATTTTAGGTTGACCAAGAGCATGGCTCCCTGACAAGTCAGAGCTCACGGAAAATAGGATTTAAGTGGATCACTATGCCCACAGTTTTGCTAAAGCATTTTATGCTTGACTTTTACACATTACGTTGTTTAGTCTATGTAGTATTGCTAAAGTTATTATACTGAGAGGGAACGCTCATGATGCTGTTTCACTACAGACTTACATGTACTTCTTGAAAATATAGGGAGAATATGGGGCAGGAGACATGGCTGAGCTGTTAAGAGCAGACTGCTCTTAAGGAAGACCCAGGTTTGATTCCCAGAACCCTCTTGGTGGCTGTGTAAGGTGAGGGGACCCTACATCTTCTTCTACCTTCCCAGGCATTACACCATACCGGTGCACTTACACACATGCACTTACACTCATACACATGAAATAATAATTTAAAAAAAGAAGCAAAAAAGGAAATCAAGATAATTTTAGACAAGATCAAATATGGGATAGTTATTCATTTATTTTAATAAAAATTCTATTTATAATATTTAATGAAATACAAATAATATGTAAACTAGTATTGAGGATATAGTGACTAGTATTGAGGATATATACACATTTATTACAGAAGCAAACATCCCCATTCCTCCCTGTTACCCTGTCCTCTTTGTTTCCTCCCTCCCCCAGTAATCTCCTCTGACTTACCACAGCTCATTCTCTGTCAGCATCCCTATAACCTTCTGAAAGACTCTTTGTCCTCTCTCATAAGCCCCCTGCTTAGGTTGTGAGCATTTCCCCGCGCTTATTCTCAAATGAATACATTTAACCTTCAGAAGCTAGGATCTGAACATAAGAGACAAAGTACAATATTTTTTATGAACCTGAAATAACTCACTTAATACACTTTCCTTTTCTATCCATTTTCCTCAAGATTTCATAGTTTCATTTCATAAAATTCTATTATGTGAATATGAGCCATTGCCATTATCTGTTTATCTGCTGACAGGCATTTAAGCTAATTCCATTTTCTAGCTATTGTGAAGAGAAGAGAGCTGCAATAAACATGGATGGTAGTACAGGAATTCGCTCCAAGAATTGAGAAATGGGACTATATCAATAAAAATGTCTCTGTATAGCAAAAGAAAGTATCAGCAGAGTAAATAGGAAACCTTCCAAATCAGAGAAAAATCCTTTCCAGACATGCCTCAGATGAAGGACTAGAATCTAGCATATGAAGAGCCATGAAAATTAAACCTCCCAAAAAATAAATGGTTATTAATAAATGGGTAAATGAACTGAATAGATAGTTCTCAGTTTTTAAAAGGAAGTCGTAGAAATGACTGATAAATATACTCTAAAGTATTCCACATCTTTCAGAGAAATTCAAATTAAAACTGCTTTGAGATCCCATTTCACCACAATGAATCATCAAGAAGACAAATGCAGGGCTGGATTAAAGACAACTCAGCAATTAGGATCACTGCCTGCTCTTGCAGAGGACTCAGGTTTGATTCCCAGCATAGACAGGGTGCCTAACAACCATCTATATTTTCAGTTCCAAGGCAATCCAATGTCATCTTGTAATCTTTGTGAACATTGCACAACACAGGTGCACTAACATACATGCAGGCAATACACTCATACACACAAAATAAAAATTGTAAATGCAATTTTAAAAAAATTAAAAAGACAAATGCTTTTTGAAGAATCTCCAAACTGATTTCTATAGTGGCTGTGCCAGTTTACACTCCCACTCCCAGTGGATAAGAGTCTCCCTTTCTCCACATATCAGCAGCATTTGTCTTATTTGTTGTTAAGTTTGATATCTTAGCCATTTTTAATGGGGTAAAAGGAAGTCTTGATATGGTTTTAACATTTTGCCATAACTAAAGCTGTTGAGCACTTTTTAAATTATTTCTCAGCCACTTGTGTTTCCTCCTTAAGTACTCCCTGTTCAGCTCCTTGTCCAATATTTTAATTGAGCTTTTTGTTCACAGTGTTCAGTTTTTTAGATATAATCCAACTATACCACTCTTGACCATATACCCAAAAGTCTGTATACCCTATTACAGAAATACCTGTTCATCCATGTTCATTGCTGCCTTTTTCTTTTTTTATAATTTATTTTTATTTATTTATTTATTTTTTATTTCGGTATGTGTATGAATGTACTGTCTGCATGCAGGTGTGTGCACCCGTGTCGTGCAATGCCGCGGAGGTCAGAAGAGGGTCTCGGATTCCCCTGGAACTGGAGTTCTCCTGGAACTGGAGTTTCAGACGGTTCTTGGCCGCCTTGTGGGTGCTGGGGATCGAACCCGGCTCCTCTGTAAGAGCGGTCGGTGCTCTTAACCGC
Source organism: Rhizomys pruinosus (assembly GCA_009823505.1). Lineage (NCBI taxonomy): Eukaryota > Metazoa > Chordata > Mammalia > Rodentia > Spalacidae > Rhizomys > Rhizomys pruinosus. The sequence continues at coordinate 1,061,050 of VZQC01001910.1, forward strand.
TAGGCCATCTCTCCAGCCCCATTGCTGCCTTTTTTCATAATAGCCACAAACTTGAAACAACCTGGATGTCCATCAACTAATGAATGGGCAAACACTTTGAAAAAAGGAACAAGTAAGATGAATAAGCATTACAAGTGTTGATAGCTTGCAGAGAACTAGATCTGAATGGATTTGACCAATCAGAGATCAGTAATGGTTTTAAGACAGTCTTGTTGAATATAGTGCTTAACACCTAAGAAAAAGATGAACTAATGTAAATGAGTAAATCCCTAAAAAGTAAACAAGGTCTGTAAGCAAAATGGTGGTGCGCTTCACACATTTTCTTGGTCTGGAACAAACGCCTGGCAGAATTTTCTTTCTGATGACAGGGTCCCTTTTCTGCCTGACTGGTCTGGATCAGTTTAAGCAAGACCAAGGCCTGACCTGTAATTTTGGACCTGTGATCTATGGGCTCTCTCTTCTTTGTTTCAGTTGATAAATCCAAAATTAAGGGAGGGGGACCTGTCCCATGCCAAGAGAAATACTTGAGGACCAAAAGCCTCTTGGGGGCTTTGATTTATTGGTTTCCACACTCCCTCTCCACTTTAGAGAACTTCTCTCTCAGAATGAATATTGTATTTCTGAGTTTCTCCAATAAACTCTGTTTTGTCTGGAAAAAAAAAGATAAATATAAGCAAGGATGTGGGGAAAGTGGATCTCTTATTCATTGCTGTGGGAGTGCTGAGATTAAAGGTCTGAACCACCATGCCCAGCCCCATTACTAGAACATTCTTGATTGTAATTCAGGAAGGGATTCACTAAAGAATCACAATATAACTTTGCTTTATTAATGATTACATAATTTATTTTAGCTTTCTCCAGGAATCAAAACAGTTTTTATTCTCATAGTTCATCTAAAACTCCTTCTTTGTAGATCTTATTTTCTTCCAATTTTATCTGACCTATTTGGTATCAAGTTTAAGTACATGTATTTATTATTTCCATTTAAATACTTAATTTTACATCGTATCAATATGAGTGGCAATGCATCTATTAACAATTTCTTATATTCATAACTAGCTTCTTAAAATAAAATGTATTTGTATATAAGGCATAGTTTCTAAAATTAAAGAAAACATTAACCAAATAAGATAAAATATTCTTCTATATGTCTATAGATATTGAGCATATGAAAACCGATAGAGACTTCTTTCTAAGATTTGACTTTATATATTTGTATATATAAATGCACACACATACCTGCATGCACACCAGGAATGCTGGCACACACCTTTACTCCCAACACTTGGGAGGCAGAGGCAGGCAGATCTCTGTGAGGTAGAGACCAGCCTGGTCTACATAGCAAGCTCCAGGCAAACTGATGTTACAGGGACATTCTGTCTTTTTTGTTTTTTTTAATTTTATTAATTTATATGTATGAAGGTACTGTCTGCATGTAGGTTTGTACACCCGTGTCGTGCAGAGCTGCGGAGTTCAGAAGAGGGTGTCGGATTCCCCTGGAACTGGAGTTCTCCTGGAATTGGAGTTACGGACGGTTCTCAGCCACCATGTGGGTGCTGGGGATTGAACCCTGGTCCTCTGCAAGAGTAGTCGGCGCTCTTAACTGCTAGGCCATTTCTCCAGCCCCCAAGGGAGATTCTGTCTTAAACCAAAAACGAAAACAAAAGCAAAAGCAAAAAGACAAAAAAAGATTAATAAATAAATAAATCAGAAACCCAACACAACAACAGCAACAACAAAACCAAACAGGGACTGGAGAGATGGCTCAGGGCTCAGAGGTTAAGAGCATTGGGTACTCTTGCAGAGGATTCAGTTTCAGTTCCCAGCACCTAAATAGTGACTAACAACCATCTGAAACTCCAGTTAACGTGGACCCATCTCCCTCTTCTGGCCTCCACAGGCATTGCATATGAAAGCAAAACACTCATACACTTAAAATAAATAAACAACAACAACAACAAAATGCATGGTTGTTCTTGATCTATAGCTAAATGGCAGAACTAACATGAGCGAGGTCTTTTAATCCAATCTTCAGTATCTCAAAAAGAAAGAAAACAAAAAGAGCATGAGAAATTGTGGTAATGACTGCTTTAATATGGATAGCTGCTATCCCCAGACCTGAATGAACTTATTATGCTCATAATGAACACTCATTAAGCATAATTGATAATTATTTAATCAGTAAATGGATATATGATGAATGAGATTGTTAACTAACAATGCCAGTGTAACTTAAAGCACTGTTAAAGGTTAATAAATTAAAGATCATGTCTTTTGAAACATGCTATCTAGTTGTTACAATATAAAATAATGAATGAGGATGCCTATTTCTTTTTTTATTATTATTTTATTATATATATTTTTGTACCAGATTATGTTACTAATCAAATCTAGACCCGTGTCCCCCCATCACCCCACCCCACCAGAGCTCATGCATTCTGCCAAACATGCTTTTCATCTCTTTCTCAGTCTTTCTCAAAATTCTCCATGTAGAAGTTGACTGTTTTAAGCAGAAGTTCACCGTTTCAATCAGTTCTTTGATGCAGTCCTTTCTGTTGTTGTTGTTTCCAATATGCATCACTCCCAACTACTTGAACAAAAGCTCAGGGGCCATGCACAAGAAATACTTACAACTAGGTAATTGGCACTAGCATCCACAGATGAGGGATACCATTTGTCGTTTGTTTTTCTGGGACTGTGTTACTTCACTCAGCATGATATCTTCTAGCTCCAGCCATTTTCCTGCAAAGCTCATGATGTCATCTTTACTGCTGCATAGAACTCCATTGTGTACATGTACCACATTTTCTCTATCCACTTGTCAGTTGAGGGGCATCTGGGTTGGTTCCAGCTCCTTGCTATTGTGAAGAGAGCTGAAATAAACATGGTGGTGCATGTATCTCTGCGGTAGGATGAGTCTTGTGGGTACATACCCAGGAGTGGTTTGGCTGGGTCAGGTGGCAAGTTCATTCCAAGTCTTCCAAGGGTTCTCCACACTGCTTTCCATAGTGGCTGTACGAGTTTACATTCCCACCAGCACTGGATGAGTGTGAGGATGCCTATTTCTTAAAGAGTGATTTAGGCTGCCCAATATCTGGAATTATATTATTTTTTTCTCCTACTTTAAATTGAGTGAGATATATGCCATTTTAAACATAGTTTTATTTAGAATTATAAAACACATAAGCAAATATAATTAAATTTATAATTTTTATGGTATGATTGTTTTATGTGATTGACAAATCTTTTTAGGGTATATTTTTATCTTTTTGACACAGGGTTTTCCTGTAGCCCTGGCTGGCCTGTAACTCCCTATGTAGACCAGGCTGGCCTTGAACTCACAGAAATCCACCTGCCTCTGCCTCCCAAGTGCTGGGGCTAAAGGTGTATGCCACCATGCCCAGTGACAATTGTGTTTTCATATATTAAAAAGATCAGACTAAATGCCCACCAACAGAATGATGTGGATGAATAATGAAATGAGTGGATGATGAAAACACAGCATGTATACCCAAAGGAACTTTATTCAGCAGTGAGGGAAAATGCAATCATACATTTTATAAGGAAATTAATAGATATGGAAACTATTGCAGTAAATGTGGTGGCCTGAACTCAGAAAGATAAAAACTGCATGTTTTGTCTTCTATACAGATCCTAACTTGTAATGTGTGTATGTATGTAAATAAGGGCATGTGGAAAAGGGTACAGGCCACACGTAAGAGACCCCAAGAGAAGAACAAGAGGTGCTGAGTAAGGTGGAAAAGGAAAAAGAAGGGGGAAATAAACGACAACACTACATTTTGTCTGAGAAATCCAAAAATTAAACCTAATATTTGTGTATTAATAAAAAAGATTCTAGAGACAAAGTAGAAATAAATGTGTTAATAAATGAAAGTTATGCTATTTATTAGCTTTCTTTGCTATTAGCTTTCCTTGCCAGGGGGAAAAAGTTAGAAAAAGATTGTTTCGAGCTTCAGCGAAGTTCATTCCAGGACGTTTTATGGTATCTCTGCCTCTCCTGGGAGAGGGCAGGAAATGAGAGCATTCACAAACTACCACTCTGCACTCCCTCTCAGCATCCACAGACCTTGTGAAATGGCCTTTTGGTCATCTGAGAATGTTCTTGAACCCCTTCCTGCAAACACCTTTTCCACACTGTTTCATTTATGCTGTTTTTACACAAATGCATCCTTTGAAACATTTATCTCTTATGAAATAAACAAAAATAGGTTTTGTTCTAAATAACCCATAAGATCATTTCACTAGAATTGGCTGAATTCTATCAGTCAAACTGACAAAATCAGCATGTATGTATAGGCAAAGCTTTAAATGTGAGGTCTAAAGTTTGTCTTTAAAAAAAAAGCACAGGAGACCCTGTCACAAAAAGATCAAAAATAAATAAATAAATAAATAAATAAATAAATAAGTAAATAATAGTTAAATAAATAAAAAGAACATTGGATTTTGTGGTACAGTCATAACATGGAATATTTATGTACATGCAGTATTTAATAAATTCACAGAGGTTCTTTATATATTAACCTGAGTCATGTAGAATTGCTGATATTTATCTCCTTCTGATCTGTACTATTGATGTAATATACCATCTGATAAAAAATAACCTCCTAATGTTGGCTGAAAATTTCAAGAAATATGAAGTTACACTGAATTAATTGAGAATGAAGAACATGTCACAGGAGTGGTAACACAGAGTGCCCCCTCTGTATTCAGATTTGACCCTATTATTTAGCGGTTAATAGAGTCTTAGGGAATTCTCCAATGTCTGTTGGTATTTGCTTCTTTTAATAATACCCTGAAACACTGTTGCAAGGATGAAGACAGTGATGAATGTAAAAGTACTCTGCAAACTGGAGAGAACCATAAAAAATAAGATTATATGTAGACTATTTAATGCTGTCTAGCAAAAGGGAGATGAGTAATGAGAAAAGCAAGAAAAGCTTTTTTTGTATAACAGATTCCTATAATAAAATGAAAAAAATATTATGCTTGTTGCTTTAGAAGACAGACATCCCATGTGCACTTTTAAGCTAAGATATCTGCCAGTAAAATCCCCAAGCAAGGCCATTCCTTTCCTGTGAAAGCAAGGCACACCACTCCCAAGTTCATGCACACTGTCAGTGCTGTCTAAAAATACTCCTGCATAGTATGAATTAATGTTTCCCAATGTGAAATTATAATATCATTCTTAAACACTTCCAGCACTTTCTCCTGAGCATTATTTTATTAGTGCTAATATTTTGCTGCAATACAAAAACCTTTGCACATATTTGCACTTGTTTTGCTTTGGAACTGTGAGAGGAGACTCTGACTGTCAAAGGAAGGACAGAATGTCTTTTTTGGGCTAAAGTTGTATTTGGCTTAATCCGCTGAAGGAGTGAAAGTGTTCTTGAGTGCCAGTAGGTGGTTAGGAGCTAACATCTATTTTTGTAAATCAAGAAATTATTTTTTGTAGGCAAGTAAAAAATAAGATTATATGTAGGCTATTTAATGCTGTCTACCAAAAGGGAGATGAGTAATGAGAAAAATCAACAGAACTTATAAATTAAACAGTCTTTTTTGCTTTATTGATATGAGCAGTTTTATGCATATTGACTCACATTTTACTTCAATATATAATATTTGTTTGAAACCACAATTTAGTCATCACTACACTGTTAGGTACACAACATTTGTGTCTGTAATAAAGTGTAGAGAACATTACAGGGATGAGAATTATGTGTACTTCAAATGTAAAAAAGGCTCTAGAGATGATATAGCAGATATAATTTATTATGCAGACTTGTGTCTTATCACTAAAAAATATGCTTGCCATGATTGACTGTACATTCATTTTTGATATCTGAGAAATTGAATATTCATTTAAAAGAACTAATTGTATAGTCTCTACCCTTGCTGAATCTGTAAACTAAATTTGACTCAAAGTAATATTACTACCATGATAAATAAATAAATATAACTACTATACTTATTTTACAGAATATTTAAAAGAAAAAATCATGATTGCAAGGAAGAGTAATTAAAAATATTCTAGTGACATTTTATATAATGGCTCATAATAAAATTTAGATCCCCTCCCAAATCTGTGCCACCTCATTACCACCTCATGGAGTTTCAGATATTCTGTCATGTATGTTAAGTCCTATCCAGTCAAACATTTCTACCCAGATGTCCCTCCGGGCAAGTTCACCTACAGGTGAAGATTTTCTCTCACTTAGTGGGGTCCTCTTCACTTCCCTGATTGTTTATTATAGTATTATTATTTTTAATCATAAATTTTTATTGCATATTATATTACATATTTTTTTCAATAAGTCTTAATCACCTTTATACTCACATCTCCCACAACCCTGCCCCCTTGGAGTTCACATCCAGGGATTTGTGCTAAAGTCCATTGCACAACTACTCTCTCCACTCACTCCTCAGTGCCAGCTCATCCCTTGAACCCTAGTCAGCGTATACAGAGTTCCTTTCCTAAAGAAGGCCATTTCTTCCTCACCCAACCACAATCAGCTGCCAATATTTTATCAGCCAAATTTAGGTTCTGCTACCATTTCTGCAGCTCTGTGTTAGGTTTTTGTACAGCTGAGCTTGCATGGGTCTTTTGCATTCTGATACCAATGCTGTAGATTTATTTGAACAGGGTCCCAGGACCTTAGGATTCATTTTCATTTGGTCTTATACTACTTCCCAGCCTCTTACAATCTCTCTGCCCCCTCTTCTGCAATGTTCCCTGGGTGGTTGAAGCTAAATATAGGCAATGTGTTCATGGAACCACACTATGCGTACTCAATCTCCACAGTTGGCCATGCATGCCCTTTTGATTTCTGGCCTCCTGTTGCATGGGGGAGCCTCCTTAAAGAGAGTTAGGTTAATTAATGCCTTCTTTGATCCTTGTTCCATGGAGCTCATGTGTAGAGATTACAGTGTAGATGTGTTACTTAAGCATGAACAATTCACAGACCATGTGTGCAGTTGTGGGACTCTACTATTCATCTGGTGGGAAAAAAGCTTCTTTTTGTGAGTAGTGTCTGGAATATTTGTCTGTAATTATAAGGATATCTCTTTACCTCAGCCTAGAGGTGTGTCAATCTTTGGGGTTTCTCTAAAATCTATGACCTCTCCAGTTGTGTAAATCTGGCTATGTTTACAATAAAACACATGAGTCTCCTCCTCTGAGTGGGTTTTAGGTCCAATTAGTTAGCCATTGATTTACCCCAATATAAAAGATGTAATATGTTGTGCAGGTCATTGACATGGGTATGGCTGGTGTTGGAACATTCATTGATTGATGTTCTCCCTTAACAGTTTACATGGTGCTCTCCAAAGCTATGAGAGCTAGCCCTCAGGAGAGGTGGCTTCCAGTACAGTTCCAGCTCCAATGCTCCAGTGCTCCAAATCTGGTGTCCAAAGTATGTCAAGTCTTCAGCTATAGGGTCTTGTTTGTTTCTTTTGCTGTACAGAGATTTTAAGTTTAATGAGGCCCCACTTATTATCGACCTTAATGTCTGAGAAAATGATGTCTGGTATAAAGTACTTTCCTACACCTATATCTTGTAGGGTACTGCCTATGTTTTCTTCTAGCAGTTTCATTGTCTCAGGTTTCAGATTTCATATTGAGATCTTTGATCCATTTGGAGCTGACTTTTGCAAAAGGTGAAAGATAAGGGTTTAATTCCATTCTCCCACAGGTGGAAATCAAATTTTGCTAGGAGTATCTGTTGAAGATGTTATCTTTCCTTTAATATGTGTTCTTGGAAACTTTGTCAAATACCAGGTGCTGAAATTTCACACATTCATATCTGGGTTTTCCATTGTGTTCCACTGATTTATATTCCTGTTTTTGTGCAAGAACCATGCTGTTTTTATGACTATAGATTTGCAATACACTTTGAAATTTGGTATGGTGATTCCCTCAAACATTGTGGTTTTTGTCCAAGATTGCTTTGGCGATCCAGGATTTTTTGTGATTCCATATGAAATTTAAGAATTTTTTCTAGTTCTATGAAGAATGTCATGGGGACATTGACTGGCATTGCATTGGATGTATACATACTTTTGGTAGTATCATTTTCACAGTACAAATTCTACCAATGAATGAGCACAGTAGGTTTTTCCATATACTAGTGTCTTACTCTATATCTTTATTTAAAGATTTAAAATTTTCATTTGTAGATATCTTTAATGTCTTTGTTTAGGTTCAATCCTAGATAGTGTTAATTCTTTGAAGCTATTGGGAATGGGAGGGTTTCCATTTACTCTTTATCTGGTAGCTCGTTATTTGTATATAGAAAAGCTACAGATTTTTGTAAGTTGATTTTATACCCCGACATTTCTTGAAAGTGTTGATTATCCCTAGCAATTTTCTGGTATAATTTTGGGGATTGCATATATATTATATATATATATATATATTACCCCCCCCCCCCCCCCCCCCCCCCCCCCCCCCCCCCCCCCCCCCCCCCCCCCCCCCCCCCCCCCCCCCCCCCCCCCCTATATATTTTTTTTTTTTTTTTTTTTTTTTTATTTTTTATTCATTTATCTTACTATTCGTTTGCAACTTTTTAATATTTGGTATCAAAGCCCTTTATTTTCTTTCTCTTCTCTTATTGCTCTGGCAAGAGTTTCAAGGACTATAATGAAAAGGAGTAGAGATAGTGGAAAGCCTTTTCTGGTTCCTGGTTTTGATGGGAATGCTTCCAGTTTTTCTCCACTTAGAATGATCTTGGCTGTAGGTTTGTTATATATAGCCTTAATTTTGTTGATGTATGATCCCTGCGGTCCAATTCCCTCTAGCACTTTTATCAAGAATGCATGTTGGATTTTGTCAAAGGCCTTTTGCATCTATTGAGATGACCATGTGGTTTTTGTTTTTAAGACTGGGGCTGGAGAGATGGCCTAGTGGTTAAGAGTGCCAACTGTTCTTGCAGAGGACCCGGGCTCAATCCCCAGCACCCACATGGTGGCTGAGAGCCATCTTTAACTCCAGTTCCACGGGAATCCAATACCCTCTTTTGACCTCTGCTGCATTGCATGACATGGCTGCACAAACCTACATGCAGACAGTGCATTCATACACATAAAAAATAAATAAAAAATAAAAACATTTAAAAATGTTATATGATGTATCACATTTACTATATTGAACCATTCCCAATCTGTGGAATAAAAAGGACTAAATCATGATCTTTTTGATGTGTATCTGTAAGCTGCTTTCATTTTGTTGATGACTATAGATATGTAATACAGTTTGAAATCTGGTATGGTGATTCCCCCATCATTAAGCTTTTTGTCCAAGATTGCTTTGGCAATCTGGGATATTTTGTCTAGGTTCATTAAAGAAATGGCTCTATAGCTTTCTTTTTGTTGTGTTTTAACTTGTTCTTATATTATAGTGATAATATCAAGGTTGTTTTAGAGTTCTTCCTCTGTTTCTATAGTTTTTAATGATTTTAAGAAGTATAGTTGTAGCTCTTCTTTGAATGTCTGGTAGAATTCTGTGAATCCTTCTGGTCTCGGGACATTTTTCGTTGGGAGGTTTTGTATTGTCATTTCAGTTTCCTTCTTTGTTAAAGGGAAAGTTTAAGCTGCTGATCTTAAGCTGTTGAATGCTATGATTGGTTTAACTTTGGTGGTTTCAATGACTTTAGAAAGTCATCCATTTATTTTAGATTATCAAATTAAGTAGAGTGTAGATTTTTTGAGGTATTCCCTTGAAATGTTCTGGAACTTTTTGGTGTCTCTGGGATATTGCCTCTTTCACATCTGATTTTGTTAATTTAGATTTTCTCTGTCTTTTCCAAGAAACAACTCTTAGATACATTGACTATCTTCATTGTTTGTTTCTGTCTCATTAATTTCTGCTCTGATTTTTGTTATGTTTGTGTTTGGTTTGTCCTCCCTCTTCAGAGTCCTGAGTTGCACTGTTAAGTCATTTTTCTGTGCTCTTTGTGATTTTTTTTTATATAGGCACTAAGAACTATAAACTTCTTTCTTAGGACTGCTTTTAAAGTGTCCCAAAATTTTATTTTGTTGTATTATCATCTTCATTTAATTCCAGATATACTTTTATACTTTCTTAATTTCTTCATTGACCAGTACATCACTCAGAAGCATGATTTTTAATATCCATGAGTTTGTATAGTTATTAGAGCTTCTTTTGCTATTGAATATAAACTTTATTTTACTGTGGTCTTATAGAATGCATGGAATTGTTTCTTTATTTGTATTTATTGAGGTTTATTTTGTTCCCCATTACCTTGAAGTTGAGATGAGATTTTTCAACAAAAAAAAATGTATTTTGTTTCTCAGTCCACTCCACTAGCCTGTGTCTTTTGACTAAGGAATAGAAGCAGTTGATATTTTGAGTTATTATTGAAAGATGTGTATTTGTTACTTTCATTTTAATTTGCTTTCTTAGTCCTGTTTTGTGTTCTTATTATTATACCTTCATTTGTTTTCTTTCTGTAACCTCTTGAGAGTAGTCATTCCAACCTTCAGTCCTTTGGCTTCTAGTAGTCTCTATAGGGCTGGTTTGGTGGACATGAATTCTTTCAGCCTATTTGTGTGATGGTAAATCCTCTGTTACCCTTCAACTATGATAGATAGATTTGCTGGGTAAAGTATTCTTGCCTGGCATCCATGCTCATTTAGAAATGGGAATACTTTGGTCCAGGCTCTTCTTTGCATTGAAAATTCAGCTGTAATTCTGATAGGTTTTCTTTGTAGTTGTCTGTTGCTTTTCTCTAGTAGCTTTCAGTATCCATTCTTTGTTCTGTATATCTAGTGTTTTTTACTATGATATGCTGAGGGCAGTTTCCGTTCTTGTCCTGTCTAATTGGTTTCTGTGTGCTTCTTGTATCTGTATTGTTTTGTTTTTTTCTTGATTGGGGGAAGTTTTCTTCTACAGTCCTGTTGAGATCTGATCAATGCCATTGGCCTGAGATTCTTCTCCTTCCTGTATGCCTGTGATATGTAGATTTGGGATTTTCGTGGTGTCCCACATTCCCTGTGTATTCCATTTGTGTGTTTTTAAAGTTTTCATAGTCTTTGCTTAAGGAGTCCAGTTATTCAAATTTGTCATCCAGTCTTGATATTCTGTTTTCCATTTCATTCATTATGTTTGTGAAGCTTTCTCCTGCTATTTCAAATAGATTTATCAACTTTTTCAATTCTATCTTAATTTCAGCTTGGGTTTTCTTCAATATCTTTTTTCTTCAATGTCTTTTGTGAATTCACTTTTCAAGTCCTAAATTGTTTCTGTTATTTCATTCAGCCACATATTTGCCTTTTCTTGAGCTTCTTTGTGCTTATCCTCATTAAGTTCGAGTTGTCTATGTGTTTTTTAAGTTCATTGATCATGTTCATAATTATTCTTTTAAATTCTATGTTGTAGGTTTCTTCTGGGTGATTCCCATTGTAGTACAATTCTTTAGGCCTGGTGGGTTTGGTTTGAGATATATTTTCTTGGTTATTCATATTATTTTGTGCTATTGCTTTGTTTTTCAGCCATATGGATATATTTAGTTGGTTGTGTGTCCAATAGGAAATTATATGCTGTCTTTGTTTAGTTGAAGTTTGGTTTTGTTTATATTGTTTATATAGCTTGGTTGCTTTTTGCTCAGGTATGAAAGCTCTTCGGTGTTTCAGGTTTTCAGGCTGATCTGATCTGTGTCATAGGCAGGTCTGTGGTAATGCAGATCAGGAGAAAGGCCAAGGGCAAGATGGAGATGGGGACAGCCTGTGGAGGGTCAAACAAAGGAAGCTGGAGAATTGTCCTCCTCTGAGTGCAAGGAATCAGGATACAATGGACAGGTGTGGGTTAAAAGTATAGTCCAAAATATCAAGGGCAGAAAGAGCAGGAGCAAGTCCGGGCCAAGGCTAGAAGGGAAACTAGTGCAGGAAGAGTGCAGCTGCTCAGGCTGCAGGAGAATTAAAGTGCAGTAGGCAGAATCAGATTTACGAGGGTGGTAGCCAGGCCTGATTCAGTCAGAATCAGGAGGCCAAGGGCAAGGTGAAGGAGGGGTTAGCCTGTGCAGGGTTTACCCAACTATATAAGAGGTTTAAGATAGTCTGGGTTAGTAAACTAGTCCAGATATCTGAAGTGGAAGAGCAGGAATGGTGCTGAGCTTGAAACTAGGAGGGACCGAGTGTAGGGGGAGAGGGGAGCTGCTCAGGCTGCAGGGGAATCAGGAAGAGTAACTGCACACTACACTATGCCTGGAAAAACTTCTGCCTGGGCAAACATTAAATTGACAACAGTATTGCTCACAAAACATTGTAAGAAATAAGCCTTGCTGGATGTTTATAGTAATTTTGCATAAAAATTACCCAGTAAACTATAATAGCTTTAGGAAGTCTGAGTTTGAACAAAGTTAACTCTTTGTTTACTCCAGAATATATTCCAACCTTTGTTATCTTAGTGAGTATTGTGCTTCTCTAAAAGCAGATATGCCTTCATCACAGTTATATGAATACTCAGTGATAGACTCTACAAAACAGTAGTTTTGAAATACATTATATTAAAGGAATCAATATTTCATGCTCTGTCTGTGCTGGGAAAATAGTGGGCTGGAAACAGAAATATGAAACCTTCATTGGGATGTTGAAGTTCATTTAGAAAATGACTGGATATAATGTGTTGCTTTGACTGAGCACATGCTTTTCCATTCCTCTCATATGAGACATTATATTACAATAATGACACAAATAAAGAACATTATGAGCATCAAGAACATTGAAAAGTAAGTGGACAGTAGGTGATACAAAAGATGGAAAACAGAAGTTTAACGGGAAATTGATTTACTCAATTGGCCGATTAGATGAACTCAAGGAATCTTAAAATTATGCTCACATGGATTACAACTAGAAAGAAAGGTGAACTGTATGAATGAACTCCAGAAACTCTATACAATCACAAACCACAGGTGCCTGTGGAATTACAAACTAGAGGAATGGTTGAAAATCTTCAGAAAAGGTCTTAGTACCCAGATCCACAGCAAACCCACATGAACTAGTTCATTACTCAAGAGAGGACCACAAGCTTACTCTCTGATCTCAGTCAACTGTGAACTGACTTCAGGGCTCCTGGGTTTGTGAATAGCACATAGAATATATGACAAGAGAATACCTGAGTTTTTTTTTTAACTCAGAAAATCTGAATAAACCCTTCTCTACTAGCCTCCAAGAAAATTCTTATAACCCAAAGTTAACAATAGAACAATATTTCTGTATCCTGTTCATGCTCTAAATGGTAACTAAAAGATAGAGAAAAAATAATTTAAAATCACAATAATGATACAAACATAGAAGGAATAAAGAATTCAAAGTCAACAGAAATTGTTCATCATATTATATTGCTTTCAGCCTTTAACTAATCACATATAAACCAAAACACTCCAAGGGTTACACTAGGATATCAGCCATAAAGGTCTCTGGATAAATAAATTATAAGTAAGTAACTTCAAAAATTTTATTGAGATTGTACATATTTAAGGTTTGACTTTAATTTTTTTTGGTCTTTTTGAGACAGGGTCTCCCTTTAGTCCCAGCTGGCCTGGAACTCGCTATGTAGACCTGGAACTCACTATGTAGACCAGGCTGACCTTGAATTTACAGAGAACTGCCTACCTCTGCCTCCTGAGTACTGGGATTAAAGTCATACACCACCACATCTGGCCCAAGTATAATATTTTTACATGCATGTATATAGCATGTGTTAAACAACAACTATACCATAGAAACTGACTCAATGCATGTGTGTGTGTGTGTGTGTGTGTGTGTGTGTGTGTGTGGTTTGAGTGTCTCCTGTAGGATCCAAATATTTGAATATTTTGTCTCCAGTGAGTATCCCTGTTTTGCTAGAGAAAGCACATCACTGGGAGTATACTACAAGAGTATATAGCCATGCCCACTATTAGTCTTTTACTTTCTGGTTTCTGTGCCTGCTGGAAGATGTTATTTCTAGGCTTTCTGTGCTGACTACCTCCTACCACCATAACTCCTCACACAGAAAACTGAACATTGAAATGAGCCAGTCATTGAAATATACACCTGCAATTCCATCAGTTGGCAGGTAGAAGCAGGAGGATCAGAAGTCCATGGCCAACCTTGTCTAAATATCAAGACCAGCCTGGGCTACATGAAATCCTCTGTTCCTCTCTCTCTCAAAACAAAACAAACAAAAAATGAAAAGAACAACAAATAAGGTTGTACTTTACTTCTCAATGACTGTACAGTTTCCAAATGGTTAAATTCTGCAATAGCACACTCCGCTTCCTACATTCTGAAGCTCAGTGGTTCCTAAACACCTGCTTCATGTCATTTTATATAAATTCCTTTCATTTTACTTACACTGAAAAGCATTCCCTCCTATTGCTCTCCTCTCCATAGGGGTGAAGGTATAGCTGGAACATGTTACAGTGTGGAAATTACTTCTAAAATGCACACTGACAATTGCTGTTATTAATGCAATTGATCACTAAGCTCTTATGTCTGGAAGAAGAGGGTCAGAGTGTAGTTAAACAGATCCAGATCCTCACGGGCTACCATGGGAATGATATTCTGGTGAAAAGCTTAATGATAGAGGAAATTTTAAATTCTGAACACCTTTTAGTATTGGCTGCTTAACAGCAATAGCACCATTCAGCTAACATATAAATTTATTCCCCTTAGTCTTGCCATTTAGTGCCCTAACATCCAGCCACCAAGAGTTTTGAGCATTGTGGAAAGGTTTCATTGGCATCACTTATTGCCATTAAAGAATTTCCCCTTTGAATGTCGGACTGCCAAGTATGTAATGTCCCGCTGAGCGAGAGGAGGAGGACACAGACTGCAGAGGGCCTCAATGGTTTGCACTTCCTAGCAGTGACACCAGACATCAATCTTTCCCCAAGACAGCCCAGAACATGAAAAAAATCTCTCTTAAAAGAACAAACAGGCCATTATCCAACCAGAAGGAAAAAGCAGAAAGATTGCCACCAACTTATTTTCTGAGGAAACTTCTCAATTCAGGGCATATAATTATTAAAACCAATTTTAGATGTGTTTTAAAAAAAAAAACAAATAAAAAGCAATGTCTTTCACAGGGTGGATATTTATTTTTAATTTTTGTGGCATTGTGTTTGGAAATTATTTAGCTACATCCAGAAGTATGTGTGTAGCTCATGTTTTACCTGTGCATATCGGATGATCTTACAGAAAAATTCTAATTTGGTCACAATTCTTCTGTTCCACATAGTGTACAGTATCATACCTGATGTTATTAAAGGAAATCATGTTAGGTAACTTTAAAATTTTTCATCATTTGGCAAGTTTTCATACAAATGTATCACAGGAAAAAAAGGAAATCATGGGGCACATGTGTTTAAAATGTTATTTTGAACTCTCATCTTGTCTGCCTATAGATTTGATCTGTAGCCTCTCACATTCATAGTATGCTGAGAGGCTCTGAGGTGAAGCAAGATTGGCTTACTGGTAGTCCACTGATCCATGTGATGCTTGGATTTGATAATATTTTGTATCATGTTTTTATGTCTAAGAAGTTTCTGTCTCCACTGTGTGTATTATTATTACTTTATTAATCATTTTTAATATTTTAGAGTTTTGTGCATTTCATATAATACATCTTAATTTATACTCCCTCTCCATCTCCCATAGCCTTCTGACCATATTTCATGTATTCTATCATATATGGTAAGTCCTATCCAGTCAGGCATTTCTATCCAGGTGTCCCTCAGTGCAAGTTCATCTCTGTCACTCCCACAGTAATAATTTGCCAATAGCTGCTTGGCTAGAGTTAAGGTCTGCTGCCCGTTTTGCCCATTCTATGCTGGGTTTTTGTCTGATTGATTCAAAATGCTGCAAGTTTCCAATGGTCTGAAAGTCTCAGTTTCCTTGCATTCATTCACCAACCCTGGCCCTTACAACCTTTCCTCCCCCTCTTCTGCCACGGTCCCTGAGCCATGGCAGGGTAAGGTTTCTGACGCTATTTTGTAGAAAAATTTCAAAACTTTATTTTAAAATTATACTCATACAAAATGGTATTCCTGAAGAAGTATTCTTTTCCATAATTTCCCAAACTCTCTTTTTCATTTCTGCCTGAGGTATGTGTGTGTGTGTGTGTGTGTGTGTGTGTGTGTGTGTGTGTGTGTCTGTCGCAGGGTAAGACTGAGTCTGGTTTGTAGTAAAACCCTACATCTTTGGAGTGGAAGAATCAGGGAAGATCAGGGAGGGGTTTTGTAGAAGCTGTGTTCTTTAGATTTGAAGACCAGGTTCTAAATACAATGTTAGAAGCACATGGACATCCTTATGTGTTTGACCATCTTCAAATAAGGGCACTTCGACTTCTGCCTTTTGTATTTGTTTCCCTTTGACTTCCTTCTCTGGTCATTTCTTGAGTCAGTCATTACACTGAATAAGCAGAGAATGTGCACATGCTTGCCCCGCTGCTGCGTTTAGCGCACATGTTTTAGTATTTCTCCATTTAATATGCTGTTGACTACAGGCTTCTCTTAATACACAGTCTTAATTATTTTGAAATGTTTCTTCTCTTCCTTCCAGATCATGGCTTTTGTCATAGAGGGATATTGGATTTTTGAAAGCATCCTCTGAGATCCGCATGAGACTTCTTTCTTCGAGCCTATTTATCTGATATATTACATGTACTGATTCACATATATTGAGCCATCCCTGAATGGTAGGAATGAAATAAATTGGTCATGATGAATAACATTTTTAAGTTTCCTTGAATTCAGTATCCAAACATTTTTAATTGAATTTTTATTGAAAATTTGAATTTTTGTGAATTTCATACAACATATTTTTATCACATTTTGACACACTCCTCTGTCTTAACCCTCTTCCTTGCCTTTTACTATTTCCCACCAAATTTCATGTATTTTATTTTTGAATGTGCATGTGTGTTTGTGTGTATGTGTGAGTATGTATTTAAGGCCCACTGAGTCAAATTCGTGCCCACAAATGCTTTTTGGTAAAAGCATCCATCCCCTGGAGCCTGTTAACATGCAGAAACACGCCCTTAAGGAACACTCCCTCTCCCCTTCCCCAGAGTTATTTGTTGCCAGTAGTTCAAAACCTAAGGTTGGAGTTTCTTGCCACACTTCATTTATATTCTGGGATTTTGTCTGGACTTATGCATACTGTAGGAAGGGTTAAATGTGGTGGGGAATGGGTGGGCAAGGGAAAGAAGGGAGTATGGGGAGGGATAACTAATGGTAAAAGGTTTAGAAAAAGTCATATGGAAACCTACCACAGTAGAAGCTTCTAAACTAAATACATACAAACTATAATAAGAAATTAAAAAGTTACCATTTAAGATGATATTGTCTATACCATCAGCTAGCAAAAAACAACAACAACAACAACAACAACAACAACAAAACCCTCCAGTGCTAGGAGGGTTGCTTGCTCTTTTGAAGCTATTCATGAAGGGTCTCATAGACCCCATACTGACCTTTGCCCTTCTTTTTGTCACCCACCAGAACTGGATGGTAAGATCCTATTGCTGAAGATGCTACATATGGGAATTATAGAACAAACAAAAGGAACACAAGATGGTGCTGACTTCAGAGTCTCAGCTCTACCTGTTAGCTTTCATACTACTATTAAGTTCTATGCATGCTAGTAGAAGAGAAAAACAATCAACTTTTCCCAATTGTGGATCCTGTGAACTGCAATAAAAACTGGACTGGGAAGAAATGTCCACTGGTGCAATAGTGTCATAAATGTCATGGGAGTAACCAGTATATTATGACTGGACTTAAGGTCTATTTCATGAAATGGAGTCAATACCTCACACCGAAATCAGTCCCAGGAACCTGCGGGTAAACAGGTCACAGGGCAAAGGGGAAGGTCTTGTACAATTATTCTGCTAAGTAAACATACTATTAAACTGACTTATAATGACTTGTTATAGCTGTATATTAATGTCCCTCTCAACTCTCACCATTGAAGCTTCCTACAGCCATCAATAACTGGCCAGTGTAAAGAAAATAAGAGACTGCTAAGTGCTTATCAATGAATAGGGCATGTATATCAAACTTCTGCTTCCCAAGGTTAAGGAATCACTTAGGAAGTGGGGGCAGAAAGCCTGTAAGAGCTACAGGTGGTAAAAAGCCAAAGGGACATAGTTTTCCACACCACTGGGAAGTTACACTAATGTTTTATTGAGAAATTGTACATCTATGATTCTCATCATGTCCTGGATTTCTTAAACTTTGTTTTTTTAATAGTAAAAAATATTTTATTTTATTTTTTATAATGCTTTTATTGATATTTTGTGTATTTCAGACATCATTTCTCAGTTCAGTTTAGACATATTTCCCATTCTCTTCCCCCACCCCACCCCAGATCATGCATTCTGCCATAACTGTCCTGCATTTTTCTTTCAGTCTTTTTTTATGTATAGGAATTCACATTTTCCTCCTTTAATTTTATATTACTCTAAAATATGAATACACACTTTCTACTCATATACAGTAATTGCAGAGTCTGAACCTAAGTGGTGGGTCGATTCTAGAGCCTTTTAAGAGATTTATATTATAACCACAGAGTTGATTTCAGATAAACAGAAATATAACAACAATGTTGTTCAGCTTGCCTTCCATCTTGGTATTTGGTGTTAGCATCCACAAATGAGGGAAACCATTCACCACTTGTTTTTCTGGGACTATGTTACTTCACTTAGCATAATAGCTTCAAGTTCCATCCATTTACCTGCAACGTTCATGATGTCATCTTTCTTTACCATTGTGTAGATGTACCACATTTTTGTCATCCACTGGTCAGTTGAGGGGCATTTGGATTGGTTCCAGCTCTTTTTTAATTTTTATTTATTTATTTATTTATTTATTTATTTATTTATTTATTTATTTATTTATGTATTTGAATGTACTGTCTGCTTGTAGGTTTGTGCACCCGTGTCGTGCAATGCCACGGAGGTCAGAAGAGAGAACTGGAGTTCTCCTGGAATTGGAGTTACAGTCGGTTCTCAGCTGCCACGTGGGTGCTGGGGATCGAAGCTGGGTCCTCTGCAAGAGCAGTCAGCGATCTTAACCACTAGGCCATCTCTCCAGCCCCTGGTTCCAGCTCTTTGCTATTGTAAAGAGAGCTGCAATAAACATGGATGTGCATGTATCATTGTGGTAAAATGAGTCTTATAGGTATATACCCAGGAGTGGTATGACTAGGTCAGGTGGTAGGCTCATTTTGAATCTTTTAAGGGTTCTCCACACTGCTTTCCATAATAGTTGTACAAGTTTACATTCCCACCAGCAGTTCCCCTTTCCCCACAACCTCTCCAGCATTTGGTGTCTTGTGTTCTTGATCTTAGCCAGTCCTATTGGAGTAAGATGATATCTGAGAGTGGTTTTAATCTGCATTTCCCTAATTATTAATGATGTTGAACACTTTTTAAGATGTTTCTCAGCCATCTTTACTTCCTCACTGATGAAGTTTCTGTTTAGTTCTTATTTTTTTTTTTTTTCCCTGTGGGAGATGGGATCTGGGAGTTGGTCTCATTCACACTTTCTCTATATTCCCCAACTTCAAAACACTTCGTACTTCAGTTCAGTTCTTTACTCCATCTTTTGAGTAGGTCATTTTTTTTACTTCTTTGTTTTTTGATTACTCTATATATTCTTGATGTTAATGTTCTGTCAGATGAATCCTCCCACTCTGTGGGTTTTCTCTTCACTTCCTTGTTTGTTTCTTTCACTGCACAGAAGCTTTTGAGTTTAATGAGGTCCAATTTGTCGACTGTTGACCTTATTTTCTGTGCAGCTACTATCTGATTTAGAAAGTCTTTTCCTATGCCTTTATCTTGTAGGTGGTTGCCAACCTTTTCTTCTATCACATTCAGGGTTTCAGGTTTCACGTTGAGATCTTTGATCCACTTGGAGTTGATTTTTTTGTACAAGGTGAGAGGAAGGGGTTTAATTTTTTTCTTCTACAAATGGTGATCCAGTTTTGCCAGCACCATTTGCTGAAGATGCTATCCTTCCTCCACTGAGGGTTTTTTTTTTTTTTTTTTTTTTTTTTTTTTTTTTTTTTTGCCCCTTAAATTCAAAAGGTGGCTGAAAATGGCTGAGCTCAAGTGTGGTCTTCAATTGTGTTTCATTGCCCAATGGGTCTGTTTTTGTGCAAGTACCAGGCTTCTTTATGACTATGGTCGTAATTAGCTTGAAGTCTGGCAAAAGCAATCCCCCCTGTATTGCATTTTCACTCAGGGTTGCTTTAGCCCTCAGGGTTCTTTAGTTTTTCCAACGGAATTTACGGACTTTTTTTTTCCAAGTCTGTGAAGAAGGTCATGGGGAAAGGCAAAATATGATTAGTAATGAAGTCAACCCTCTACCTGGAAATTAAAGCTGGCCTTTATCGAGATTTTATCCTCTAAAACCGGTAAAACTGATTTCTTTGATTGACTAATAGATATAGGACTGTGAAAAGGATTGTTCTGTATTCAGAACCAAATAAAATAATAGAGTCTTTAAGCTGTACATTTAGGCACAAATATCTTAACACAGGAGAGCTCTGATATCAGCAATGGATGGTTTTCCCGGGCAGATTTCTCTATAAAATTTCAAAAAGACCTACAAACATTAATACTGAAACTCGGTTAGAGGATAAATTCAGAGGGAATTCTCCCAACTCCTTCTATTGACGCCAGCAACACTCTTATTACCAAAACCAGGCAAAGATTACAACTAAAAGGAGAATTATTGACCCACCTCCCTAATGAACAAAGATGCCACAATTCTAAACCAGGTACTTGCAAACCGTATACAGCCCCACATCAAGAAAATCATCAACCATGACCAAGTTGGCTTTATTCGAGATGCAGGGATGGTTCATACATAAATCAATAATACATAATCAACCACATAAATGGAATCAAAGAAAAAAAACCACACCATTATCTCAACTATTGCTGAATGTGGCAACAAGCCTTTCTTTTGACAAAATCCCGCATCCCTTTCATGCTTAAAGTCCTAGAGTAAATTGGATTGGAGGGATATTCTCATGTAATCAAAGCATATACAGGGAAACCCACAGCCAATATCATCTAAATGTGGAAACAATAGAAACATTCCTTTTAAGGTAGGAACTAGGCAAAGGTGCCCCCTGTCACCACTCTTCTCAATATTAGTGCTTTTGAAAACACTTGCTAGAGCAATCAAGGCAAAGAAAAGGAAATTACCGGAGTACTAATTGGAAAGAAGTCAAGCTTCCCTATTTGCTGATGATATAAATGACATGATTGTTTACTTAAAGGGATGCTAAAAACTCCAACCAGAAAAAACTCCTAGAAATGATTAACCGCTCCGCTAAACGTGGCAGGGGGGGGGGATACAAAATTAACCTAAAAAAATCAATGGCCTTTCTTTACACCAAAAGAATAAGCACCTGGAGAAAGATTTCATAGAGACCTTCCCACTCACAATAGCCTCAAAAACAATAAAATACCTAGGAACCAACCTAACTAAAGACACCAAAGATCTCTACAACAAAAATTTTAAACCTTTAAAGAAAGAAATTGAAGAAGACATCAGAAGATAGAAAAACCTCCCAAGCTCATGGATTGGGAAAATTAACATTGTAAAAATGTCCATTCTACTGAAACTCTTGTATAGATTTAACGCAATCCCAATCAAAATCCCCAAGAGTTTCTTCACAGGCTTGGGGAAAAAAAGGTCCTTAAATTCATTTGGAAAAACAAAAGATCCTGAATAGCCAAAACAACCCTGAGTGAAAAGAGCAATACAGGGGGAATCTCTATACCAGACTTCAATCTATACTACAGGGCTATAGTCATAAAAACAGCCTGGTACTGGCACAAAAACAGACCTATTGGCCAATGGAACAAAACTGAAGATCCAAACCTGAGCACGTTCAATTTCAGCCATCTCATATTTGTCAAGGGGGCCAAGAAGACACGATGGAGAAAAGACAGCATCTTCAGCAAGTGGTGTTGGCAAAACTGGATAACCACTTGTAGAAGAATGAAATTAAACCCCTACCTCTTGCCCTGTACAAAAGTCAACTCCAGATGGATCAAAGACCTCAACGTGAAACCCCAAACTCTGAAGGCAATAGAAGAAAAAGTTGGCAGCAGACTACAAGACATAGGCATAGGAAAAAGACTTCTTAAATCATACAGCAGCTGTGCAAGAATAAAGGTCGACAATTGACAAATAGTACCTCATTAAACTCAAAAGCTTCTGTACATCAAAAGAAACAATCAAGGAAGTGAAGAGAAATCCTACATAGTGGGAGGAAACCTTCACTGAAGATACATCTGACAAAGCATTGATTTCCAGAATATATAAACTACTCAAAAAGCAAAGAAAAAAGAAAACAAATGACCCACTCAATAGATGGAGCAAAGAACTGAACAGAGACTTCACAAGTGAGGAATTAGAGATGGCTGAGAAACACCTTAAGAAGTGTTCAACATCACTAATCATTAAGGAAATGCAAATCAAAACCACATTAAGATATCATTTTACTCCAATAAGACTGGCTAGGATCAAGAAAACAAATGATACCAAGTGCTGGAGAGGTTGTGGGAAAGGGGAACACTCATCCATTGCTGGCGGGAATGTAAACTCGTGCAGCCACTATGGAAAACACTGTGGAGAAACCTTGGAAGACTTGGAATGAACTTGACACCCGACCCAGTCATACCACCTCTGGGCATGTACCCTCAAGACTCACCCCACCGCAGTGATACATGCACAACCATGTTTATTTCATCTCTCTTCACAATAGCAAGGAGCTGGAACCAACCCAAATGTCCCTCAACTGATGAGTGGATAGAGAAAATGTGGTACATCTACACAATGGAGTTCTATGCAGCAGTAAAGGAAGACGATATCATGAGCTTTGCAGGAAAATGGCTGGAGCTAGAGGACATCATGCTGAGTGAAGTAACACAGTCCCAGAAAAACAAACGACGAATGGTATCCCTCATCTGTGGATCCTAGTGCCAATTACTTTGTTATAAGTATTTCTTGTGTAGGGCCCCCTGAGCTTTTGTCCAAAGCAGTTGGGCGTGATGCATATTGGAAACAACAGCAACAACAACAACAACAACAGAAAGGACTGCATCGAAGAACTGACTGAAACAGTGAACTTCTGCTCAAAACAGTCAACTTCCTCATGGAGAATATTTAGAAAGACTGAGAAAGAGATGAAAAACCTGTTTGGCAGAATGCATGAGCTCTGGGGGGGGTGGGGGAATGGGGGGAACACGGGTCTAGATTTGTTAAAAAAATAAAAATATATTTATGTGAAAAAAAGTATTCATTGTTTACTGAATTCATCGTTATCTGTTGTCTCATTTCCAATCTCAATTTTAATTCGATTCCTTTTGTTGTTGTTGTTAACTTGTCTATCTTCTTTATTGTGTCAAAGAACCAATTTTCTGTTCATTGACTGCCTTTTTGTCTGTCTCTATATCATTGATTATTATCTGCATGTTCACTATTTTTTTGTCTAATGATATGGGGTTTATCTTGTTCTTGTTTTCCCAAAGCCTCAAGATGGATCAAGTTATATACTTAAGATTTCTCTACTTTTATATGTAGGTTCTTGCAGCTATAAGCTATTCCATGGTCTTTGTTGTGATTTTTTTCTTTCAATTCTATTTCCTTGTGATTTCTTCTAATATTCATCATTCAATAGAGTGTCATTCAATTTTCATTCATTTATCTTCATTTTTTTTCCTTTGTTTATTTCTATTTAATTTTAACACAAGAAACTATTTCGGTTTTTCTATCTTTACCGATTTGTTTTGTGCTCTGTTATATGATGTACTTTAGAGAAGTTCCATGATCTTCTGAGAAGAATGTGTATTCAGTAGTATGTGGGTGGAATATTGTGAGTCTGTTAAATCCATTTGCTCTGAGGAGTCATTTAACTCCAATGTTTCTCTTTATATTTTTTGTTAGGGTGATGATCAGCCTTTTGGTGAGAGTGGGGCTTGAAAGTCTCCCATTATTATTATATTGCAGTTAATTTGTTTCTTTATATGTAGCAGTATTTGTTTTTGAAACTACATACAACTGTGTTTGGTGAGAATATGTTTAAAATTGCAAAGTCATGTTTTCTGTTCTCTTAATCACCATGAACAGATCTTTATCTGTTATGAGTGACTTTCATTTGAAGAATTTTGTGAGATAATAGTTCATTGCTTGTTTCCCAGTATCAGTTGCTTACAGTACTTTTTAGCATTCTTTAAATTTAGATCTGTCATAGATGTTGATGTGCACTGCTTAAGGGTAATTAATAAATAAATGGAAACTGTTTTTTAATTGTATATATTGTCTAATATTTTAACATTGGGGAATTCATGCAATTAATAATCAGAGTTATTATTGATAGTTATGAATTAACTCCCATCATGCTGTTAATTGTATTTCTATTTCTATTCTATTTCTTACTTGCTTAAATACTATTCTGGTGGTTCATTCTGGTGGTGGTTCATAAACACCACTGTGTTTGTCTTTCTATTCATTCTGAAGTATCCTTCCAATATCTTCTGAAGTATCAAACTAATAGCCACAAATTATCTTAGATTTTTTTAATCAGAGAAAGTGTATTAGTCAGGCAGGAGATATTACTAGATTGGCTTACAGGATAGAGAGGATAGAGTACAAGTAGTCAAGCAATAGCTGTGCCAACACTGGAGAGGCTGGTCATCCAGCAGTTGTTCAGTTCATGAGTTTGGATGTCTTAATAGTCCAACTTGGCATTAACAGCCTGAAAGGTTTCTAGAGAGCACTGGTCTTCAGTTTACCTTGGAATCCAAAGAAATTGATTCGCGTATCAGTAAAGAAATGCCAGAGCAAAATATTTACTTGCTAATGAGTGAAGGCAAGCAGCAAAAAGAAAAGCTCTCTTCTGTCATGTTCCTTTCTATGGGCTGCCGCTACAAGGTGCAGCCCACAGGTAGGGTGGGTCTTCTGGCTTCAGATAAGTCTCTCAGATGTAAGTTAATTACATATCCAGTCAAGTTGACAAGCAATATCAGCCATCACAGAGTAATTTTCTTCCTACTTAAACTGTAGTCTTAGTCTGAGTTGGAGTTTTGCTGGTTTTCAGTACTTGGAAATACAGGTATATTAAGTACTTTGCTGTGGCTATGATAAAAATTCTCCACCCAGCGTGGTGGGACATGCCTTTAATCCTAGCACTCAGGAGACAGGGGCCGGCGGACCAGGTCAGCCTGGTCTACAGAGTGAGTTCCAGGACAGCTAGGGCTACAGGGAGACTGTGACCCTGTCTCAAAAAGTCAAAACAAAACAAAACAAAACAAAAACCCCAAAAACCTCATCAAAGTAACTTATAGGAGGAGAGTTTGTTTAGTTTACACTTCCATAGGAACCAGAGTCAATCATGGCAGGGAAGTATGGTGCCAAGAAATGCCCAGAGCAGAGAAAGAGAAAGGAGCACTCACATCATAAAACAGGCATTGAAAGTAGAATGACTCAAAATCTAGCAGGGTTTAAGATCTCTCAAACTTCATCCTTAATGACACACCTCCTCCAGCAAGACCAAATCTCCTTATGCAACCCAAAAGAGTATGCCTGCCTGAGGATTGTCAAAAGACATGGACCCTCTGGAGAACACTTTCACCCAAACCATCAAGCATGGTAGAGTTGGACTTGCCTTTCAGTACTTGGAAATAAAATATTCAAGTCCTCCTCGTTTTTTTTTTTTTTTTTTTTTTTT
>VZQC01001910.1:1087735-1157201 GCA_009823505.1 Rhizomys pruinosus
GTTTAGTGGCCTTTGGTAACACTCTCTGGCATTCCAGAGGCCATCTGTACACTTGCATGTGTGGTCTCAATACATCCCTCCCATGTTAACGTCAGGTCTTCGGCAGCAGGGTCTTATTGCCTCTCCTCCTGTAGATATCCCAACTTAGAGGCAAGGAGCCCTTACCTTTTGTGGGGCCTTGGATCCCCTGGCCAACATCCACCTGGTAGAACAATCCATTGCTGATGCACTCATGCAAAATATATTAATACAGGAGCTCTGACATCAGCTCTGATATATTACCTATTTTTATTAAAATCTTTTAGCCAATGTTGTTTAATATAGACATTTTTACTTTTAGTAAGACCTAGAATAGCATATAATATGTAGACAAAGTTTGGGCAAATTTGGATACCTGTTAAACTCACATCAATCAACTATACATTAATCTAATGTAGACCCGTGCCCCCCTCCCACCCCTCCCACCCCACCAGATTCACCGTTTCAGTCGGTTCTTTGTTGAAGCCTTTTCTGTTGTTGTTGTTCTTTCCAGTATGCATCACTTCCACAAGGAATATTTACAACTGGGTTATTGGTACTAGCATCTACAGATGAGGGATACCATTCATCGTTTGTTTATCTGGGACTGTGTTACTTCACTTAAGATAATTTCTTCCAGTTCCACCCATTTCCCTGAAAATTTCATGATGTCATCTTTCTTTACCACTGCATAGAACTCCATTATGTAGATGTACCACATTTTCTTTATCCACTCATCAGTTGAGGGGCCTTTTGGCTGGTTCCAGCTCTTTGCTATTATGAAGAGAACTGCAATGAACATGGCTGTACATGTATCTCTGTGGTATGAAGAGTCTTATGGATATATTCCCAGAGTAGTATAGCTGGGTCAGGTGGTAGGCTCATTTTGAGTCTTTTAAGAGTTCTCCATACTGCTTTCCATAGTGGTTGTATGAGTGCACATTCCCCACACCCTCTCCAGCATTTACTATCATTTGTTTTCTTTCTTTTTTTATTTTTTTATTGATGTTTTGTGTATTTCATACATCATTTCTCAATTCAATTCAGACATATTCCCCTTTCTCTTCCCCCCACTCCACCCCACCCCACCCCACCCCAGACCATGCAGTCTGCCATAACTGTCCTGTGTCTTTCTCTGTCTTTTTTTATGCTTAGGAATTCACATTTTCCTCCATTAATTTTATATTACTCTAAAATATGGATACATAGTCTTCACCCATATACAGTAATTACAGAGTTTGAGAATAATTGGTGGGTGGATTCTAGAACCCATTGAGAGATTCACATTATACCAACATAGTTCCCTTCAGATAGACAAAAATATACCAATAATGTCATTCAGCTTGCATTTCGTCTGGGGGATTTGGTACTAGCATCCACAAATGAAGGAAACCATTTCCATTTATCTTTCTGGGACTGTGTTACTTCACTCAGCATAATGGGTTCGAGCTCCATTTACCTGGAAATTTCATAATGCCATCTTTCTTTACTGCTGAATAGTACTCCATTGTGTATATGTACCACATTTTTGTCATCCATTCTTCTGTTGAGGGGCATTTGGGTTGGTTTCAGCTCTTTGCTATTGTGAAGAGAGCTGCAATAAACATGGGCGTGCATGTATCTTGTGGTAGGATGAGTCTTTGGGGTATATACCCAGGAGTGGTATGACTGGGTCAGGTGGTAGGCTCATTCTGAGTCTTTTAAGGATTCTCCGCACTGCTTTCCAAAGTGGTTGTATAAGTTTGCATTCCCACCAGCAGTGGATGAGTTTTCCCTTTTCCCCACAACCTCTCCAACATCTGTTGTCTTTTGTTTTCTTGATCTTAACTAGTCGTATTGGAGTGAGATAATATCTAAGAGTGGTTTAAATTTGCATTTCCTTAATTATTAATGATGTTGAACACATTTTAAGATGTTTCTCAGCCATCTTTACTTCCTTATGGGTGTAATCTCTGTTCAGTTCTTTACTCCATCTTTTGAATAAGTCATTTGTCTTTTTAATTCTTTGTTTTGAGTAGTATACATATTCTTGATGTCAATGCTCTGTCAGATGTATCACTGGTAAAGATTTCCTCCCATTCTGTGGGTTTTCTCTTCACCTCCTTTATTGTTTCTTTCACTGTACAGAAGCTTTTGAGTTTTATGAGGAGTACTAATTGGAAAAGAAGTTAAGCTATCCCTTTTTTCAGATGACATGATAGTTTACCTAAGGGATGCTAAAAACTCCACCAGAAAACTTCTAGAAACAGTTAAGAGTTTTAGTAAAGTGTTGGGCTACAAAATTAACCTAGCAAAATCAATAGCCTTTCTTTACACCAACAATAAACAAGTGGAGAAGGAATATAAGAAGTCCTTCCCACTCACCATAGCCTCAAAAATAATAAGATACTTGGGAACAAACCTAAACAAAGATACCAAAGACCTCTACAACAAAAATTTTAAACCCCTGAATAAAGAGGTGAAAAATGACATCAAAAGTTGGAAAAACCTCCTATGCTCATGGATTAGAAAAATTAACATAGTAAAAATGTCCATTTTACCCAAATTGATATACAGATTCAATGCTCCCAATCACAATCCCTATGAATTTCTTCACAGACTTAGAAAAAAAAATCCTTAAAATCATATGGAAAAACAAAAGACCCTGAATAGCTAAGGCAACCCTGAGTGAAAAATGCAAAACAAGGGGGATGGCCCTACCATGCTTCAAACTATATTACAGGGCCATAGTCATAAAGACAGCTTGGTACTGGCACAAAAACAGACCAATGGAATGAAATTGAAGATCCAAAATTGAACTCGTACAACTTCAGCCACCTTATATTTGACAAAGGGGCAAAAAATCCTCAGTGGAGGAAGGCTAGCATCTTCAGCAAATGGTGCTGGCAAAAAAATCACCATTTGTAGAAGAACAAAATTGAACCCCTACCTCTCACCCTGTATAAAAATCAACTCCAAGTGTATCAAAGATCTCAATGTGAAGGCCAAAACCCTGAAGCTGATAGAAGAAAAAGTTGGCAACAACCTAAAAGACATAGGTATAAGAAAAGACTTTCTAAATCAGACAGCAGCTTCACAGGAAGTAAGGTCAACAATCGACAAATGGGACCTCATAAAACTCAAAAGCTTCTGTCCTCCTCGTTTTTAAAGTGTCTACTGAGACATCTGTCATTATTTGGATGGAGCTGTCTTTAGATGTGACTTATTTCTTTCTTCCAGTTTTCAAAAGTACTTTCATTGATCTGTATATTTAATATTTTACTATAATGTGACACAAAAATATTTTCATTGATCTGTATATTTAATATTTTACTATAACATGACCCAGATAGGATCTTCTCTGGTCCTTCCTATCTGGCATTTTAAATGCCTCTTGTATCTAGGTGGGAATATCTTTCTCTAGATTTAGAGAATTTTTTTTTTAATTTTACTGAAAATGTTTCCTATGCTTTTCAAAAAAATTATTCTTCTATGTTTGTGATTCACAGATTTTGAATGTGCTGTTTGTACTTTCGTATTTATATAGCTTTGTCTTAATGTCCCAATCCTTCCTTTCCTTTGTCTTAAAATACTTATATTTTTTCTTTCTGTTCTAATTTATTGGAGGAATTTTCCATGGAGCTTTTTTCCCCTTCAATTTTATATTACTGTAAAGTATGCATACATACCCTCCCCCCATATACCACAATTAAAGTCTGAAAATAAGTGGTAGGTTAGTTCTAGATCCCATTAAAGTATTCACATTATAATGGTACAGCTGCTTTCAGGTAATATATATATCTCTATATCTCTATATAATATATATTTAGTCATATATATATATATTACATGAATATATATATATATATATATATATATATATTACCTGAAATATATGTATGTGTGTGTGTGTGTTTGTGTGTGTGTGTGTGTGTGTGTATGTCTCATTTGCCTTACTACTAGGCATTTGGTGCTATCATCCGCAGATGAGAGATACTATTTGTTGTTTGTTTTTCTGGGACTGTTACTTCACTTATCATAATGTCTCCTGGTTCCATCCATTTATCTGCAAAGTTCATGACATCTTTCTTTACTGCTGCATAGAATGCCATTGTATAGATGTACCACATTTTCTCTATCCACTTATTGATTGAGGGTCATTTTGGTTGGTTCCAGCTCTTTGCTATTAGGAAGAGAGCTGCAATAAACATAGATGTGTGGTAGGATGAGTCTTGTGGGTATATACCCAGGAGTGGTATGACTGGGTCATTTTCAGTCTTTTAAGTGTTCTCCACGCTGCTTTCCATAGTGGTTGTATGAGTTTACATTCCCGCCAGCAGTGGATAACTGTTCCCCTTTCCCTACAACCTCTCCAGCATTTGGTGTCTTTTGTTTTCTTGATCTTAGCAAGTATCCAAGTGATATGATATCTTAGAGTGGTTTTAATTTTCATTTCCTGAATTATTAATGATGTGGAACACTTTTTGAGATGTTTCTCAGCCATCTTTATTTTCTCACTTGTGAAGTCTCTGTTCAGCTCTTTACTCCATCTCTTGAGTGGGTCATTTGTTTTTTGTTTTTATGTCTGTCTTTGTTTTTTGAATAGTTTATATATTCTGGATGTTAATGCTCTGTCAGATGTATCACTGGTTAAGGTTTCCTCCAACTCTGTGGGTTTTCTCTTCACTTACTTGATTGTTACTTTTGCTGTATAGAAGCTTTTGAGTTTAATGAAATTCCACTTGTCAATTGTTGACCTTATTTCCTATGCAGCTGCTGTTTGATTTAGAAAGACTTTTCCTATTCCTATGTCTTATAGGTTGCTGCCAACATTTTCTTGTATTACCTTCAGAGTTTCAGGTTTCACATTGAAATCTTTGATCCATTTGGAGTTGATTTTTGTACAGGGTGAAAGGTAGGAGTTTAATTTTATTCTTCTACAAATGGTGATTCAGTTTTGCCAGCAACATTTGCTGAAGATGCTGTCTTTCCTCCATTGAATCTTTTTGGCCCTTTTGTCAAATATGAGGTGGCTGAAATTGTATGTGCTCAAGTTTGGATCCTCAACTTTGTTCCATTGGTCTATGGGCCTGTTTTTGTACCAGTACCAGGCTGTTTTTATGACTATAGCCCTGTATTATGGTTTGAAGTCTGGTATAGTGATCCCCCCTGTATTGCACTTTTCACTCAGGGTTTCTTTGGCTATTTAGGGTTTTTTGTTTTTCCATATGAACTTAAGGATTTTTTTTCCAAGTCTTTGAAGAAACTCTTAGGGAGTCTAATTGGGATTGCATTGAATCTGTATATTAATTTGGGTAGAATGGACATTTTTCTATATTAATTTTTCCAATCCATGAACATGGGAGATCTTTCCATGTTCTGATGTCTTCTTCAATCTCCGTCAGAGGTTTAATTTTTTTGTTGTAGAGACCTTTGGTGTCTTTGGTTAAGTTTGTTCCCAAGATTTTTTGTTTGTTTGTTTGTTTGTTTTTTGAGGCTATTGTGAGTGGGAAGGTCTTGTATTCATTCTCCAGTTGCTTGTTGTTGGTGTAAAGAAAGGCTACTGATTATTCTAGGTTAATTTTGTATACTGATATATTACTGAAACTCTTAATCATTTCTAGGAGTTTCTGGTAGAGTGTTTAGTATCCCTTAGGTAAAGTATCATATCATTTGCAGAGAGGGATAGTTTGACTTCTGTAGGGAAAAAGGAAGCCACTGTGTCTTCTTTTGTGCTAAATTACCTGCTTGTCTGTTTACACTGAAACCTGGCCTTAGGCAGGATTTGCATCTGCATTAGCAAGTCTGTGACACCTTGAGATCAAAGGCATTGACAAATACTTGTGATGTTATGGAACAAGAGGCAGGGATCTGAAACCAGGCCCTGAGATAATGATGTCACTCTGGTTATAAAAACAGAATGCTGTGAATTAATAAACCAGTCCTTCTTACCATTGGGCAGGGACTGCTGGCCGTTATTTGCCCTGTGTAATCTTAGCCCATGAGGCTTGTGTGGTAGCGACAAATGGGTTGGATGGTGGTCAATCAGGCCACCAATCTGGGAAGCTGGTGTGGACCAGTGGGTTGGATGGCTGTCAAGCAGATCACCAACCTGGGAAGCTGGTGTGGGGCTGGAAGCAGACCTATTAAGTCTCCAGCTGTGCTGTGTGGTGAGTGCCTCGGCAGGAATTAGACTGTAGAGCGCCAATCAGGTGGCAGTCTGGGAATTAGACTGTAGAGTGCCAATCAGGCAGAAGTCTGACATTAGACTGTAGAGCACCAATCTGGTGGCAGTCTGGAGGATCTGGGAGTGCCATTAGGGCATTGCCTGGTATAGTTGCTAGATAAGACAAGTGGGCAGTGGAAAGGTTGTCAGCTTTTGGCCCCGTGGTTTAGGACAGCTGCTGGCAGCTGTCTTGCATCTTCCCTTTTCCCTGTAATCCAGTGGATGTATTTAGAGCATCCACCTCTACGTGTGGTGGAATGACACCACAGACTTCCTCTTTTCCAATTACTGCTCCTTTAATTTCCCTTTCTTGCCTTATTTCCCTGACAAGTATTCAATCACTATATTGAAGAGGAGTGGTGACAGGGAACAACCATGCTGTGTTCCAGCCTTTAAGGGTAGTGCTTCTAACTTTTCTCCATTTAGGATGATGTTGGCTGTGGGTTTGTTGTATATGGCTTTGATTACATTGAGGAATATTCCTTACAGTCCAATTCCCTATAGGACTTTAAGCATGAAGGGATGCTGAATTTTGTCGAAGGATTTTTCTGCATCAATTGAAATGATTGTGTGATTTTTGTCTTTCAGTCTATTTATGTGTTTTATGATATTTATTGATTTATGTATGTTGAACCATCCCTGCATCTCTGGTATGAATCCAACTTGGTCATAATGAATGAAATTTTTTATGTGGGTCTGTATGTGGTTTGCCACTGTTTTGTTGAGAACTTTTGCTTCTATGTTCATTAATGACATGGGTCTATAGTTTTCATTTTTTGTTTTATCTTTGGCTGGTTTGGGTATTAAAGTGATGCTGGCAACATAGAAGGAATTTGGGAGGTTTCCCTCTGCTTGTATCCTTCTGAAAAGTTTTAGTAATAATGGTTGTAAGTCCTCTTTAAATGTTTTATAGAATTATGCCACGAAACCATCTGGGCCTAGGTTTTTTATAGTTGTGAGGTTTACTATTACATTTTCAACTTCCTCGTATATTATGGGTGTGTTTAAGATGTCAGTCTCTTCTTGGTTAATGTTTGCTGAATTCCAGGAATTCAAATATTCATTCATTTCTCTTAGGTTTTCAAATTTAGTAGAGTATAGGTTTTTGAAGTATTCTCTCTATTAGTGAGAGCATCACAGTATCATAGTATTTTCTAAGGCTATTTTTCTTAAGCAGTTAAGAGGTCTGGCTGCTCTTGCTAACAACCATCCTTAACTCCTTTTCTGAGGGTTTCAATGCTCTCTTCTGACCTCCATGAGCACTGTACAACATGTGTACACTTACATACATGCAAGAAATACAAACATACATTTAAAATAAAAATGAGAATAAATAATAAATAAAATTAAGTATGAGTCCAGTCATTCCATCTCACTGGGAAGGAGTAATGCTCAGGTTACACCGAGCCATCCATAATAAATTCACATTTTCTGTATTTTATCTGTTCTGCTTTTCACTTCTAGTCTAGAGATTTTTCATCCATCACCTTTTCCTTTTATTCCTTTTATCGATATTTTTATCCCTTGAAACTTTGTTCATCTGTACCATGTATCCTGATCATACCCACTGCCATCCTCCACTCAATATCCACTGGATAGCCATACACACACACACACACACACACACACACACTGAGTTGCATTAATGTGGAGCCACCACTTTAGAGACTGTCACCCTACTTACCAGTGACCAAACCTCCAAAGAAAAGATTGCCCATCCCCAAGCAGCCATCAACTAACTGTGAATAACTTCACCGCTCAGGGTGGGGCCTCCAGTGCCCCTCTCCCATTCATGCTGGGGTTTTAGTTGGCTTGATTTGTGAAGATCTCAAATAGGTAGCCACATCCTCTGTGAGGTCACATGTATGATAGCCATACTATCTCTGGAAGAACAGCACTCCTCACCATCTTCCTGATCTTAGATTCTTTCTTCCACTTCTGCAATGTTCCCTGAGCCTTACAGAGGAGACGGGTATGATGTAGATGTTCTAGATATGGCTGCTAACTCAAAATATCCAAAATAATCACTTTCCAGTGCTAAAAGAAGCTTCTCTGACCAAGACTGGGAGCAAAACAGATATATGGGTATAAAAATAAATATTTAGAAGGCAGATTTTCAACATGTTCAGTTAGCAAAACAACTGGTTTCCCCCTTAGGATGTAAGACCCTCCTGAGCCATAGGTTTTTGGCCTATGTTTTACAGTACCAGCTATCAACTGCCTCCCATTAAACAGGCCTCAAATCCAATCAGAAAGAAATTGCTTGTCCCTGTAACTGTCATGTCACTATTGCACCACTGAGCACATTTATTTCCAGAACACATGAAGTATTAAAGGAAAATCTCAGTTTCACTAGTTATGGATCAAGGAGGCCCCAGGGGCAGCTCAAACAACAAAGGCCATTGCTATTTTTCTTGGTCGACATCATAACTCAATGGTAAGCCTGTATTTCTGGAAAAAAAAAAACACCTTGGTTGCAAGACATAGAAAAATCAATCTTTAACTAAGCAGAAAATTTTTTCCTTTATGGTTAACTTTCATAGTTGTATATAAGGTGCTATGCAGGCTGCTGGGGTATAGGGGGAAGAAGGACATCAAAGATCCCACCCAGCAGTGGACATTCTCTGCTACAATACTAACTGGTCAGGATGCATGTACTCACCTCCTCTGATACCTGTTATGTGGCTTTCTCATTTCTTTCCTGGAATTTTAGTCCACATGTCATCTGCAGTACTGGGACTCATAATCTGGTATATTTTTGTTCATGGTATATGCTTCAGGAAAGAAAATGATTGATAGAGTAAGGTAGTACATCCACATTATTCTAAGAAAGCTAAACATATTTAAATAAATATGATATATACCTCTAAGAATATTACTTTTATCATTATCATAAATAATAAGTATGAGCAAGTTAAGTCACTTTAATAGTGAATTCTCCCAATATTTAAGAAATCTAAAAGAAATGTCCTTATAAATAACCTCTAAGTTAGGTAGTCTCACACCAGCACCATAGAAACTATGAAATGCCTTATGTTAATATTAAATATATTATGTTGAAAGTAGGAGAAAATATCCTTTAATATGGGGTGTATCTTGTCACTTTAGAATGCTAATGTGTGGTCAGATATACTTCTTGAGATTCTTAATGAAACTTTCTTCTTTGGTGAGAGAATACCTTGCATTGTATAATTAAGGTATGTAAACAATGGATCGCATTATATCTTTGTCATTACATATTTCTCTTTATTTTTTCAAATATGCAATCATTTCCATTGCTAGCAAAATGGAAGCTTAAGCCATATTTTCTTCAATATAGTATAAAATTCACTTCATTTCATTTTTATGGAATTTTTATGATTTTCATAAAATAGAGTTTGATGATATTTAGATCCCCCCATGTGTTCCTCCTCCCAGTGCCTCCACCCAATTTAATATACTCACATATATGTAAACTATAGCTGATAGCGTCTGGTTTGTATCCCCACGTTTTTCACTGTGGCCCCACCGAGACTTCCATCCCTGTAAGACACTCTTTCCCACTCTTAGCAGCCATCAGTTGCCAAAATTGCCTTGTTTTGGGTTGGGATTTCTTACCTACTTCCTCATGTCTATGTTGGTATTTTTTCTGGTTTGGGTTTGCATAGAACTTGTGCATGCTGTCAGTACTGCTCTGAGTTCATGTGAGTAATTGACCAGCTGCCTGGAAGACTGCTTCCCTATTCCACAAGAATCCCTGAACCTTGGGAAGCAGACATTTGAAATAGGTGCCCTATTCAGGGATAAATGCAGCTTCTTATTCTCTTCTCATTGGACAATTGTGGGGCTTTGTATAAATCACCATCTGCTGTATAAAGAAGCTTCTCTTATGAGAGTTGAGAAATGCCTTCATCATATGTGTAGAAGTTGCAATGAAGGTGTGTCACTTAGGGTTAAGTATCTCCCAGATGTTTATTCTCTGCATTTGACCAGTTCTTGCACTCTGTAACAGTCTCCATCTGTTAAAAAAAAAAAAAACCAAAAACCTTCTTTGATGAAGGGTGAAAAGTACCCTTGTCTGCTAATATGAGGATTTCTATTTAGAATAAAGCAATAAATTGCATTGGCTAGGGATGTGTCTAAATAGCTTTTTGTCTAGGATCTGCAATCTCTCCAGACATGGCTGTGTTTGGTTATATTTATAGTACACATATAAGTGACTCCCCCGTTAAAGGGTCTTAACTCCAATTAGAAAGTTGTTGATTACCTCCAAGAAAAAAGTGACATAAGTGCATTAATAGTAATAATTTTCTGGTCCAGACATTGTTGTTTAGAACCATTGATTGGTTTTGTCCTTTGGCAGCATTCATAGTAGCATCAGATACCATGAGACGTAGTCTTCAGGGTAAAGGCTTTCAGATCAGTCCCAGCTGAACTGCTTTAAGTTCTGTGTCCAGAAATAGAGTCTTATCTTCAAGTTCTGGAAGGCAATCGAGGGTTGTGGCAATATCCCATGTTATCTTAGGAATCCTTTGGACTACCATTATTAACAACTTGAAGGGTGGTCCTCCAGTTTGGCATTGTATTCTTTGCTATATAACCTTCAGGTATACACATGAACTCTGGGTATTTATTGTATGTCCTTTTGTCAGCAGGACTTTTAACTAATACATTTCCCTTTTGCTTTTTCACTCCTTCTAAGGAATATTTGTTTCTCACTCACTCCCTCTATATAACCATCCTTACCACCTCCCCAGCTAAAGTACCTCTCTTTTGCTTCCTGTCTGTTATTCTCTCTCAAGCTCCTTCTTCCCCTTCACTCCTGGCTCCTGAGGTTCCAAATGCTCACATATAGGGATTTAGAACTAAGATCTACAAATGAGAGAGAACATATGCCAATTATTTTTCTGAGTCCACAATACTTCACTTAGTATTACTCTTTCTAGTTCCATCCATTTACTGCAAACTTCATTTTTTTTCAGTACCACTGAGCAGAACTCCATTTTGTAAATGTACCACATTTTCATTATCCATTCATCACTTGAGAGACATTTAGGTTCTTTCATTTTTTTTAGCTATTGTGAGAGAACAACAACAACCATGGTCTCTGTAGTAAGTTGAGTCCATTGGGTATATGTCAAAGAATGTTATGACTAGATCTTATGGTAGATTTAATTTTAGTTTTCTAAATGTTCTCCATACCAATTTCCACAGTGGTTGCTCCAGTTTGTTCCTGCTTTTCTAGATTCTTGACTAAACCATTCAGTCATTTACTTGTGCTGTGCTATTTCTGACTTTTTAATGTTGGCATTCGGAGCTATAAAATTCCCTTAGGGATGGTTTTAATGGGTTCTAGAGGCTTTTTTGTATTTCAATATCATTTTCATTTAGTTCTTATGATACATTTATTTCTTTCTTAGTTTCTTCTTTGACTTATTCAGGAGTATATTATGTAATATCCATTAGTTCATGGAGTTACTAGGGCTTCTTTTCCTATAGATTTTAAGCTTTATTGCATTATGATCTGACAGAATACATAGAATTATTTCAATTTGTTTAGTATTTGTTGAGGTTTATTTTGGGTCCCAGAATGTGGTCAAATTTAGAAAAAAATTCCATGGACTGTTAAGTAGAATGTACACTATTTACTGCTTTTGTTGAATATTTTCCATGAGTCTGTTAGGTCCAGTTGTTATATGATAAAATTTAATTCAGATGTTTCTCTTCTAGTTGACCCGTGTGTTGAAGACAGAGGGTGTTCTCATTTGCTTTTCAATGGCTGTGACAATACAGTCTGACCAGTACCAACATAGGAAGGAAAGGGTTTATTCAGCTTACATCTCCCAGGTCACAGTTCATCACTGAGAGAGCCCAAGTTAGGAAGTCAGGCCAGAAACCTAGGGGCAGGAGCTGAAGCATAGGCCATGGAAGAATACTGCTTACTGGCTTGCTCGCCTGGCCCATACTCAGCCTGCTTTCCTATATTGTGCAGAACAACCTCTGCAGGGTAGCATCAGTCACAGTGAGCTGGACCCTTCAACATCACTCAGCAATCAATAAAATATACTATGTACATGTCCAGAGCCCAGTCCATTGGGGGAAATTCCCCAGTTGAGGCTCCTTCAACCCAGATGTGTCAAGTTGACACTAAATCTATCCAACACAGAGGTTATTATAGTTACCTACTATTACTGAGTCAGGGTTAATCTGTGTCTTAAAGACTTATAGTACTCTTTTTATGAAATTGGGCATATCAGAGTTAGGTACATTTATGTTCATGATTATAATGACTTGTTCCCTGATCATAATGAAGTAATCTTTATCTTTTCAGATTAATTTTAATTTGAAGTCTATTTTTTATATTAGAGATACAGCAGCTTCTTATTTCTTAGTGCCATTTCCTTGGAATGCTTTTTCTATTCTTTCACCTTAAGATAAGAATGCCTAGCCTGGAAAGTGAAATGAGTTTACATAATTGTCTGTCTTTTGACTATGGAGATGAGGCAAGGAATATTTAGAGTTATTCTTGAAAGATATGTATTGGTTACTGTCATATTAATTCTATTTTTTTCTTGGTCCTATTTTGTGTTCCATAATTATCCCCTCATCTATTTTCTTTCTGGTACCTCTTGTATACAGTCACTCATTCCTTTCTTCTGCCCTTATGTATTGCTTTGAGTATTCTCTGTAGGGCAGGTATGGTGGACACAAATTCTTCATGTCATGGAAGATTTTTCTTTCTGCTTTGACTATGATAGAGAGTCTTGCTGAGTAAAATATTCTGAGTTGACATTTATTATTTGTAATACTTTTGATCTGAGCATTTCTGACTTCTGTAGTTTGTATTGAAAAGTCATATGTAATTCTGATGCATTTTCTATTATATGAGATTTATTTTCCTGTTGTAGCTTTCAGTATTCTCTTTATCATTTACATTTAATGTTTTCTATGATAATTGCTGGAAAGTCTCTGTTCTTGTTCTGTCTTTTCAGTGTTCTTTGTGCTTCTTGTATCTATATTGGTGTGTCATGACTTAATTTAGGAAATTTTTTCTTCTCTAATCCTGTTGAAGATCTGGTCATTGCCATTGGTCTGGGATATTCCTCCTTCCTCTTTGCCTATGATATGTAAACTTGGCTTTTTCATGGTGTCCCACATTCCCTGCATATTCCACTCTTGGTATTTTTTTATTTTTTTATTGATGTTTTGTGTATTTCAGACATCATTTTTCTTTTTTTTTTAATTGGTCTTTTTGAGACAGGGTCTCCCTGTAGCCCCAGCTGTCCTGGAACTCACTCTGTAGACCATGCTGGCCTTGAACTCACAAAGATCCTCCTACCTCTGCCTCCCAAGTGCTAGGGTTAAACACGTGCGCCACCACGCCCAGCCATCAGACATCATTTTTCAATTTAGTTCATGCATATTCCCCTTTCCCTTCCTCCCACCCCACCCCACTCCACCCCAGATCATGCATTCTGCCATAACTGTCCTGCATCTTTCTCTCAGTCTTTTTATTAAGCTTAGGAATTCACATTTTCCTCCATTAATTTTATATTACTCTAAAATATGAATACATACTCTCCACCCATATACAGTAATTACAGAGTCTGAAAATAATCAGTGGATGGATTCTGGAGCCCATTGAGAGCTTTATATTATAACAACATAGTTGCTTTCAGATAAAGAGAAATATAATAATAATGTCATTCATTGCCTTTCATCTGGGGGATTTGGTGTTAGCATCCACAAATGAGGGAAACCATTCTCTATCTGTCTTTCTGGGGCTGTGTCACCTCACTCAGCATAATGGCTTTGAGCTCCATCCATTTACCTGCAAAGTTCATAATGCCATCTTTCTTTACCACTGAATAGTACTGCGTTGTGTAGATGTACCACGTTTTGTGATCCACTCCTCTGTTGAGGGGCATTTGGGTTGGTTCCAGCTCTTCACTATTGTGAAGAGAGCTGCAATAAACATGGATGTGCATGTATCTTTGTGGTAGGATGAGTCTTTGGGGTATATATCCAGGAATAGTATGGCTGGGTCAGGTGGTAAGCTCATTTTGAGTCTTTTAAGGGTTCTCCACACTGTCTTCCATAGTGGTTGTACAAGTTTACATTCCCACCAGCAGTGGATGAGTGTTCCCCTTTACCCACAACCTCTCCAGCACCTGTTGTCTTTTGTTTTCTTGATCTTAGCTAGCCATATTGGAGTGAGATTATATCTGAGAGTGGTTTTAATTTACATTTCCTTAATTATTAATGATGTTGAACACTTTTTAAGATCTTTCTCAGCCATCTTCAATTCCTCACTGGTGAAGTCTCTGTTCAGCTCTTTACTCCATCTTTTGAGTAGGTTCTTTGTCTTCTTAATTCTTTGTTTTTTGAGTATTTTATGTATTCTTGACATTAATGCTCTGTCAGATGCATCATTGGTAAAGATTTCCTCCCATTCAATGGGTTTTCTCTTCACCTCCTTGATTGTTTCTTCAGCTGTACAGAAGCTTTTGAGTTTTATGAGGTCCCATTTGTCAACTGTTGACC
This sequence comes from Rhizomys pruinosus, assembly GCA_009823505.1. Classification (NCBI taxonomy): domain Eukaryota; kingdom Metazoa; phylum Chordata; class Mammalia; order Rodentia; family Spalacidae; genus Rhizomys; species Rhizomys pruinosus. The sequence goes on from VZQC01001910.1 coordinate 1,102,482, forward strand.
TTACTTCCTGTGCAGCTGCTGTCTGATTTAGAAAGTCTTTTCCTACGTCTATGTCTTGTAGGTTGTTGCCAACTTTTTCTTCTATCACCTTCAGGGTTTCAGGCTTCACGTTGAGATCTTTGTTCCACTTGGAGTTGATTTTTGAACAGGGTGAGAGGTAGGGCTTTAATTTTGTTCTTCTACAAATGATGACCAATTGTACCAGCACCATTTACTGAAGATGCTATCCTTTCTCCATTGAGGTTTTTTTTGTCCCTTTGTCAATTATGAGGTGGCTGAAATTGTATGAGCTCAAGATTGGATCTTCAATTTTGTTCCATTGGTCAATGGGTCTGTTTTTGTGGCAGTACCAACTCCAAGTACATCAAAGATCTCAACGTGAAACCTGAAACCCTGAAGGTGATAAAAGAAAAAGTTCATCAATAAAAGTATTGTAAATAAATAAATAAATAAATAAAGTAGGCATATGCGTAAAACAGAATTTAGTGTTTGACTAAAAGTTAAAGAGAGAAATCCTGTTTGTCAAGCTACTAAGTGTCTCACCCTCAAATGAGTCTGACTCTCCCCATCTAGCAATCAGTGGTTGCCAGATATGACTCCTAGGAGCTTCAGCAACATCTGGCCTGGCAAGATACACCTGCTGGTGCAATAGTGACACAAATATTACAGAAATAGCTAAGTAATTTCTGGTTGGATTCAAGGGCCACTTTATCAGCCAGAGCCCATAGAAGATATTTTTTTTTAATCAGGCCTAGGAAGCCAAGGTTAGACAGACCACAGGAGATGGGAGAAAGCCTAACACCACCATTCTGCTAAGAAGATACATTATTCAGCTGATTTCTAATGATTTTGTATTGATTAAAATGTATTTCTTTTTTTAAAAAAAGAATAAGGGGAAGGTAGGAAAGTATAACATCTTCCATTTTCAAATGTTTGGGATGAAAACAAATTCAGGAAAAGAAGTGTCTAGGGATCACACTGTGTTAGTATAAATCTGAAATTCAAGATAAGGGTAGCACAATAAAGAAAAATTAAGAAAAGAATTAATTTTATCTGTTTAAACTGCACAAATTAAAAAATCAAGTCCATGGTATGATTTTTATACTGATGGTTCAAATGAACAAATTTTATTAAATAAGCACATTATCAATCAAGAACATGTGGCAATGTCTATTATGCAAAGATAGTCATAGGTAGCTGTGGACAACGTAAGGAGGAACAAATTAAATTTTCTCTTGCTTTAACACTTATAAAATATAAACACTATAAAATAGTAGTGAACTCAAAATACCAAAACGTTTGTGAAGTTAGAAGCTTGTTTGTCTAAGAACAATAAAAATTATGTAATCATCTTAACTGGAGAGAATGAACATAATTTCCTGGAGAAAATGATAAATGTTATGGTTCTTCAAAGTTGAAGAATTTGTTGGGTGATGGCATAAAGACAGGGACCATGCTGTGACAAAGGCCTTCAAAAACCTCAGAAAGGAAGGATATATAGGGTTCATAGTTTACATAATATTCATGTGCCACAAATGCAAGTTCACATTTAAATGTATGAAACTCACTGTTATCTTTATAGACCATAAATCAGGTGGTGGAACTGATTCCATCCAAGTGGGAGTTTGCTAACTCTTTCATTTGATTTTGAGAGCTTTGAGGGCAGCTCACTTTACATACAGATGTCCCTCAGTGAATGTTTGTTGATTCCATTGACCATGAGGATCCCATCTAGGAAAGTGGGCATAGGAGGGAATAGGAAGAACAGTGGTGGTGCAATGGATTGCTGGTAGTGGATGATGGTATTGTGATAGGAGTTAGTATAAAAGGACATTAGAAGTAAGTTTGTTATAAAAGCATAGTAGTCACATTATAAAATCAGAAACCAAAAGAATAATTGTGAAAAGACATTAAATTCAGTTAGTAAACAATATCTGGATCTGAATGAAAGGTAAATAAAGATATGAGGTCATTCTATATAGAATAAACAGAGAGATGTTTATCCAAATAACTATCTCTCAATGACTAAGAGCTAAAGGCCATGGCATTAGACTTATTCTTGATGTATAAAGACATACTCTCATTGGAAATTTCTTTGTAAACTGTATTTATGTATTTGTAATATTTATACTGATATTACAGTCACAGAGGCAGACTAACCAGTGTGAACTAAGATTTTAGGTCTGGTTTAATCTACTGATTTTACCAGATATTCTTACTTTTTGCAAGTTCGGTAATACTGGAAGTTTCTAAGGTGAACGCTAGGCTCATTTGCACAAACTGATCTCAAACCACAAAAACAAATATTTAAACCAACAGAAAGCCATTATTCGTGGTAAAGAGACCCTTGTAAGCTTTTGTTGTTGTTGACATGGGTAATATGCATCCGCCGACAAGGCTTACTGTAGAGAAAATTAATTTCTACCTAGATATTCAGACAACTTTCTTCTTTCCAGTCTTTCTCTGACATGCTCAGGCTGTTTTGCTTTCCTAGTCAATTTCTCAAAATGCACTCCTGTCAAGTTTTGTAGGTTATTTTTTTCTTAGATTATTAGTCTTGAAGAGACAAATTATATTAATCTTTGTTCAGAAGTTCATTGTGCATCACTGCAGTTGAGCACACTGCACAGGAGTGTGTGGGAGTGCTTACCGATCCTAGCACTCTCTGTTGACATAAAGACTGTTCTTTGTCCACATTTTGTTATTTCAAGTTATTTCATGTCAAATGTATGCAATTAAACACTGTGGAGAGATTTCTTGCTTTCAACCTTTACAAAACACATAGATCCTTATGATTTACTAGTGCAAACAATAAAAGTAAATAACTGCACTATGCTGAAGCCCTGTGATGTGACTGCTGATGGTCCATAATCAAATGGAAGATAATTTTCTTTATTATGCAAACAAATGATCTTCCAAAGATATAGATTGTCAAATCCATCATTATTGAAAATGGGATACTGTTACTTCAAATTATATAAACTTTTGCAGAAATTATTTGCCACCTATATTGCTGGTATATCTAATTTTTAAGAATAATCTCATTAACCAAAATCATCTTTTTACTAGTTTATTACATTTCTGGATATTTCAGTTCTCCTACCCTGGAAGATTGTTTTAATGGCTATAATATGCATATCGATTCACTGAGGGAGCAAGAGATTTTCTGCCCACATTTTCAAAAGTAGATATCTTGATTTCCCCACAGGGAATATTTTTAGTGGTCCATAGCTGCAATACAAGGCAGTTTGTCAGTCAGATTTAACTGCCAGCTTGACACAACCTAGAAACATCTGGGAAGATATTCTTTTTAAAGGGGTATTTTTATTGATTCTTTGAGAATTTTACACAATGATCACTTGCAGAACATCCCCCCCATCTCCACAGCCACCATACTATCTCTCCTCCTCCCCAACTTCATGTCCTCTATTATTTCTTTTTTAAAAAGCCTATGGTGTCTAATTTATGTTGTGAAGAGATTCATAATGAAGAATTATGTAGATCAGGTTAGCCTGTGGGGAAATCGTCTTGAAAGTCCTCAAAGAGGAGGAAGAGAGCTGAGAGCAAGCAGCCAAGGGGGTGTTTATTCTTGCTTTACTCAGGACACTGGATGCAATGAGACTGATTCTTTCAATTCCTTTCTTGACTTCCACCAAATGATGTATTATCACTTCAAATTGTAAGCCAAATTAACCCTCTTCTCATCTATGATGATTTTTGTTCTAGTTTGCCTCCAATGGCTGTGGCAAAACACTCTGATTAATACCAATACGAGGAGGAAAGAGTTCATTTGGCTTACATCTCCCAGGTCACAGTTCAAGCAGCCCAAGGTAGGAACTCAAGGAAGGAACCTGGAGGCAGGAGCTCAAGCACAGGCTATGGAGGAGCTGATTACTGTCTTGGTTCTCTGGCCAGTGCTCAGCCAGCTTTAACAAACAATACAGGACCACTTGCTCAGGGGTGGCTTCATCAAGAAGACTCCTCACACACATGGCCACAGGGCAGTCCAATGGAGAAGTTCCCCAACTGAGGCTCCCTCTACCCAGGTGTGTAAAGTTGACACTAAAGCTACCCAGCACAATTTTTGCCAGGATATTTTTTCACAGCAACAGAAATGAACCTGGAGCAGACAATATGCTAAACCAAAATAGTCAAGGTGATTATTTGGTCTTGGTCAGTATCAAAACACAAAATGCCTGTAAGTCATATAAATGGAGAATGACAGGGCCAGCAGAAAGAAGAATGCCAATAGAAATCAGATAGTCTTATTTGTGACATCACTTTTAGTTAATTTTTATTATAATCTTATGATAAAGTGATAGGAGTTTTGACTGGGATTGTGTTTAATCTGTAAATTGATTTTGGTAGGATCTTGCTCTATCTCTTCAGAGATTTAAAGTTTTCACTGTAGTGATCATTCACCTCCTTGGCTATATTTATTCCTAGATATCTTTTAGGCTATTATGAATGGGAGTGTTTGCACGATCTTTTTATTCACATATCTGTTATTGGTATATAGAAAGGCTAATGAGTTTTATAATTTTATTTTGTATTTCGCCACTATGCTTAAAGTGCTGATAATTTCTAGAAGTGTTTTGGTGGAAGTTTCAGGACCATTGTACATAATATAATATCATCTATGAATAGGGATAATTTGATCTCTTACCCATGAGTATCCGTTTTATTTCATTCACTTATTGCATTGCTCTAATTAGGGATCTGATCACTATATTTTATTAGGAGTGTGGATGGAGGGCAGCCTGGTCTTGTTCCTGATTTTAATGGGAATGTTTCAAGTTTTTCTCCATTTAGAATTATGTTTGCTGTAGATTTGCCATACCTATTATTTATTATGTTGAGGTATGTTCCCTTCAGTGCTATTCTCTCTAGGACTTTTATCAGGAAGGCACAAAGCCTTTTCAGCATTTATTGAGATGATCATGTGATTCTTGTTCTTAGGTCCATTTATCAGATGTTATATTTATTGACATACTTTGAACCATCCTTGTATTTCTGAAATAAAGCCAACATGATCATGGACTAAAGTGATATAGCTACATATATTTAAATACTCCATAGGGAATTTCCTTTCAGTGGCAGCGGTTTATGTGAACAGAATTCAAGTTTCCCTACATTTCAAAATACATTTGAACTCATCAATTTTACTATTTATTTATTTATACATTTGATTAGTTACTTTTATTTGGAAGCCACAGAACCAAGTCTAGAGTGGCATCACCTTAACCATGAATTTCTTTTACTGCCATAGCTATTGACATTGATCTAGGTGTCTATATGAAATCTATACACATTCTTTTGATGAACTTATTCAAAATGTATGCATATATTAATTGGATTATTACCTAAGAGAATCTTTATATATTTCTTTTTTCTTATTTTTTTTAATTTTTTTAAAATTCTATTTATTTCTGTATGTGTATGAATGTACTGTCTGCATGCAAGTCTGTGCACCCGTGTCGTGCAATGCCGCGGAGGTCAGAAGAGGGTCTCAGATTCCCCTGGAACTGGAGTTCTCCTGGAATTGGAGTTACAGACGGTTCTTAGCTGCCATGTGGGTGCTGGGGATCGAACCCGGGTCCTCTGCAAGAGCAGTTGGTGATCTTAACCGCTAGGCTATTTCTCCAGCCCCTATATATTTCTTATACATGCTTATATTAATGCCTCATGCTCCTTCATTCCTAAAGATTTTTTGCAATTAACTTGTTTGGCTGTTTGCAGGTTGTGGAGTCAGCCAGAGATGGGGATGTTTCCACTCCACATTATCTTGCAAGTCTGTTAACAGGATTCCTGGTGTTCATACTAATGAGCATATTTTCTCGCTGGCTGATTACTCAATCATCTCCCCCATGTCCCTGCCAGATATACTTCATCAAACATCAGCTCCCATCATGGCACCTGTGTATTCTCAGTCAGCGTGTAAGATTATTAAAGTACTTGAGATGCAAGCTACTCTCTTTTTTTTACTACAGGAGTGCCATCCCTTTGCCTTTGACAAAATTCTATTTTCTAGAAGGAGGTCACTTATTCCAAAGGGAAGTAATACCAAAGACATGGCTACCAGTAGGGTGGACTCATTGGGGCATATCCCTCACTGGCACAGAGATTCACAGTTCTCCCACAATGACCCCGAATATCTTTCTCACTACATTATCAGTTTGAACTCAATAATTTCATGATCTGAGTCAGGGAGCATTAATTAGATTGTGTCCACCTCAACCACAGAGGATGGTGGGGAAATTTTAGCATGATATAATTTTTCTGTAGCAGTAAAGATTACATAGCTGTATTTGATTGACAAGAACTAAATATTAGAAATGATAAATTTGGAGGCTGGAGTGATTGCTCAGTGGTTGAGAACACTGCCTGCTCTTCAATGGGACCCAAATTTAATAATAAACACCCAACTGGGAGCCTCACAGCTGCCTCAAACTCTGGTTCCAAGGGTTATAATGCCCTCTTCTGATGTTTGCAGCCACTTGTATATAGTGTTTTATACAACACACACACACACACACACACACACACACACACACACACACACATACATGCCATGCATGGTGGTACACACCTTTAATCCCAGAACCCTGGAGTCAGAGCCAGGCAGATTTCTATGAAATTGAATCCAACTGTGTCTATCTAGTGAGTCCCAAACCAAGTCTGGTTACAGGGAAACTCTATCCCAAAAATAATTTAAAAACTGAAAATACACACAAATAAAAGTAGAAATAAATATTTTAAATGCTATATTTTACTGAAATTTAGACTTTTAAAAATATTTATTTATTCATTTATTTTTGAGACAGGGTTTCACTAGGTAGCTCTGGCTGGCTTGGAGCTTACTATGTACAAACAGACTATCTATGTACTCACAGAGATCCTGTGTTTCTGTCTCCCAAGTGCTGGGATTAAATAGATGAACCACCATACTTGGCTTAATTTTTTAATTCTTTTACTATTATTAAACTTTTTCCATAAGTCATACATCATTTCTCAATTGTATTCAGAGTCACTTCCCTTTCCATGTCCCCCACCCCACCCAGGTCCCTGCACTCTGCCCTACATGTCCTGCATCTTTTTCTGAGTCTTTCCAGAGGTTTTTTTTTTTTTTTTCTTTTTTCATTTTTTTGTGTTTGTTTCTCTCCAAGCTTGTCTTGCTACCTATATAATTACAGTATATAATATTGGTATATATACATAAATATATGACATACCTACATATACATTGTCACCTTGAATTGGAGAACTTTTTCTTTTCCTAATAGATGTCATGTTTTTCCTTAAGGATAGTGCTAAAGGTTCCTCCTGGCAATCCCAAACAACCATCAATCCTGCCTTTTTTGCTCCACATTGGGTCTTTCCCTCCCATGGTCCCCCATGGAAGTCCAATAAGAAACACATTCAAATACTATATTAAAATTGGGGGCTGGAAGATGGCCTAGCGGTTAGAAGAGCACTGACTGTTCTGTGCCAGGACCCGGGTTCGATCCCCAGCACCCACATGGCAGATGAAAACGTCTTAACTCACCAGTTTCCAGGGTAAATCTGACTCCCTCTTCTGACCTCGGTGCACTGAAACATAAAGACAAAAACAAACAGAACATACAGACATATAAAAAAAAAAAAAAAAAAAAAAATATAATTTTAAAAAAGAACTTGTGCATAAAAAAATTGCCAAGTGAATGGAATTATTCACTACATATTCACAAAATATTAGTAAAATATAATAATATAAATACACATTATTGGCACTAATTTTGCCATTGAAAAACTTTAATAACATGTTATACAAATATAGAGTCTAAAGCGGCATCGGTGGAGCATTGCCTTTAATCCTAGCACTCAGGAGGCAGAGAGCAGGCAGATCTTTGTGAGTTCAAGGCCAGCCTGGTTACAGAGAGAGTTCCAGGCAGCTGGGGCTACAGGAGACCCTGTCTAGAAAAAGAACCAAAAAAAAAAAAAGAAAAAAAAAAGAACTCCAATAATGAGAGTCTATAATTTGTTTATAGAAAAAAATTATTGTTAAGCATAATATATAATTCTATTAATCTTTTCATAAAAATCTTATTTTAGCTAATATCATTTTCCCTTATTTGTTTTCTTTTTTTTATGTAGGAGAAATATACTACCACTCCACCTCTACTGTAAGGTTGGCAGCCCTGAGAACTCCTTTTTCACTGTAGCATGTAGGACCTTATTTATTTTCATTTCTTATAATTCACCAATTCATGTATTAAGAAAGATCAAGATATAAATGCACTATCAACTATTTTCTCATGTCATTCACAAAAGAACTACTGAGATAACTTTCTGTAAAATGCATTTTGATAACCATGTTGAGGAGAATGTGCCTCCAATAAGCTGAACCGAGAATGTGAAAAAATGTCCCATTTTCCTGCTTGTTTTTTGAGTTTCTGAAAGGAACCGGGCAATGCAGTGAGATCCAATTACTCTTTGCTGTTTATGCAGCTGCACTTAATTGAACTGGTGCTTGTGTTACACACAGTTTGTGATAGGAAGTAAATGCTTTCAAAACAACTAAAGAGACAGGTCTTTAACCTCCACCTTGTAGATTCTCAGGTCTACTGTTAGCTTCTGTGGAGGTTATAAGGAAATAGCTCTAATATGTGTTATCACTCTCCAGCGTAGCCTCCCGTGGTTACTTCATCTGGTTGTCAAGTCATTTTAGATGTATTAGTATCAATATTTGAAATCAACTCCAGAAGAGTCCATAGACATTATGTTTATTTTTATTGAAGGATTGATTATAAGTACCAGGTACTGAAATGTTCAAACAGTAAATGTTTTCTAAGGAGAAAATGCTGTTTAGATTCTTTCAAGGGCTCAGTTGGTAAACAGGTTTTTAAAAATCTAGGAGATTCATCAAATTTTATTGTCTAATAAAAATCTTCCATACAACAGCTACACATAACTGCATGTGTATATCTCTTTTGTGTAGCTGTTTATATAATAAATAAGTCAGAATTTGGGGGTCTAAATTATTTTGATGATTACATTTAAGTTGTTTTAAGTGTCTTGATGATGAATTACTCCTATTTTGTATAAGAATACTTTATTTAATTGATTGAGTAAAGTGTGATTGTTAGTAAAGTGTGATTTAATTAAAAAAATTAAACCCATAACCAATCATGGCTTAAGTTACTTCTCCAGTGGTGATTAAAGAAAATATTTTCCCTGTTTGAAGATATTGGACTTTAATAGGAATTACATACAATGTATATTATAATCATAATCCTTTTATACGTATATTCTTCTTGTATCTATCAACTCACTATATAGACAAGGTTGGCCACAATCTCATAGATAACTTCTCTAATAAGTAACTTATTATAACATACTTGCTTTGCTAATTTTCTAGGTAGCTTCCTCCATAGATTTTTCCAAGAAGATTTCACATACTAAACCATATACCAATGAGATCATATACTGAAGCATTAATTACATATCATGTGATACATATGATATGTAACATGTATTTATCTATAATTTTCATTGAAAACCCAAAACTAATAGTTCTGTTGAGTACTATGTGCACTTTCACTCTTTGTTCATGTTCATTGCAAAACCTGTGGACTTTCTAGTCTAACTTTACTGGTCCCTTTATGAATTCGTGTAAAGCAGCAGGAGTATTTCAAATATGTCATTGTTTAGGACTTAGGAGATGAGCCATTTAAGGATGGGGAGATTACAAACCTCCATTTATCCATGAAAGAACCGCATCTGTGTTGCTCCACAAGCCAGAAGTTGTGTGATTGAAATAAGTTCTGTTAAAAGTAATATCTGAAGAGTCATTACAAGAGAAAGTATTATAACTATTAAAGTACCCATGTGGTCCCCAGTCAATAAATGTGTAATTATATAATGTAGCAATCTTGTCAAATGACCCTCGACAGTTACTCCACAAAGGTATCAGGTCCTCATGTTGATGAGTCCAGGATACTGCTTTACATGGTTCCTCGGGTGGTAAAAGCTCCCGGTAAGTCTTGTTACCTACTTGACCTTTGATATATTTTTTTCTTAGTAAAATTGAACAGAAAAGAAAAGAAAACATATCACATGGTTTACATACAAAATATTAAATATAAGTTAGCTCAAATAAGAACATATAATACTTTTTTGTGAGATAGGATAGGATGAAGCCTTTTGATGTATGATTCTGTTAGAAAATAAAAAGTATTAGTAAGAAAAAATAGCTTAGCATACATGACTATGTGTCCTTTCTTGATCCATTTACTAAAGGACTCATTGCAGAATCATATTTGCCGTAGGAAAAATAAAACACTCTTATTTGGGTGTGTGAATCATAAAGTCTTGTAAGGAAGATTTGTACAATGTTTGAGGAAATAAACCACCCTCTCTTTCTTCTTTATTATTAAGACAAATTGTAGCTACATGGGTCAGTTAATAAATGGCATGGCTGGGGCTGGAGAAATGGTTCACTGGTTACAAGCACTGGCTGCTCTTTCAGAGGACTTGGATTTGGTTCCCAGGACCCACAGTAGTCAAGAACAGCCTATAATTCCAGATCCTGGAGATCTAATACTCTCTTCTGACCTCTATGGACATCACATGACATAGTGCAGTTACATACATGCAGACAATGCACTCATATGCATAAAATAAAAATAACTAAAATATTGAAAAAGGAATAGGAAGCTGGGTGTGATGGCACACACCTTTAATCTCAGCACTTGAGAGGCAGAGGCAAGCAGATCTCTGTGAGTTCAAGGCCATCCTGGTCTATATAGTGAGTTCCAGGACAACTGGGATTATAGGGAGATCCTGTCTCAAAGAAGGCATAAAAAAGAAAAGTATGGAATCTTTGTAAACTATGGGAAGTCTACATACAACAATTAATTTCTGAATGTATGAAAACACAATCTCAAATCTTCTTTTTTTTTTTTTTTTGGTTTCTTTTTGAGACAGGGTCTCCCTGTAGCCCCAGCTGTCCTGGAACTCTCTCTGTAGACCAGGCTGGCCTTGAACTCACAAAGATCCACCTGCCTCTGCCTCCCAGGTGCCAGGATTAAAGGCATGCCCCACAACGCCCAGCTTACATAATCTCAAATCTTAGTATTAAATATTGCCATAGTATTTTTCTTAACCCAGCAGTTTTTGAGACTTCTCGAGAAGCTTCAGGAAATACTATTATGTAATATTTCATTAATAAACCATTTTTTTCCATCAGAGAAGTCTTTAATTAGAAACAATGTTATCATATATGAAAGCCATCACTGGGGCTGTGAGAGATAGCCTACGGTTAGAGCACCTACTGCTCTTTGCAGAAGACCTGGGTTCAATCCCCAGCACCACATGGCATCTAAGAACCGTCTGTAACTAACTCCAATCAGGAAACTCCAGTTTCCAGGGGAATCTGAGACCCTCTTTGCTCCGCGCATTGCACGACACGGGTGCACAAACCTACATGCCAGACAGGACACTCATACACATACAAAAAAAAAAAAAAAAAAAAAAAAAAGAAAGCTCATCACTGAAAATTGTCTCTGTTTAGAACATTGCCAGCTAGCTTTTATGATCTGTCATATTATAAATGTTAGCAAAGTATAAATTTTGGAAGTCATTTCATTTCACTGGTAGTGTTTAATTATGTCACATACAGTGTACATATTTATTGGCTGTGTTTCAATTCTTATTTAAAACTCGTGTACTGTCGGACTCCAAAAATGCTTCAAGCACCTTATTTTAATTATAATTGTATTGGATAGCCTTTTCAGAGAGGGTCCAGATTTTTCATCCTTTCTCAGCATAGCAGAAAACATATCTGAAATGGAAGTTTCTTTGTCCTTGTTCTCATGAATCATTTCAAATTATGTGTTTTGCAGAGGTTAATATTATTTGGGCTGCCCACCAAGTGCACCACAGTTCTGAAGACTATAACTTATCCACAGCACTGAGACAATCTGTCTTGCAGTTATATACTTCCTGGGTAAGTTGTGTGAAATTAAACGAATGTGATACTATATATATATTTTTTTAATCTCAACGAGACACATATGAAGCAAGTACTCTTTTCTAATAGTAGTCTTTTGTTTGGCCTAAAGACTCTCCTTAATGTATATAGCAATCTGAGAAAGTGTCTGGCCAAATTTTTTACATAATAACATCTAGGAGGAGGATATACAGGCAATGAGTTTCAGCTTGAATATATGCAAAGAGAATTTGTTAAAGATCCATGTAAAACATCTATGCTTAAACAACTTCCATTTTTGGATGATCAAATAAAATCTACTTGATTCCCTTTACTTCAGAAAAATTTTAATTAGGAAACCATAATTATATATATTTTTAGAGTGCAATGTAATATTTTGATACATACATATTCTGGAATGATCAAACCAGGGTAATTAAAATGTTCATAACTTTGTAGTTGAGAACACTTAGAATTCTCTGATAGCTCTTTTGGAAACATATGATAGTACTACTGTAATTATATAGGATAGAACCTACAGTCATCTTACTGTGCTAACATAGGATTTCATTCTTCTAACTACAACTATTCCAGAAAACAAACATCTCCCCTTTCCCCATGCCCACAGTTCACACACCCCCACAATCCCAACACTTCAATAACCACCATTCTCTCTTAATTCTGAGTTTCATTATTTGAGAAAAGTCATATGTGCTCATCTTGCTGTGTCTGACTCATTTTATTTAGCATAATCTAGGTTCATCCATGCTGTCACAAATGGTAAAACTTCCTATTAAGGGAGAATGGTGTTCCACTGAGCATTGTTAAGAAATGCTCATCTGTCAATGGACACTTAGATTGCTTCTATTTCTTGACTAATTTGAATAACCCTGCACTAAGTATAGGTCCACAGATAGCTCTTTGGCACACATATTTCAAAGCTTTTAAATTGAAGGAAGTAAAATATCTGCATATTGAGAAACATGAAATTTAAGGACATAAATTGAAGATGATGTAATAAATAAAAAGATATCCATATGTGTAGATTAGAAAAGTTAATATTGCTTCAATTGTCATGTTGTAAAATTCCTACAAAATTTCACATGTTTCTTGGCTTGGTGGTACACACCTTTAATCCCAGAACTCCAGAGGCAGAAGCAGAGGTAGGAGATCTCTATGAGTTCAAGACCAGTCTGGTATACAGAGGGAGTTCCAGGCCAGCTGGGGTTACAGAGAGACCCTGTCTCAAAAACAACACCAAAAAAAATTCAAATGTCTTCTTTTGCATAGAAAGTAGTCTTAAAATTCTTATAAATTAAAAATACAGTAAGCAGGCAAAACAATCTTGATCAAAACTAACAAAATTAGTGTTACTATGCTAATGATTATAATTAAAGTGAGAAAGTATTACCATAAAACAAACATATTGGTCAATAAACAGAATAGAAAGCCCAGAAATAGGCCTTCACATATCTTCATCTACAGGTCTATGGACATTCAACAAAAATACCAGAGCATATATATGGGAAAGAATATTTTCTTTCCACTGCTTCCTACTCTTTCTCCCTCTTCTTTCCCCTCATTTTTTTCTTCATCTTATGTTAGATTTTTAAAAATCTTATTAGGGAAATTACGATGATGTTTACCATGGTTTATATATTTTTTTATTTTTTATTTTTTGGTCTTTTTAAGACAGGATCTCCCTGTACCTCCAACTGTCCTGGAACTCACTCTGTAGACCAGGCTGGCCTTGAACTCTCAGGGATCCGCCTGCCTCTGCCTTCCAAGTGCTGAGATCAAAGGTGTGTGCCACCATGCCCGGCCCAATGTATCTCTAAAACTTGATATGTTGTAAATTTTGTGCCCAAGGTGGCAGTATTGGTGATATGGGTGGTAAGTTTAAGAGATCTGGTCTAATGCAAAGTCTCTAGATGGATTGGTGAGGTGCGTTCATGGAGGGATTATAGACCTCAGTGGCTTCCTCTGGGTTTCTGTTTGAAGGTGTGATTGCTAAGTACCACACATACTCATGCTGTTGAAATCTACCATGAAGCACCACAGAAAAGGGGTATTCTCACCAGAGCCACCCCACACTATCTGGGCTTCTAGCATCCAAAGCCATGTACTTCATTTTTATACATTAGTTCTTCTCTGATATTACCTTGTATTCACTTCATACAATTTACTAAGTATTTTTCAACGTGTAAAACAGATGTTCACTGCAACTGTAATATACAGGAACTTGAGTAACTCTCATTGAAAAAAATGATAGAATTGAGTGTGAACTTAAGTTACACTGCTAATAAAGGAAAACATAAATAAATTCATGTACCCTGGCTCCAGGCCAGTTGATCTTATATCTGTTCTGTAAGTATTCTTCATCATGTACCTTTAAGTTCTGTTCTCTACTTACTAGCACTTTTGATCTTTATAACCAACTTCATGTTCTTCGAGGTAAAATATTTTTTTGTCTTTTCCAGACAGGATCTCCCTGTAGCCTCAGCTGTCCTGGAACTCACTCTGTAGACCAGGCTGGCCTTATAAACACAAAGATCCACCTGCTTCTGCCTCCCAAGTGCTAGGATTAAAGGCGTGTGCCACCAAGCCCAGCAGAGGTAAAATATTAATCAGGGAACTGAAATTTAGCAAACTTAGTTTCAAAACTAGTTAGTGGGAAGATCAAATACTCAAATAGGTGTCTCACAACTGAGAGAAATAAATATGCTGATAAGAATGCTAATCCAAATGGCATCACAGAAAAGCTGTAAGCCAGTAACAATATAGGCGATGGATTTGATCTTAAAAGGACCCACTCCTAACCCCATCATACAGAGATATGTGTTCAAATTTGTATTTATCTTCTGGAACACTATAACAAATAATACAACTGAGTGTCTTGGAAATCACAACACTTTACTGAAACTCTTAATCATTTCTAGAAGTTTGCTGGTAGAGGTTTTAGCGTTCCTTAGGAAGGCTATCATATCATCTGCAAAAAGGGATAGCTGAACTTCCTCTTTTCCAGTTCATACTCCTTTAATTTCCCTTTCTTGCCTTATTGCCCTAGCTATCATTTCAAGTACTATATTGAAGATGAGTGGTGATAAGGGGCAACCTTGCTCAGCTCTGGCCTTTAAGGGGAATGCTTCTAATTTTCTCCATTTAGGATGATTTTGGTTGTGGGTTTGTTGCATATGGCTTTGATTATATTGAGGAATGTTCCCTTCAGTCCAGTTCCCCCTAGAACTTTAAACATGAAGGGATGCTGGATCTTGTCAGAGGCTTTTTCTGCATCAATTGAGATGATTGTGTGATTTTTTTTGTCTTTTAGCCCATTTATGTTTTATGATATTTATTGATTTACTTATGTTGAACCATCCCTGCATCTTTAGAATGAACCCAACTTGATATGATGGATGATCTTTTTGATGTGGGTCTGTATTCAATTTGCAAGTATTTTGTTGAGAATTTTTATATCTGTGTTCATTAATGAGATGGGTCTATGATTTTCTTTTTTCGGTGTGTCTTTGCCTGGTCTTGGAATTAGAGTGATGCTGGCTTCATAGGAGAATTTTGGGAAATTTCCTTCTATTTGTATCTTTCTGAAAAGTTTGAATAGTAAAGGTTGTAAGTCTTCTTTAAATGTTTTGTAGAAGGAATATAAAGAGACCATTGACTCACAATAGCCTCAAAAATAAATAAACAAACAAATAAATAAGTAAATAAATAAACAAATAAAATACTTGGGAACAAACCTAACCAAAGGCACCAAAGATCTCTACAACAATAATTTTAAAACCCTGAAGAAAGAGATTGAAGATGGCATCAAAAGATGGGAAAACCTCCCATGCTCATGGATTAGAAAAATTAATATAGTAAAAATGTCCATTTTACCCAAATTAATCTTCAGATTCAATGCAGTCCCAATTAAAAACCCCATGAGTTTCTTTACATACTTGGGAAAAAAATTCTTAAATTCATATGGAAAAACAAAAGACCCTGAAAAGCTAAAGCAATCCCGAGTGAAAAAATGCAATATGGGGGCTGGGGGGATCACCTTACCAGACTTCAAGCTATAGTACAGAGCAATAGTCATAAAGACAGCCTGGTACTGGCACAAAAACAGACCCATTGACGAGTGGAACAAAACTGAATATCTAAACTTGAGCTAATACAATTTCGGCCACCTCATATTTGATAAAGGGGCCAGAAAAGTTCATTGGAGGAAAGATACCATCTTCAGTAAACGGTGCTGGCAAAACTGGATCACTATTTGTAGAAAAACAAAATTAAACCTGTATCTCTCACCCTGTTCAAAAATCAACTCCAAGTGGATCAAAGACCTCAGTGTGAAACCCAAAACTCTGAAGGTGATAGAAGAAAATTGGAAGCAATGTACAAGACATAAGAGTAGGAAAAGACTTTCCCAAATCAAACAGCAGCTGCGCAGGAAATAAGGTCATCCATTGAAATGGGATGTCATCAAACTCAAAAGCTTCTGTACAGCAAAAGAAACATCAAGGAAGGGAAGAGAAAACCCACAGAGTGGGAAGAAATCTTCACCAGTGATATATCTGACAGCGCATTAACATCAAGAATATATAAACTACTCAACAAACAAGGAAGTAAGAAAACAAACGACTCACTCAAAAGATGGAGTAAAGAGCTGAACAGAGACTTAACCAGTGAGGAAGTAAAGATGACTGAGAAACATTAAAAAGTGCTCAACATTGTTAATAATTAAGGAAATGAAAATTAAAACCACTCTAAGCATCTCACTCTGATAAGACTAGCTAAGATCGGGGCTGGAGAGATGGCTCAGCAGTTGGGAGCACCTACTGCTCTTGCAGAGGACCCAGGATCAATTCCCAGCACCCACATGACAGCTAAGAACTGTCTTTGACTCCAGTTCCAGGGGAATCCGATGCCCTCTTCTGACCTCCGCAGCATTGCACGACATGGGTGCACCAACCTACATGCAGACAGTACACTTATACACATTAAAAAATAATTAATTAATTAAAAAATAAAAAAAGACTAGCTAAGATCAAGAAAACAAAAGACACCAAATGTTGGAGAGGTTGTGGGGAAAGGGGAACACTCATCCACTGCTGGTGGGAATGCAAACTCATACAACCACTATGGAAAGCAGTGTGGAGAACTCTTAAAAGACTCAAAATGAGCCTACCACCTAACTCAGCCATACCGCTCCCAGGTATATACCCACAAGACTCATCCTACTGCAAAGATGCATGCACATCTATGCTTATTGCAGCTTTCTTCACAATAGCGAAAAGCTTGAAACAACCCAAATGCCCCTCAACTGACCAGTGGATAACAAAAATGTGGTACATCTACACAATGGAGTTTTATGCAGGGGTAAAGATGACATCATATGGGTAGAAGGTCCGTATTCATATTTTAGAGTAATATAAAATTAAAGGGGAAAAATGTGAATTCCCTGAAAATATTTTGGAATTAATATACAGTTTATTCTTGGAGTTCATAATTTTGATACATATGTGATGGATATCTAGGAATATGTTGGAGCAATACAATAGCCTAAAGACTGGGTCAAAGAACTGGCTGATACAGTTAAACTCTGCCCAAAACAGCAAACCTCTGCAGTGAAAAATTTTGGAAAGTCTGAGAGAAAGATCTAAGAGATGTAAGGCAGAAGGCATGAACAGGGATGGGGTGGAGGGCAGGGACAGGGGAATGTGACTTAATTGGACTGAAAGATAATGTGTGAAATATACAAATCATCAATAAAAGCATTTATTTTTTTATGTGTGTGAATGTACTGTCTGCATGTAGGTTTGTGCTCCCGTGTCATGCAATGCTGCGGAGGTCAGAAGAGGGTGTCAGATTCCCCTGGACCTGGAGTTAAAGACGGTTTTCAGTCACCATGTGGGTGCTGGGGATCGAACCCGGGTCCTCTGCAAGAGCAGTTGGGGCTCTTAACCGCTAGGCTATCTCTCCAGCCCCGATAAAAGTATTTTAAAAAAGAAAGATGACATCATGAACTTTGCAGGTAAATGGATGAAACTTGAAGCCATTATGCTAAGTCCCAAAAAAACAAATAAGGAATAGTTTCCCTCATTTGGGGATGTTAGCACGAAATTCCCCGTGAAAGGCAAGCTGAACAACGTAATTGTTATATTTCTTCCTATCTGAAAGCAATTGTGCTGTTATGATGTGAATCTCTTAATTGGCCCTAGAATTATCTTGCCACTTATTTTCATACATGGTAATTAATGTATATAGGTGGAAGGTATGTATTCATAATTTAGATTAATATAAAATTAAAGGGAAAATGTGAATTCCTAAACATGTTTCAGAGTTACCATTCAGTATTCCAGGGGGATATAATTCTGGTACATATATGAAGTTTATCTAGGCATATTTTGGAATAATACAAATGGGAAGGAACAACAACATAAGGCCTGGGTCAAAGTATGGATTGATACAGTTAAATTCTGCCCAAAGCAATGGACCTCTACAGAGAAAAACTTTAAAAAGACTGAGAGAGGGGCTGGAGAGATAGCCTAGCGGTTAAGAGCGCCGACCGCTCTTGCAGAGGACCCGGGTTCGATCCCCAGCACCCACATGGCGGCTGAGAACCGTCTGGAACTCCAGCTCCAGGGGAATCCGAGACCCACTTCTGACCTCCGCGGCATTGCATGACACGGGTGCACAGACTTGCATGCAGACAGTACATTCGTACACATACAGAAATAAATAAAATTAATAAAAAAAAAATTAAAAAAAACAAAAAAAAAAAAAGACTGAGAAGAAAGATACAGGACATATATGGCAGACTTATGAACTTGGGGTGGGTGTGGGGGGAACAACGAATTATAGAAAGACCAGGGATCTAAAGGATTCGTTAGACAGATAGTGCGGTGTGGGTTGGACGGGATGGGTCGGGGACGGCGGTTTCGGTTGTCTAGGGATCGGAAGGGGAGTGGTAGCGATGCATGATGTATGCGAGTATCGGCGGGGCCCGGGGGGTCAGCTAGATGGGGAGGGAAAGGGGATATATGTTAAATTTGAAAAATGATGTATGACATACACAAACAATAATAAGTCTTATATTTTTTAAAAGAATCCACAATTAATTAAAAATGTTTGTTTTAAACTTGAGGGGCCAAATAGATGCTTCCAGAACATTTACTCATTAAGGGTTCAGGGGAGATGTGCTACAATCTGCTTTCTTGAGTTCTAGCAGTTTGTGGACTTGTTACAGAATAACTTGAGCTTTCATATGCTGTTCTTCCTGCTTCCTTGTTGAAATTTCCCTTTTGAAAATGAGAGAACTAATCATCCTGAATGAGAGCTTTGGGAGGTGTAAACACCATGTAGGATGCAGCTGTATTTAACATTGCTTCAGAGAGATCCTGGTCATCAGTGAGGTATTACCTAATGAATTGTCAACAGATAATTTTTATTGAATAATTTTTATTGAGTGTTAATACAGCTCATACAGTGGTTCCCAATCAAGCACAGAGTCCCTGTACCCCATCCCCACCACCAGAACTCATACATTACAATATCCGAGGTAAACCCTATTGAGTCAAGCTACTGAACCCAGACACAAATAGGTCCACTGGAGTCTAGTAGGCACATCTAGAAATATTAGGTAAGGCATGTTCTTCCTCACCCAACAGTACTCAGTCTCCTGTAGTTCTCAGTCCAAGGCCAGTTCCCCACCCATTTCTCTAGCTTCACTCAGAACTTTTCTGAGTTGTCATGAGACCCTGCCTGATGCATTCATTGCCACAAGCTCACACGTGAAAGCTTACTGTAAGCCACTGGCATTCAGGCACCAGCCCTGGCTCTCACAATCTTTCTGCCCCTCTTCCACAATGATCCCTGAGCCATGGGTGGGTGAGGTTTAATAGAGGGATCCCATCCAGGGCAATGCCCTATGGAGGTTCCCATTCTTTGAATCTTGATTAGTTGTGGCCTTCTGTTTGCATCACTCTATTGTGTAAGGAAGTTTACTGGTGAGAATTCAGGGATGTATTCGTTTTCTCTCCACTCCTCTTCCAAGTGTGGAGGTTCAAATGTAGATGTGTCTCCTAGGAATGGGGATCTTTCAGATTTATATTTTCTGTGTCTGACAAGTTGTTGAATTCTGCAATAGCCTCCATCTGTTTCACAGAGTAACTTTTTTGATGAATGTTGTACGATATGCTTGTCTGTAAATATAAGATTCCATAGTTAGTATGTGGTAAGACATTTCATTTGTCTAGGGATAAGATACTGATAGGGTTTTCTCTAGGCTCTATGTCTTCTCCAGCCTTGTGCATTTGGCTTAGTTTATAGTAGCCCTCATGGGTTCACTCCCACTGAGAGGTTTCCAGTTAGAAAGCTGTTGACCTTCCCCAGATAACAATGATACTACTGTGCAATAGAGGTAGCTTGCTGGGCAGCTCATCATGTTGTTAGGCTTTAGAGCTAAGTTGTACCATTGATTAACTTTTTTTATTTATTTTTTTACTATTTTTGTTTTTTTATTGTTTTGTATATATATTTTTTGTACAAGGTTTTGTTACAAATCAAATCTAGACCTGTGTCCCCCTCCCTACCCCTCCACCCCACCAGAGCTCATGCATTCTGCCAGACATGTTTTTCGTCTTTTTCTCAGTCTTTTTCAAAATTCTCCATATAGAAGTTGACTATTTCGAGCAGAAGTTCACCATTTCAGTCAGTTCTTTTCTGTTGTTGTTGTTGTTGTTGTTGTTCTTTCAAATATGTGCCACTCCCAACTACTTGGACAAAAGCTCAAGGATCCCTGGACAAGAAATACTAACTACCAGGTAATTGGATCTAGCATCCACAGATAAGGTATACCATTTGTCGTTTGTTTTTCTGGGACTGTGTTACTTCACTTAACATAATATCTTCTAGTTCCACCCATACCTGCAAAGTTCATGATGTCATCTTTCTTTACTGCTGCATAAAACTCTATTGTGATGTACCACATTTTCTCTATCCACTCCTCAGTTGAGGGGCACTTGGATTGGTTCCAGCTCCTTGCTATTGTGAAGAGAGTTGCAATAAACATAGCTGTGCATGTATCTCTGTGGTAAGATGAGTCTTGTGGGTACATACCCAGAAGTGGTTTGGCTGGGTCAGGTGGCAAGTTCATTCCAAGTTTTCCAAGGGTTCTCCACACTGCTTTCCATAGTGGATGTACCAGTTTACATTCCCACCAGCAGTGGATGAGTGTTCCTCTTTCCCCACAACCTCTCCAGCACTTGGCATCATTTGTTTTCTTGATCCTAGCCAGTCTTATTGGAGTAAGATGATATCTTAAAGTGGTTTTAACTTGCATTTTCTTAATTATTAGTGACACTGAATACATCTTAAGATGCTTGTCAGCCATCTCTAATTCCTCACTTGTGAAGTCTTTGTTCAGCTCTTTGCTCAATCTATTGAGTGGGTCATTTGTTTTCTTTCTTCTTTATTCTTTGAGTACTTTATATATTCTGGAAATCAATGCTTTGTCAGATGTTTCTGTGGTGAAGGTTTCCTCCCACTCTGTGAATTTTCTCTTCACTTTCTTTATTGTTTCTTTTTATGTACAGAAGCTTTTGAGTTTGATGAGGTCCCATTTGTCAATTGTCGACCTTAATTCTTGTGCAGCTGCTGTCTGATTTAGGAAGTCTTTTCCTACACCTATGTCTTCTAGTCTAGTGCCAACTTTGTCTTCTATAGCCTTCAGAGTTTGGGGTTTCACATTGAGGTCTTTAATCCATCTGGAGTTTACTTTTGTACAGGGCGAGATGTAGGGGTTTAATACAAGTGGTGATCCAGCTTTGCCAACACCACATGCTGAAGATGCTGTCTTTCCTCCAATGTGTCTTCTTGGCCCCTTTGTCAAATATGAGGTGGCTAAAATCATATGTGGTTTTGTTCCATTGGTCAACAGGTCTGTTTTTGTGCCAGTACCAAGCTGTTTTTATGACTATAGCCCTGTAGTATAGTTAGAAGTCTGGTATAGAGATCCCCCTGTATTGCTATTTTCACTCAGGGTTGTTTTGGCTATTCGGGGTCTTTTGTTTTTCCAAATGAAATTAAGGATTTTTTTCTCCAAGCCTGAGAAGAAACTCTTGGGGATTTTAATTGGAATTGCATTAAATCTATTCAAGAGTTTGGGTAGAATGGA
The DNA here is from genome assembly GCA_009823505.1 of Rhizomys pruinosus. Taxonomy (NCBI): domain Eukaryota; kingdom Metazoa; phylum Chordata; class Mammalia; order Rodentia; family Spalacidae; genus Rhizomys; species Rhizomys pruinosus. Next base: position 1,124,627 of record VZQC01001910.1, read on the forward strand.
CATTTTTACTATATTAATTTTCCCAATCCATTTTACTATATTAATTTTCCCAATCCATGAGCATGGGAGGTTTTTCCATCTTCCGATGTCTTCTTAAATTTCATTATTCAGGGGTTTAAAATTTTTGTTGTAGAGATCTTTGGTGTCTTTGGTTAGGTTTGTTCCTAGGTATTTTACTGTTTTTGAGGTCATTGTGAATGAGAAGTTCTTGAATTCCTTCTTCAGTTGCTTGTTATTGGAGTAAAGAAAGGCTACTGATTTTTCTAGGTTAATTTTGTATCCTGCCACTTTACTGAAGCACTTAATCGTTTCTAGGAGTTTTCTGGTGGAGTTCTTAGCATCCCTTAAGTAAACAATCATATCATCAGCAAAAAGGAATAGCTTGACTTCCTCTTTTCCAATTAATACTCTTTTTTTTTTTTTTTTACATTCCAGTGGGATACATTTTTATTTTAAGGAGTGTATCAGTCAACCACACACATAGGCAACATAATGTATTCATGAATAATAAAAATAAACTAAGGGCTAGTGCAGTTTATGATATTTCTGGGTGCATTCTAAAGAGAGGCTGGTTCCTCTTATACTGAATCATAAGGCCAAAAGAACAACGGTACCCAGAGAGCTATAAATTCAACAGTATAGACTTCCATTGTTAGATTTTTTTTATTGATGCTTTGCGTATTTCATACATCACTTTCCAATTCAGTTCAGGCGTATATCCCCTTCCCTTCACCCCGCCCCACCCCTACCCATCCCAGATCATGCATTCTGCCATAACTTTTCTGCATCTTTCTGGTTTTTTGTTATTGTTGTTGTTGTTGTTTTGTTTTCGTTTTTTTTTAACAATAAGTGATAATTTGTGAGTACAAGCATCCTTCATGTCAAACCAATTTGCGAGCAGTTGTGCCCAAACCCACACAGCTCATGGGTCCCACCATACGGATGGCCTCTGGAATGCCAGAGAGTGTTACCAAAGGCCACTAAACCAATAAAGCAAATATGGGTCTCCTTGAGTCAAGCAAAACCCCTCCATCAGTACCAGCTACACCTCATCTGCCTGGAAATACTGTGCAGCAGTGGCAGCCTTATGTCTGTATATCCCAAATCTAATTGGCTATTGGCTCTCTCCTTGGAGGAATAACCCATGGCTGATGCCACAAGCTTACATCCTCTAATGGTTAGGAGATGTTATAAACCACATGATGACCCTGTCATACTTAACAGAAGAAAATGTAATTCATGGATTAACATACCATCCAAACATCTGTGTCTATACCAATGTAACCTACCATAACAACTAGTAATGTTTAAATACATATATATCCAATTGCCAGTGCTTCATTAGTAGGACCGAAAGGCTATATATTATACTGTTTAAATACCTATATATCTAATTGCATGTGCTTCATTAGTAGGATTGAAAGGTTATGCCTGGACAAGCTGGCAGCCCATGAAAGAAAACAGCCAGAATTGACTAGAGACCAAGACAACAGCTCCAGAGAAAGTAGACTGTTTTGCATCTCATCTACCTGTGCCCCTTTTCTCAGCCTACGGAACAATCTGCAGAAGAGGAGGCATGGTAGAATGTAAGGGCTGCGATTGGTGTCAAAGGTGAAACTACAACAATATAGACTGGACACTCATTTGATCAACTTGATTGAACATACAATTAATACTCTTTTAATTTCCTTTTCTTGCCTTATTGCCCTAGCAAGTGTTTATTGAAGAGGAGTGGTGACAAGGGAGAACCTTGCCGAGTTCCTACCTTTAAAGGGAATGCTTCTGTCATTTCTCCATTTAGGATGATATTGGCTGTGGGTTTCCTGTATATGGCTTTGATTTCATTGAGGAATGATCCTTCCAATACAATTCCCTCTAGGGCTTTAAGCATGAAGGGATGCTGGATTTTGTCAAAGGCTTTTTCTGCATCAGTTGAGATGATGGTGTGGTTTTTGTCTTTCAGTACATTTATAAGCTTGATGATACCTATTGATTTTCATATGTTGAACCATTCCTGCATCTCTGGTATGAATCCAACTTGGTCATGATGGATGATCTTCTTGATGTTGGGTCTGTATGCTATTTGCCAGTATCCTGTTTAGAATTTTGTCATCTGTGTTCATTAATGAGATGGGTCTGTAGTTCTCTTTTTTGGTTGGATATTTGCCTGGTTTTGGGAATAGAGTGATTTTGGCTTCATAGAAGGAATTTGGGAGAATTCCCTCTGTATCCTTCTAAGCAATTTGAGAAATAATGGTTGTAAGTCTTTTTGAAATGTTTTATAGAATTCTGCTGTGAAACCATCTGAACCTGGGCTTTTTTTAGTTGGGAGGTTTCTTGTTACATCTTCAGTTTCTTCATATATTATAGGTCTGTTTAAGCTGCCCATCTCTTCTTGGTTGAGCTTTGGTGATTCCCGGGATTTCAGATATTCATCCATTTCTTCTAGGCTTTCTAACTTTAGAGTAAAGGTTTTTGAAGTATTCCAATATGATTTTCTGGATCTTTTCATTGTCTGTTGTCATATTTCCCCTTTCATCATGGATTGTATTGATTTGGGGTTGTTCCTTCTTTCTTTTGGTTAACTGGGACAGAGGTCTGAATATCCTGTTTATTCTTTCAAAGAACCAACTTTTGGATTCATTGATTTTTTGTATTGTTTTCTTTGTTTCCATTTCATTGATTTCTGCTCTGATTTTTGTTATTTCTTCCTGTCTGTTGCATTTAAGTTTCATCTGTTGTTGTCTCTCAAGTTTTTTAGCTGCAGTGTTAGATCGTTCTCTTGTGCTCTTTCTGTTTTTCTAATGTAGGCACCCAGGGCTATGAACTTACCCCTTAGGACTGCTTTTATTCCATAGGTCTTGTTGTGTTGTATTATCATTGTCATTCAGTTCCAGGAATGCTTTTATTTCTTTCTTTATTTCTTCCTTGACCCATTCATTATTCAGGAGGGTAGTCTCCACGTGTTCTTGTAGATAGTATGGCTTATCCTGGTGTTGATAGTGAGCTTTATTGGGCTGTGGTTTGATAGAATGCATGAAATTATTTCAATCTTTTTGTATTTGTGGAGGATTCTTCTGTGTCCCAGTATGTGGAGAATTTTGGAGAATGTTCCATGGAGTGCTGAGTAGAAAGTGTATTCTCTGGTATTAGGGTGCAATATTCGGTAGATGTCTGTAAGGTCCTTTTGGTGTATCATAACATTCAGTTCAGATGTCTTTCTGTTTATTCTTTGTCCAGTTGACCCGGCCAAAGGGCTCAATGGGGTATTGAAGTCCCCTACTATGAGTGTACTGGGGTTAATCTGTGCTTTGTGGTCCTGGAGAATTGTCTTTATAAAGTTTGGGGCACTAGAGTTTGGTGCATATATATTCATGATTGTGAAATCTTCATGGTGAATTGTTCCTTTGATAAAAATGTAATGGCCTTCTTTGTCTCTTCTGATTCCTTTTACTTTGAAGTCTATTTTGTCTGATATTAAAATAGCAACACCTGCTTTCTTTTTGGTACCATTTGCTTGGAATATTTTTTTCCATCCTTTCACTTTAAGGTGGTGCCTATCATTGAAGGTAAGATGTGTTTCTTGTAGACAGCATATCTATCGATGGGTTCTGTTCCCTAATCCAATCTCTCAGTCTATGTCTTTTGATTGGGGAGTTTTAGTCCATTAATATTTAAGGTTATAACTGATAGATGTGTGTTGCTTCCTTTCATCTTATTCATTTGCATTTTTGGTCTAGGTTTCTACTTCTGCAGTTATGCTTTTATTGATTTCTCTTTCTAGGTGCCTGAAGATAGATGCTCCTTTCTTCTGTTCTTTGAATTGCTTCAAGTATTCTCTGAAGGGTGGGTTTTCCAGACATGTATTCTTTCATCTTGTTTATGTCATGGAAGATTTTTCTCTCTCCTTCAACTATAATTGATATTTTTGCTGGGTAGATTAACCTGGGTTAGCGTCTATAGTCTTTTAACACTGGAAATGCTTTGCTCCACGTTCTTCTTGCTTTCATAGTTTGCACTGAGAAGTCAGTTATAATTCTGATAGGTTTCCCCTTATGTGTAACTTGTTGTTTTTCTCTTGTGGCTTTCAGAATTTTGTCTTTGTTTTGGGTGTCTAGCATTTTAACTATGATATGGTGTGGAGAATTTCTTTTCTGATCTTGTCTGTTTGGAGTTCTTTGTGCTTCTTGTATTTGTATTGGTTTGTCTTTTGTTAGTTTGGGGAAATTTTCATCTATTATTCTGTTGAAGATCTGGTCAATACCATTCTCTTGGGATTCTTCTCCTTCCTCTATTCCTATGATGGGGAGGACTGATCTTTTCATAGTGTCCCACAGTTCTTCCTTGTCCCACTTTTGTGTATTTTTAAATTTTCCCTAATCTTTACTTGAGGTTTTTAGTTGTTCTGGGTTATCTTCCAGGTCTGATATTCTTTGTTCTGCCTCCCCCATTCTGCTTCTGAGGCTTTTCCCATTCCTTTCCTCTTGATTGGGTGAGTGTTTGATTTGCTTTTTCATTTCCTCTTCTGATTTCTTTAGCATGTCCACTTCCTTTTGGAGCTTCTCAATCTCTTCTTGTAGCTCTTTGTTTCACTGGTCGGTTTCCTTATCTTTTTCATCATGGGATCTTTTCAGTGTTTCCACTTCCTTCCTGAGTTTGTCATTCTCTTTCTGTAGGTCCTTCTTGAGTTTTTCATTCTGTCTCCTAGGTTCTGTGACTTGTTTTTTATAGATTTTGATTTCTCTGAGTGTGTCCACAATTGTACTTCTAATATATGTATCCTGGGCCATCCCCAGGGGGATCCCACTGTAGGAGTCTTCCACAGGGTTGGTAGAGCTTGGTGTGGAATTGTCCTGCACCTTTCCCATGTTCTCTCTTCTTCGTGTCCCTGGCATGTGGGTTTCTCTTTGCATGCATTCCAATGTGAATCCCAAATGCCTCTTCATTGTGTTGAATGCTTAGTTTGCTTGCCTCTTTCAGATGCCTTCCTTATTTGTTTGATTTAATGATTTTTCTTCTTTTCTCCTTGCTTATGGAGTGTTGACTTGTCTAAGTTTTAGACTTTCTATTGGAAGTCTAACTCGCTCTTCCCTTTCTGTTCAAAATGTTCTCCAAAGAATCCACTTGGACACTCTTTTGGCAATCCTAGTTGATGGGGCGGGGGGAATTCCTGTTTAGCCCGTGTCCCAGTACTTCAGGTGCTTCAGGTGGTCTTGGGAAATCCCTTATCTCCACCATTGATTAATATATAAAAGAGAAGTTTTATTAAAGTCTCATCTATTTCAAAACTACAAGAAATCTTGTGGATTATATATTATCTCTTTTATTAATATATATTTTATTAAATTTTTGCAAATTTCATACAATACATCTTAATCATATTCAGACCCCTCTCCCCTCTCTGCACTCCCAATAGCCCACCCACAGGATTTCATGCTTTCCGTCCTATGTGTTAAGGCCTATCCTGTCATTCAAGTGTGAGTTCATTCACTGGAGTCTGTTCAGCCTACTTAGCATTACTTCCTTAAAGAAGACCAACTCTCCTTCATCCAGCAGTGATTAGCTGCCAAAAGTTCTTTGGCTAACGTTGGAGTCTGCTACTCATTTCACCAGTTTTATGCTGGGTTTTTCTCTTACTGAGTTTGCACGAGTCTTACATTTGGTGACACCATTTCCAGAAGCCTGGAAAGCTGTTTCCTTATGGTCGTGCACCACACCTGGCTCTTACAGTCTTCCTGCCCCCTCCTCCACAATGGATTCTAAGTCCTGGGTGGGTGAGGTTTAATGTAGATTTCCTGTTCAGGGCCATGCATTCTGCACTCTCTTATTTTCTACAGTTTGGTTAGTTGTGGTCTTCTGTGTTATGGGGAGGCTTCACTTGAGAGGTGCATTAATACTCTTTCTATCCCTATTCCACTATGTTCCATGAGCCTTAGGTGTAGACATTCCATTGCAGTTGTGTCACTTAAGGCTGGGTTACTCATAGACACTTATTTTCTGCATATGACCAGTTGTAGACCTCTATAATAGTCTCCATCTTTTACAAAAAATAAACTTCTTTGATGAGTAGTAATAGGTATACTTGTCTCTAAATTCAAGGATCCATATTCAGCAAACAGTAAGAAATTGTATTTGTCTAGATATATTATCTATTTTTACAACTATAAAAATGAGGTTCAGAAAAGCCCCCACAACATTATATTGCAGTAACATTCCAACTTTGGAATTTGAAATAGCCCAGGTCCCTGATCACAATTTATTGTAACTTCCATCTTGATTCCTCATCTGTCATCCCCTCTATTAAATCAATGTGCCCAAAGTTAAAATAATTGAAAACCCAAGGGAATTGTGGATTCATACTTATCTATTGCCAATAATATGAAAACCTTACGCACTTTGTCACAGACACAGAATGTGGGCTTGCCACCGGGATTTGTAGCAGGGTCCACTTAATCCTAGGACTACCCATGTGGAAAGCCCATGCAGGAAAGCATACCACATGTAGGCAGGTTGAGGTTCAAATGCAGAGAGAGATTTTATTCCAACATGTCCGCCTAAATATCCATCATGACTCAATTCATCCCTATATCCCACCCCATGGGTGTGGCCAGGGAGCTACCATCGGCTTAGAATCCAGCCCATCTAAGCTTTCCCACATCTCACCCTTTTAATTTTGTTTTTTTTTATTTTTTCTGAGAGGCAGGGGAGCCCATGGGTGAGGCTAACAACCCAAAGGAACCTGAGTTTTGAATAGCCAGCTGCTCAAGCCTGTTTTGAATGCTAGGCAGTGGTGGACGGGTCAGACCTAAAACTTGATTTTCACTCTAAGGCCAATTAGTATCCAAAAATCCCAACCGTGAAGTAAGCTGATTATCAAGCATAAGCAATGAATGTAAGTAACATTCATTAAAACCAATTAGCAAGTATCTATATTCATAATTTGAACGACCCAAAGTTCCCATAGTCCAATTGGAGAAGCTTGTATGCACAAGCATGTTGATCAAATAAGAGTCCAGTGTATGTTGCTGTAGTCTCACAATTCACCCCAATCTGTCTGCAGCCCTTACATTCTACCACGCCTCCTCTTCCGCAAGTTGTTCCCTAGGCTTTGGAAAAGGGGCACAAGTGGGTGAGAAGCAAAACAGTCTGTTTTCTCTGGAGATGTCATTTTGGACTCTAGTCTGTTCAGGTTGTTCCCCTTCGTGGATTGACAGCTTATCCAGGTTACCTTTTTAATCCTATTAACAAAGCACAAGCAATTAGATGTACAGGCATTTAAACAGTATTATTATGGCAAGCTAAGCTGTGAGCACAGACACAGATGTTTGGATGGTATGCTAATCCACAAACTGTGGTTTCTTTATAAAGGGTGACAAGTTCTTATTGTGGCTTATATCATTTCCTAACCACTAGTGGACATAAGCTTGTGGCATCAGCCATGAATTATTCCTCCAAGGAGAGAACCAATAGCCAATTAGATTTGGGATATATATAGACACATGGCTGCTACTGTTGCACAATATCTCCAGGCAGTTGAGGTGTAGCTGATACTGACAGAGGAGCCTTGCTTGACTCAAAGAGACTAATATTTTGCTTTACTGCATTAGTGGCCTTTGGTAACACTCTCTGGCATTTTAGAGGCCAACTGCACATTAGCAAGTGATGTCTCAAAACATTTTTTCATGTTTACACCAGGTCTTCGACAACAGGGACTTACCACCCTTCTCCTTGCAGATATCCCATTTTTGCAGATATAGGCAAAGGCCTTTATAATTTGGGGGGCTTGGATTCCCCAGCTAACATCTCCTTGGCAGAATAATCCATTGCTGATATCAGAGCTCTCCTGTATTAACATATTTTGCTTAATTGCACAACTTATAAAGACTTTACTATTATATTTGGTTCTAAATAGAGAATTATCTTTTCACAATTCCTATGTCTATCAGTCAATTAAAGAAGGTACTTATACCTGTTTTATGAGAAATTACCACTATAGCAGTTGGCTCTAATTTACAGTTAGGGAATGACTTCATTACCATCGTGTTTTTCTTTTTCCTAGGGAGAGATAGGAAGGTTTCTCAGCATCTGGAAGGTAAACTTCATTAGGGCACATTATGAATAGTTAACCCAAATAGAATTCAGAGAGATGCTCAGTGTTTGTGAGTCAGGCAATCTGAGGTTCCTTTTTCTTTCATGCTCGATGGGTCAGCCTCTCTGCTGGAATGTCCCAGTCCATCCTGCACAGCCAAAGGTTGTACATTTTCAGGCATTTAGATTGGTGATTTTACCTGTGGGAACATACAAATCTCCTCCCACTGTTAGTTTCAAGACCTCAAAATTAAAAATTTATCAAAAGGTTTGGAATACAGAAGGAATATTATACCACCTCCCTCTTTTTGTTTTTTAAATTTTTATGATTTGACCTATTGATGTCTAAGTTGTCCTACAAGTAAAGGAAAAGTGTTACAAAGTGATACTGTGTAACACAGAAAAATATAGAGACCATTTGTGTACCTTAACCCCAAAGTTATTGTTGGAAAGTCAATATAGATTATGAATAAAACAATTAACATTTTACATTCCCAATTAGTTCAAATGTATTACCATTTTAAACTGCAAACCTTACAAAGTAGATTTTGATAACTATCTTCCTCCAAGCTCTTGGCCTTTTCCAGGCCTGGCATGAAAACCTGCTTTAAAGATTTTTCAATATTTAGTTCTTAATAAAATTTTCTTTTACAGTTCTTATGCCCATTAGCCAAATAAAGACTGGCTAGATATGCCGTATGAGATGTTGTTACCATCATAACCATCCTGATTTTTTTTGGTTTTTTTTTTTTGGTTTTGTGGGAGCTTCTAGGAAGCTTCCTTTGTCGAACAGGTGCAATGCGATCCTGCTAAGGGGAAAGGGATGCACAGTGCCCACTTTGTGGACAGTGTGGGGAACTGACCTCATTGCGTAGAGGACAGTCAGTCACTTCCGTGACCTGACCGGAGAGGTATCTTCCTATCGGGTCCTTAGCCTGGGACAATGAAACACATATCCCACTCTTGGCTGAAAGTTTTCACCTGCCCAAGCTCAGGACAGGAATTTAACACCAGCTATTCAGGTTGGTGGTCCACAAAGGGAGACTTTTTCCAAACCAACTGGCCACCCACAACACCAGAATAAAATGCAGGCCCAGCCTGTATGCATACGAAAAATTTAAAAATGGCGGCCATGAATTCCGCAATGATGTTAATTGGAATTAAATTTTTTTTTAATTTTTACACCTTTTGTTTTTTATTCCCAAATACCCAAAACTTATTAACACTTTAATACAATGAAAACCTGGTTGCATCTTTGTTTTAGATGTTGAAAAGGTGTAACCAGTAGGTGGCAGTGGTGGCAGTGTAGATTCATTATTTTAAGATTTTTAATAGATAACCCATAAACATTGTTGAAATTGAATTATAGATTCTGGTCTTGAGCAGGGCAGGGGTCAGGAGCAGCCCGCCACTGCCCCAGGAAGGTAAACTTAGGGCATTGACCCACGGGTGCAAGACAATTGATTTGCTGAGTTGTGGCAGAGGGGCCAGTGGCTGGAGGACGTAGATTGGACTCTTAAATCCCGCCAGAGCCTGGCTGCCCAGCTGCCAGAGCCTGGCTGCCCAGCCGGGTGGCCCTGCCACCCCCGTAGTCGCAAGTGGGTGGAGATCCTGGCTTTGGGGTCAGGCGCAGACGCCATATTCTGGTCCTGAGCAGGGCAGGGGTCAGGAGCCACCCACAACTGCTCCAGGAACGTACCAGGAATACCCCCCCCACCAACAACTGGAATTGAGGAGAGAGTATCCAGTGGATTAAGAGAACATTCAGAACAGGAAAGGAAGAGACTTCCAGTATCCAATATATAAACAAAAGTGAAAGCCTGAAACCTAGACAAGTCAACATTCCATAAACAAGGAGGAGGGAAGGAAGGGAAAAAAAAAAGCATTGGAAGGAGGCAAGCAAAATAAAACAAGCTTTCAGCCTTCAACAAGCTGAAAAGGCAATTGGGATTTGAATCACAAAAGGGAAACCCACATGCCAGGGAGACGACCAAAGGACAACTTGGGAAAGGTGCAGGATAACTCCACACCAAGCTCTACCAACCCGGTAGGAGACAGCTACAATCGGATCCCCCTGGAGGTGACCCCAGAAACAGACCTTAGAGGACTAATTGCAGAGAAATTAAAGAACATAAAGAAAAATTCAGAGAAGTAAAGAGAGAGAATGAAAAACTCACAAAGGACCTAGAGGGATACAATAACAAACTAAAGGAAGAGATTGACAAACTCCAGAAAGAACGAGAGAGAGAAAAAAAACAAACACCTTAAGGAAGTAGAAACACTGAAAAAGGAAGCCAACCAATGAAGTAAGGAGCACCAAGAAGAGACTGGGAAACTCATAAAGGAAATGGATATATTAAGGAAATCACAGGATGAAATGAAAAAGGAAATAGAACACTTATCCAACCAGGAAGAAAGGAAAGGAAAAAGCCTCAGAAATAGAATGGAGGAAGCAGAACAAAGAATATCAGATCTGGAAGATAACACAGAGCAACTAAAAAACTCAAATAAAGATTATGAAAAATTTAAAAATACACAAAACTGGAACAACCAGGAAATATGGGACACTATGAAAAGATCAAACCTCCGCATCATAGGAATAGAGGAAGGAGAAGAATCTCAAGAGAATAGTATTGATCAGATCTTCAACAGAATAATAGATGAAAACTTCCCCAAACTAAAAGTAGACAAACCCATTCAAATACAAGAAGCACACAGGACTCCAAATAGACAAGATCAGAAAAGAAACTCCCCACGCCACATCATAGTCAAAATGCTAGATGCCCAAAACAAAGATAAAATTCTGAAGGCCACAAAAGAAAAACAAGTCACATACAAAGGGAAACCCATCAGAATTACAACTGACTTCTCGCCGCAAACCATGAAAGCAAGAAGAACATGGAGCAAAGCATTCCCAGTGTTAAAGGACTATGGATGCCAACCCAGAATACTTTACCCAGCAAAAATGTCAATTACAGTTGAAGGAGAGAGAAGAATCTTCCAAGACAAAAACAAGATGATAGAATACATGTCCGGAAAACCAACTCTCCAGAAAATGCTTGAAGCAATTCAAAGGGCAGAAGAGAGGAGCAACTATCCTCAAGCACCTAGGAAAAGAAACTAATAAAAATATAAACATAGGAGTAGAATCAGAGACTAAAAGTCCAAATGGATAATAAGGTGAAAGGAAAAAACATCCATCTTTCAATTATAACCTTAAATATTAATGGGCTGAACTCCCCAATCAAAAGGCATAGACTGGGAGAATGGATTAGGAAACAAAATCCATCTATATGCTGTCTGCAAGAAACCCATCTCAATTTCAAGGACAGACACCAACTTAAGGTGAAGGGATGGAAGAAAATATTCCAAGCAAATGGTACCAAAAAGAAAGCAGGTGTCGCTATCCTAATATCAGACAAAATAGACTTCAAAGCAAAAGAAATCAAAAGAGACAAAGAGGGCCATTATATCTTCATTAAAGGAACAATCGACGATGAAGATCTCACAATCATGAATATATATGCACCAAATGCCGGCGCACCAAACTTTGTAAAGACAACTCTTCAGGATCTCAAGGCTCAGATTAACCCCAGCACACTAATAGTAGGGGACTTCAATACCCCACTAAGTCCTTTAGACAGATCAACAGGACAAAGGATAAACAGAGAGACATCTGAACTGAATGATACAATACACCAAATGGACCTCACAGACATCTATCGAATATTCCACCCAAACACCAGAGAATACACTTTCTACTCAGCACCCCATGGAACATTCTCCAAAATAGATCATATACTGGGACACAGGGAAAAACTCAACAAATACAAAAAGATTGAAATAATCTCATGCATTCTTTCAGACCACAGTGCAATAAAACTCAATATCAACACCAGGATAAACCCTACAACCTACAAGAACACATGGAGACTAAACAACACTCTCCTGAATAATGAATGGGTCAAGGAAGAAATAAAGAAAGAAATAAAAACATTCCTGGAACTGAATGACAATGATAATACAACGCAGCAAAACCTATGGGACACTTTAAAAGCAGTCCTAAGAGGAAAGTTTATAGCTCTAAGTGCCTACATTAAAAAAACAGAAAGAGCACAAGTGAACGATCTAACACTCCAGCTAAAAGTACTTGAGAGACAACAACAAATGAACCCTAAACGCAGCAGACAAGAAGAAATAACAAAAATCAGAGCAGAGATCAATGAAATAGAAACAAAGAAAACCATACAAAAAATCAATGAATCCAAAAGCTGGTTCTTTGAGAGAATAAACAAGATAGACAGACCTCTAGCCCAGTTAACCAAAAGAAAGAAGGAACAACTCCAAATCAATAGAATCTGTGATGAAAAGGGAAATATCACAACAGATAATGAAAAGATCCAGACAATCATACGGAATTACTTTAAAAACCTATACTCTACCAAGTTTGAAAACCTAGAAGAAATGGATGAATATCTGAAATCTTGGGAATCACCAAAGCTCAACCAAGAAGAGATCGACAGCTTAAACAGACCAATAATATGTGAAGAAATTGAAGATGTAATAAGCAGCCTCCCAACCAAAAAATGCCCAGGCCCAGATGGTTTCACAGCAGAATTCTATAAAATATTTCAAAAAGACTTACAACCATTAATATTCAAGTTGTTTAGAAGGATACAAACGGAGGGAGTTCTCCCAGATTCCTTCTATGAAGCCAGCATCACTCTAATACCAAAACCAGGCAAAGATGCAACTAAAAAGGAGAACTATAGACCCATCTCCCTAATGAACACAGATGCCAAAATTCTAAATAGGATACTGGCAAATCGCATACAGACCCACATCAAGAAGATCATCCACCATGACCAAGTTGGATTCATACCAGAGATGCAGGGATGGTTCAACATACGAAAATCAATAAATATCATCAAGCATATAAACGGACTGAAAGACAAAAACCACACCATCATCTCAATTGACGCGGAAAAAGCCTTTGACAAAATCCAGCATCCGTTCATGTTTAAAGTCCTAGAGGGAATTGGATTGGAGGGATCATACCTTAATGTAATCAAAGCCATATACAGGAAACCCACAGCCAATATCATCCTAAATGGGGAAACGACAGAAGCATTCCCCTTAAGGGTAGGAACTCGGCAAGGTTGTCCCCTGTCACCACTCCTTTTCAACATAGTGCTTGAATCCCTTGCTAGGGCAATAAGGCAAGAAAAGGAAATTAAAGGAGTTCTAATAGGAAAAGAGGAAGTCAAGCTATCCCTTTTTGCTGATGATATGATTGTCTACTTAAGGGATGCTAAGAACTCCACCAGGAAACTCCTAGAAACGATTAGGAGCTTCAGTAAGGTGGCAGGATACAAAATAAACCTAGAAAAATCAGTAGCCTTTCTCTACACCAACAGTAGGCAGCTGAAGAAGGAATACAAGGAGACCTTCCCACTCACAATAGCCTCAAAAACAATAAAATACCTAGGAACAAACCTAACCAAAGATACCAAGGACCTCTACAACAAAAATTTTAAACCTCTGAAGAAGGAAATTGAAGAAGACATCAGGAGATGGACAAACCTCCCATGCTCATGGATTGGGAAAATAAATATAGTAAAAATGTCCATTCTACCTAAACTTGTATACAGATTTAATGCAATCCCAATCAAAATCCCCAAGAGCTTCTTCACATGTTTGGAAAAAAGAATCCTCAATTTCATTTGGAAAAACAAAAGACCCCGAATAGCCAAAGCAACTCTGGGCGAAAAGAGCAATACAGGGGGGATCGCTATACCAGACATCAAACTATACTACAGGGCTATAGTCATAAAAACAGCTTGGTACTGGCACAAAAACAGACCAGTTGACCAATGGAACAAAATTGAAGATCCAAACCTGAGCACATACAATTTCAGCCATCTCATATTTGATAAGGAGGCCAAGAAGACACATTGGAGGAAAGACAGCATCTTCAACAAGTGGTGTTGGCAAAACTGGATCACCACCTGTAGAAGAATGAAATTAAACCCCTACCTCTCACCCTGTACAAAAGTCAATTCCAAATGGATCAAAGACCTCAACGTGAAATCCAAAACTCTGGAGGTGATAGAAGAGAAACTTGGCAGCAGACTACAAGACGTAGGTGTAGGAAAAGACTTCTTAAATCAGACAGCAGCTGCACAAGAAATAAGGTCGTCAATTGACAAATGGGACCTCATTAAACTCAAAAGCTTCTGTACATCAAAGGAAACAATAAAGGAAGTGAAGAGAAAACCCACAGAATGGGAGGAAACCTTCACAGCAGATACATCTGACAAAGCATTAATCTCCAGAGTATACAAGCTACTCAAAAAACAAAGAAGAAAGAAAACAAATGAATCACTCAGAAGATGGAGCAAAGATCTGAACAGAGACTTCACAGAGGAGGAATTAGAGATGGCTGAGAAACACCTTAAGAAGTGTTCAACATCACTAATAATTAAGGAAATGCAAATTAAAACCACCTTAAGATACCACCTTACTCCAGTAAGACTGGCTAGGATCAAGAAAACAAATGATGCCAAGTGCTGGAGAGGGTGTGGGGAAAGGGGAACACTCATCCATTGCTGGTGGGAATGTAAACTTGTGCAGCCACTATGGAAAACAGTGTGGAGAACCCTTAGAAGACTCAAAATGATCCTGCCATTTGACCCAGTCATACCACTCCTGGGTATATACCCACAAGACTCATCTTACTGCAGAGATACATGCACAGCTATATTTATTGCCACTCTGTTCACAATAGCAAAAAACTGGAATCAACCCAAATGCCCCTCAACTGACGAGTGGATAGAGAAAATGTGGTACATGTACACAATGGAATTCTATGCAGCAGTAAAGAAAGACAACATCATGAACTTTGCAGGTAAATGGATGGAGCTTGAAGACATCATGTTAAGTGAAGTAACACAGTCCCAGAAAAACAAACGACAAATGGTATCTCTCATATGTGGACGCTAGTACCAATAACCCAGTTATAAATATTTCTTGTGGAGAGGGATGCATATTAAAAGAACAACAACAGAAAGATTGCATCAGAAGGCTGACTGAAATGGTGACTCGGGAGGGGTGGGAGGGGTGGGAGAGGGACACGGGTGTATATTCGATTGGTGCATGTTTAATTGACGTGAGTTCAACAAGTATCCAGTTTTGCCCAGACTCTGTCTACAGGATACATGGTGTTTTAGGACTTAGTAAAAGTAAATATGTGCATATTGGACAACATTGGTTTGAAGGCTGATAAAAACGGTAATGCATCTGAGTTAATTGGTGATATAAATTGCTCTTGTCCACATTAGCTTTAACTAAAATCTGTATAACAATTACTTTGGGATTGGTATAAACAAATGTTCTCTATAATTTTGCTGTCATATAGTATCACCTGGTAGCAATCTCTTTCACCTATAGGATGATTTAACTCAAAAATAAACTTTGTTTCCCAAGTTAATCACATACAGTAACCCAAAACAGCATGGGTGAACTTGATGAAATCTGTGCCTTGATTCCACCCTATAGGTATGTATAAAACAACTGCTTTTTTGAGACTCATGGGTCAAAAATAAAAACCTTAAATAAAAAAGGGGGATATAGATAGATATGAAAACTTTTTGTCAAAAAACCTTGCAACCCAAATCTTAAAACTAACTATGGGAAAGGATTTGTATGTTCCAACAGGCCAGAGTATCACCAACTTAATGGCTGAGAAAGAAAATGCAGCTTTGCAGTGAGTAGGATGTACCAGAAAGTGCCAGCAGAAGGATTGACTCCTCTGGGCATTGAAGGGAAGAAATGCCTCAGATTGCTGCAGACATCAGGCCCCTCTGTGGATCCTACTAGTAACAACTATTTTTAATGAATCCTAATGAAGCTTACCTTCTAGGTGCTGCAAAGGTTTTAATACAAGAGACTTTCTTAACCCCCCCCCATAGAATAAGGAGAAATATGATGATGATGAGGTCGTTCTCCAGCTGTAGATTGGAGCCAGCTGTTATAGAGGTATTCTCTTGTAAAATCAGTAAAACTGCCTTCTTTAATTGACTAATGGACATAGAAACTGTGAAAAGGATTATTCTCTATTCAGAACCAAATATAATGCTAAAGTCTCCTTAAGCTATGCACTTAAACAAAATATATTAATACAGGAGCTCTGACATCAACAATGGATTATTCTACCAAGGAGATGTTGGCCAGGGGATCCAAGCCCCCACAAATGGTAAAGGCTCCTTGCCTCCAAACTGGGATATCTGCAGGAAGAGAGGCGATAAGGCCCTGCTGTTGAAGACCTGATATAAACATGGGAAAGATGTATGGAGACCGCACTTGCAAGTATACAGATGGTCTCTGGGATGCCAGAGAGTGTTACCAAAGACCACTAAACCAATAAAGCAAATATAGGTCTCCTTGAGTCAAGCAAGACTCCTCCGTCAGCACCAGCTACACCTCATCTGCCTGGAAATACTGTGCAGCAGTGGCAGCCATATGTCTGTATATCCCAAATCTAATTGGCTATTAGCTCTCTCCTTGGAGGAATAACCCACGGCTGATGCCACAAGCTTACATCCTCTAATGGTTAGGAGATGTTATAAACCACACGAAGACCCTGCCATACTTAACAGAAGAAAATGTAATTCATGAATTAACATACCATCCAAACATCTGTGTCTATACCAAAGTAACCTACCATAACAATTAGTACTGTTTAAATACCCATATATCTAATTGCGTGTGCTTCATTAGTAGGATCAAAAGGCTATATATTATACTGTTTAAATACCTAAATATCTAATTGCATGTGCTTCATTAGTAGGATCGAAAGGTTATGCCTGGACAAGCTGGCAGCCCATGAAAGAAAACAGGCAGAATTGACTAGAGACCAAGACAACAGCTCCAGAAAAAGTAGACTGTCTTGCTTCTCATCCACCTGTGGTCCTTTTCTAAGCCTAGGGAACAATCTGTGGAAGAGGAGGCGTGGTAGAATTTAAGGGCTGCGATTGGGTTGAATGGTGAAACTACAACAATATAGACTGGACACTCATTTGATCAACTTGACTGAACATACAAGCCCCCCCCCCGCTTGATGGTGGGACCTATGAGCTGTGTGGGTTTGGGCACAAATGCTTGCAAATTGGTTTTACATGAAGGATGCTTGTACTCACAAATTATCACTTATTGTTAAAAAATGAAAACAAAACAAAAAAGCAGAGAAAGATGCAGAAAAGTTATGGCAGAATGCATGATCTGGGATGGGTAGGGGTGGGGTGGGTGGAAGGGAAGGGTATATAAGCCTAAACTGAATTGCAAAATGATGTATGAAATACACAAAGCATCAATTAAAAAAAAGAAATTTAATTATATTTTGGCTGTTTAATATAAATTTGTGTCTTGAGAAGGAAGGGCCACGTTCCAACTCAGAGGTAATGTTTTTACTGGTATCATAGCTGTTAACATTATAATATACTTAGAACACAAGTACACACATCCATACACATGTGTGCATTCACATACATACATATATAATAAAGATTTGTTAGGTTGACCTGTAAGAAAAGAAAGCCATATTGTTTTTATGTCCAATGAAAAACATGAAATTTTTATAATTTTTATAGGGTTATTTTTACATAATTAGAATAAATGTCCTAGTAATTCATGAAGCAGCTGAGATCCATATGCCACCTCTTAGGCCCATTTGCAATCACTTGCCTTCAATTAACTATACCTAAAGTTTACTATTCTTTCCTTATCCTATCCCTTCTGGTTAATTACTCCTAAACTCTACCTAAGCTATTTACAAATCTAAAGACTGAGGATTTCCAAAAGTAGAAAGGCCAAAGTTGTTTGTAATTTTGGAACAATCCATCTTGTCTTGCTATTAAGGACTTTGGAAGAATAATTATCCATAATCACAACAATAATCACAATACTTATAACCATTATTATTATTAATTATCAATAATTAGTATTAACCATTATTAGTCACAACAATCACTAATAGTTATTATGAATAATTGTCAATAATAGCTAACAATTTACCATTTGACTGAATTTTTATCAATTATTATTAATAATTATATTTAACAACAATAACTATAACCATTACAAATTACTAATAATAATTAACAACAACCTATCATTAAACTGAATATGCATACTATAAGCCCAATTAAAAATTGTTAACACTAAAGGGTATAAAACAAACATTTTTTATGAATTGAATCTATTTTTGTTTATAGTTAGCTAAATAGATTTAAACCTGTAGGATTATAATGAATTAAAAACAGGAACTCGCATTCACTCACACATACACAGAGCTTGAAGAAGGGCTTAAAGAAACATAAAGCAGTTTTATTCAAAAAATTTCTCATTTAAATTGAACCAAAATATCAATTTATGTTGTTAAAGAGACTTTTACCAATGGTCCTTGAAAAACAAAATTTATTGGAGCAAGTTTGTTGTTAGAACTTCAAGGCCTGTAAGTTCTCCTAGAAATCCATCTATCTTGTTTCCAAAGTGCTGAAATCAAAAGGATGTTACCTAAAATCAAAATTTAGTGGGCATGATTTAGATACCATGTGCTCAGTGGAGCAGCTGGTATGCATGCACAGCAGGCAGGCTTATGGTGCTAGGCCAGAGCTCAGACCACGTGTGATCTAGAATTCTGTGAGAAGAGATTTTTAAGGTGAAACACACTTAAAAGGAGCAAGATAAAATTAAATCAACCATATATCTAGGGTACCCAGGGGTTAAGTAAAAATATTACACTTTAAGTTAAACATGTTGAAATGGATTTGAATTACTGTTCGGTAAAATAAATCCCAACTTTGGATCTACAAATAGCCGGCAGGTTTTAGGTAAGAAGTTAGATTTAGAGAAAACCCATAAGAAGACAAGAGAGCAACACACTTTTATCTAAAAACAGATTTTGGATATAAAATTTAAGAGAAAAATGACCAATGCTTGAAATTATCTGGAAGAGACTGCTCTTGGGGGAGGGCGGTTGTTCGTGAAAGGCCTTAGTTTGCAACATAAAGAAGTGTGCTTCAGATCGAGCAGGGCTACCGGGAGAAAATCTACATATGAACAAGAATGGAACCGAACTTGAGGAACCTGCAGCAGGAGTCTTTCTTTGGGGGGATGGGATTTAAAACCAGAAAGTTTTTCAGACCTGTGGAATTATGAAAAGTTGTTTTAAGGCCAAACATAACTGCTAAGGCTGAATATTAAATTCAGCCTTGAGGTCACTGGCTTTTATAGCCTGCAGGAGTGACCATGCCAGGAGGCACATGCCTGGAAGGCACTGGGTGCTCCCTCTGAACCAAATCAGAGGCAGGCTCTCCATGTGTACAAAGCCACATGCCCTCAGACTGCTGACCCATTCACCGAAACCAGCAGGAAAGACAGCTCCACCACAACAGCTAGATATCAGGAGAGAGAGAAGAAAAAGGCAAGATTTAGGGGTATGCATACCTAAGTTGTGAAAGTTTCCTTCTGTCCCACGTTTGGACGCCATTTGTGGGGTCACTGCCAGGATTTGTGGTGGGACCCACTTAATCCTAGGACTACCCATGTGGAAAGCCCATGCAGGAAAGCATACCACATGTAGGCAGGCTGAGGTTTGAACGCAGAGAGAGATTTTATTCAAACATGTCCGCTTAAATATCCATTATGATTCAATTCGTCCCTATACCTCACCACATGGGTGTGGCCAGGGAGGTACCATTGGCCTAGATCCCACCCCATGGGTGTGGCCAGGGAGGTACCATCGGCTTAAAATCCAGCCCATCTAAGCTTTCCCACAACAGAAAAGTGTGCTGAATAAAGAAATAAGTACTGGGTACTCATTTGTACCACAAATTACTATTTGTTAGGAGAAGGACAGGGATGAATGGGTGTAACAGGAAATGAAAAATAGAGGTGGGTGTAAATTCACTTTCAGACTACCACTTCCAGATCTCTCATAGGAAAGGAGATGCAACTAATAGCCTAGATGTCTTTCAATGCATTAAAATCAAAGAGCAGGGGGCTGGAGAGATGGCCTAGTGGATAAGAGCTCTGACTGCTCTTGCAGAGGACCCAAGTTTGATCCCCAGCACCCACATAAAGGCTGAGAACAGTCTGTAACTCCAATTCCAGGAGAACTCCAGTTCCAGGGGAATCTGACGCCCTCTTCTGACCTCGGTGGCATTGCATGACACAGGTGCACAAACCTACATGCAGACAATACATTCATATAAATAAATAAATAAATAAATAAATAAATAAATAAATAAATAAATAAATAAATAAATAAAAGAGCAGCCTCTGCTCTCCTTGAGTCATTGGTAAGATTCGCCTCAACAGCAATTGCATAAGCCTGTAATTTGGCAGTTTCCAAGGCAACTGTGTATTTTCAAACAAATAATAAATGGGTCATGCCTTTGAAAAGAAAACTGAAGTGCGAAATGAAGAACAAAATTAAACCCAGAGAATGTTTCTTTCATTTTATCACGAAATTTAAAGTGGCAACCTATCATGTTAGCAGTGGAAGATAAACATTCAATTTTCTAGATTTTTCTTACCATGCAGTTTGTATTTTAAGACAATTTTAAGCTTCATATTATCTATCTAAAAAAAAATGCAGTTTATAGAATAGTAGTTAAATGAGTGCCATTTTATTTACTGTATACTACAATATATCGTTTTGTATACCTCTTTAATCATTTATTATATAAAGTAATACAAACCTAATACAAGTAATAAAATGCATTTAGATCCATGAATATTATATAATATATATTAAGCCACAAGTAGCACTCAGTCTTTTTTTCTAATTTTATACATAAATAATCTGGGAACTATGATTTTACATTCAAAGAATTATAGATCTGCTAACTAAAAAGGAAAACAGGCCGTGGTAGCACAAACTTGTAATCACAGCACCCATAAGACTAAATGAGGATTATTGCCATGAGTTTGAGGCCAACCTGGGCTACCTAGCAAGTACCAGGCCAGCCAGGCCAGCCAGGCCAGCCAGTGATACATGGTAAGATTTGCTCCCAACCTGTGTGGGTTTGGGCACAACTGCTTGCAAATTGGTTTTACATGAAGAATGCTTGTATTCATAAATTATTACTTATTGTTAAAAAATGAAAAAAAAATAAAAAAGTAATAGAAAAAAAAGATTTGCTCCCAATGATAAATAAAAAATATTGAAGAAATTAAAAGGTTGAATTTATAGAGACAATGGAGCCAAACTGGAAAAATTCCAAAGGTGAAATTTGAAACAATTTGACAACAAACTATGCAATGCACTAAGAAACTGTACTATAAAGTATGAAGTAAACCTCTTTGAAAGTAATACATATTTATATGCTAAATGTTTAAAAATTTAAAAAGCAAGCAACTAGCTAGGTTTCAAGGATCCAGTATTCTACATTTTCCATTCATATCCCATCTAGTAAACACTATAATCTTGTCAGATCATCACTTGGATCAAACAAAGATGCTCTGTATGTTTTTGAAAAAAATATATAACAGACTCCTTATCTCATGCAGAGCTAGTCAAAGCCAGATCTCACCTCTTGGTCCAGTTTAATCTTCCATTACCACAATATCACCCAATATGCAAACTACTAACTAAAGTCATTTTTCTCAGTCTAACAAGCATGATATCTGGTGTTTCACTGCACTGCTATTAACTCGGCCTAGAAGAATTTCTTCCCTTTAAGACTGGTTGTTGCAGCTTCAAGGTTTAGTTTGGTTACCTCCAATCTTTCCATAAAGATGCTTTCCTCATATTGTCTAGATGGAGTTCTTGCTTTTTTATTTTAATTTATGTTGTTATTTCTTCCTGTTCTCCCCATAACCTTGAATAGACCTTTTAAAATATTTTGAGCTTTTGTATATTTCATACAACAGTTCTTAATCGATTTTAGACCCCATCCTCTGCCCATGCCCCCCCATATCTCTGTCCACCAGACCTCCCTGTCACCAGATGAGTGGCCTTTACAGTGCCCAAAGGTGCTATGCAGATGGCTGAAGGAGAACTGCCCTCCACAATTCCGCTTAATGATGAACCCTGCATGCTGCATGCTCTTGGAGAAGTTTCTGCTGGTGCAATAGTGGCACATCTAATGCTTGTGCAGATGGCAAATTGTCATTTGGACCTAAAGCCCACTCCTAAGGGAGGAACACACATCTGGCACTGTAAGCCGAGCCAAGTCCCAACGGCTGGGGGAGTTATAGGAACCAGTGGGTAAGCTACTACAAGTGTTCCATTCCATGGCTGCAGTGCCACTAGGAAAGTACCACCCGAACATTTGTGTTTGCACCTGTAAGTTAGGTTGTTAGGAGAGTCAATAATTGTTTAGATGTTTGTGTTTCTTGCAATTTATGTTTTATTAGTAGGAATAAAAGAAACCCCTGACAGTCCCTTGAGAATGAAGGGTGAACAGACCTGAGCACTTGATTTATTACCAGGCATCCCATCTCTCCCCCACCCCAACACCCAGGGACATTCCTGGAGGAAGCTGGCAGAAAGTGTTGTAAGGGTAGATCAGAGGACAGGGTGGGTTGAAAGGTGGGGAGTGAAGGTTTTCTCATGCCCTAGAGCTCCCCACCTCTCTTAGGGAGGGGCGAGAGGTCCTCCAGCTAAGCAGAGAAAAGGGACAAGCACAGTTGAGGCAAGCTCATGGTGTTTGCATGGGCCTGGGGGCTCTCTCACCATATTGTGGGATGGGGGTGGGATGGGGGCAGAGATCATGGAGTCCATGCAGGGAATTCGGATTTACGTGGACATGGGGGAAAGGAAGCTGCTACTTGGTATGTAAGTTAAGGTTCATTTTGTAAGCAAGCCTGAGTAAAGTGGTTAGACTTCCCTGAAGTGTGGTTCAGAGTCTTTCTTGCAGGTATTTGGAACTCATGGGTTAGGGGAGGTGTGGGCACCTCCCAGGTGGAATCTTAATTACACACCTATACCATGGCAGTTTCCATTCTACCTGAAGATGCATGACTGTGATCTCCATCTTTTTCTGCTATGGCCTTCTTGTGTGCTTGTCTCCCTTTTGTAACTATATTTCTACTTTATAAGGTCACCAGTCCTATTATATTAGAAAGGACCATGGTTAGCTTCTTTTAATTTGGATACCTCTGTAAATGTGCTGTCTTTAACAAAAAGTTCACATTCTGAGCTAGTAAATGCTAGATCCCTATATGACCTTTTGAGGAGGATACAATTCAGACACACTGTGATTATGGCTATTGTACTCTATATATGAGAGGGTGAGAGTACAGGAACATTGGCATAGCTATTGGTACCACAAAGACTAGCTTAGTTTATTTCAAGATAATGAATTTCCAGCAGTTCCACTTATTCAAACAGAAAAATGTGCATTGTTTAGTATTTAAGATATTAGTACAACAATCATGGTGATACATGTTTTTTGTTTTGTTTTGTTTTGTTTTGTTGGTCTTTTTGAGACAGGGTCTCCCTGTAGTTCTGGCTGTCCTGGAACTCACTATGTAGACCAGGCTGTCCTTGAACTCAGAGATCTGTCTGCCTCTGCCTTCCAAGTGCTAGGATTAAAGCCATGTGCCACCACACCCAGCATGACACATATTTTTAATCCCAGCAGTTGAGAAGCAGAGGTAGATGGATCTCTGTGAGACTGAAGCCAGCTTGGACTACAACAATGAGTTCTAGGCCACCCTGGGCTACACAGAGACCCTGTCTCAAACAAAGGGAAAAAAGATATATCAATGTTTTGTAATCAGAGGATTTGTCTCTTTTCTGTTATCATGTATTTAAGAAATGTGGGTGTTTCTGAAGCCATAAACAACATCTGTCCCCTCTTCCCTTGGTCCTTATGACCAACCAAGGTATAAACTGGGCTTAGTTATGGAGCAATAGGTGAGTTTTATTATGGGAGTGTGAGTGCTCCCCTCCTAAAGCCGAGCCAGAAAGTTTCCGTCCAAGTGTGCATGGTGACTTCACCATAGCCACACAAAATGGTGAGACATCCTCCTCCCAATTCCCTCAGTTTATATACCTTAGGTAGGTTCCCCTCCCTTTCATGCTAATAAGGCCCACTGGTTGGTTGGGGGTATGGCTGGCTCTCCCTGACTCTCCTTTCTTGATGAGAGTAAGAGTCAACAAGCTTAGCTGTGATGATCCTAGGCAGCAGGTGCAACCAAGCTTGGGAACAGGTCGTAAAGAGGGCACAAGTGCACGACTGCTTTAGCACATCTTGGGGACACACTGCAGAGGGTGCAGATTCAATTTATTCTATACAACAAGCAGCTTATATAGACTTGGGAAAGACAGCCCTCATATTGAAAAACGTCACCTCCCAGTAGCCAATGCCAGACAACTACATCATCATGGGTCACCCCAGCTAATGAGGTGGACTCAAAAGGCTTGTATCTTTTACTCGAGATCCTAGAGTGTGCTAGCCAAGGAATGTTAGCTCACATGCCCAAGCTCAGCCATGCCCACAGTAAAGACTATAGAGAGTTTAAGTATACCATGCTTGGAGATAGAAGATAAGTAGGCTGGGCATGTAATTCCATGGGAAAAGTTACTTAGTATTCATGCAGCCCAAGATTTGATCCTCAGAGACAGACATAGCAAAAATGAGCTAAAAGAAAACAGAGAAAGGGGCGAAAAGGAGGAATAGAAGAAGAGGAAAAGAGGAAAAGAGGAGGAGGAGGAAGAGGAGGAGGAGGAGGAGGAGGAGGAGGAAAAAAAAATCTTATACCTCGATCACATTTACTAGGCTCCATTAAGGATTTCAGGATTAAGAATTTTTTTTATATAATTAGTTTCCTTTTGTAGTAGTGTATTAGTGATCATTCATGTAATTAATATGTGTTATTCCTTGACATTTCAACCTATATTTTTATTTCTTTAAAAACTCGTATAAAAAAAAAAAAAAAAAAAAAAGGGCAGGATAGTGGGCGGTGCCTTTAATCCTAAAAATCCCCTAGCACTTTGGGAGCCAAGGCAGGGTGAAGCTTTGTGAGTTCAAGGCCAGCCGGGGTCTACGAGTGAGTAAAGGACAGCTGGGGGCTACAGAGAGACCCTGTCTCGGAAAAGACCCAAAAAAAAAAAAAAAAAAAAAAAAACCTATGGTATTTGGGGCTGGAGAGATGGCCAAGCAGTTAAGAGCACTGACTGCTCTTGCAGAGGACCTTGATTCGATTCCCAGCACCCACGTGGCAGCTGAAAACTGCCTTTAAGCTGGGCGTAGTGGTTCACACCTTTAATCCTAGCACTTGGGAGGTAGAGGCAGGAGGATTTCTGTGAGTTCAAGGTCAGCCTGGTCTACAGAGTGAGTTCCAGGCCAGCTGGGGCTATAGGGAGACCCTGTCTCAAACAAACAAACAAACAAACAAAAAACCTATGGTATTTTTACTAAGTGAAGTGAAGCATAGCTGAAATCCCAGTACTTGTAGGCAAAGGTAGGAAGATTTCCAGTTCCAGACTAGCCTGAGCTACATAATGAAACTTCTTTCAGAAAACCAAGGTCTGGGGATGTAGCACAGTGGTAGAATGCATACTGAGAAAGTGCAAGCCCCTCAGATCACCCCCCCCCAAAAAGACAAAATGGAATTAGAATTTGTTTTGGCCACAGGTTTGTCAGTTCATTGCTATATTTCTGATGTGTATGATGTTTTATGCCATTATAATTTTTTAGGAAATCTAATCCCATAGGAATCTTATACAAGTATTCTACAAGCTTTGGTTCACATTAGCAGGACAAAGGATCTGAAAAGTGCTTTTAAAGAAAATTCCATGGTTTAACCATAGGGTTCAGCCATAGAACCAGTTTTTCCATAAAAGCTGTTATAATCTCAGTACTATTTCTCTATATTCCATGTATTAACCTATTATATAGCATCTTTACAAAAAATTATTTATTGAACATTCAAAATAAATTGTTTTATACCTTTCCTTCAATTTCAAATTAAAGTCCAAAATTTCCCTTAAATCGTGCTCGAAGTCCTTGAGTTAGAAGTATTTATTAACCTACTATAAGCTAAACCTCAAATATTATTACCATAGATTTTTGGAGCCAGATGGATGATAGATTCCAAATAGCTTTGTATTTTACTTTGTATTTAATTTGAAGAAACTGGGTCCTGGAGGGTTAAAACTCTTTACTCTCACAAGGGAGTCTTTAGAGGTTGAAGAGCTGAGCTCTTGGGAAAAAGAACAACAACAACAAAAACCAGTATTCTTCTATTGCTCACTTGTTTAATCCTTGCTTATTTATCCACTGATAAATAAAACTGACCCTGCTTTCATGAGGTAGCCTTGATATTTTGCATGACTTGAATTTAGAAGCATAAACAAGAGGAGTTTATGGAAGTCTCATTTCTAATGGACACTCATTATTATCCTTCAAATTAGTTTGCCTAATTAAAAACAAAAGCTTTGTAAGAATTTCGCAAATAAATTTGCAACTTTCAGAAGAAATGTTAGAAATTCAGCTCTAAAAAATTATAAATGTAAAGTAGAAGTAAGATTCTCCTAATTCTGATCTGGTTCTTTATTTTTTCTCCCAGCATGAAGCTACTCACAGCATGAAGCCATTAAGAGAACACAACAAATCATACTTATTAACTGATTCTCAGTAGTTCTGTGGTTTAAACAAAACTGTCTTCCTAAGGCACAGGCATTTCCATCTCTTAGGAATTCTGAACCTTTGAGACTTGTTTCCACTACTTTTTAAAAACATTTTATTTATTTATTTATTATGTGTATGAATATACTGTCTGCATGCAGGTTTGTGCACCCGTGTCGTGCAATGCCGCAGAGGTCAGAAGAGGGTGTCGGATTCCCCTGGAACTGGAGATAAAGATGGTTCTCTGCCGCCATGTGGGTCCTCTGCAAGAGTAGTCGGCGCTCTTAACCGTTAGGCCATCTCTCCAGCCCCAGTTTCCACTACTTTTAAAACATTATGCCCTACCATAATAACTTTGAAATTTTAGGAGATATGGTAACTTTAATCACATAAAAATTAAAATGGAAAACATATTCTACTCTTTCACTATAATATAAAATTACTTTTTTATTATGATCTCATTTTATTATTTAAAATGTTAGGTAATAATAGAGCATTTGGGAGTGGTCAAGGTCCAAAGGCATGTGCTTTACAGTGTCTTATTTCAATAAGGTAAGTATTTGTGCATCTATAAGGAGCCACTTTATTTCCCGGAAACATCTAATCTTTCAATAGGGAAATAACACACAACATATGCTATTTCAATAACATAAAAAATGTATAATAGAAGGCTAGTGTCTACAACCTCATTGTGAAAAACTAATGATGCAAAGTCAAATGGCAATAAAATACATAGAATAATGTATGTTTGCTGAAGAAGTAATATTAATCAAGCATTAAGGTCAGAAATCATATATGCAAATTAACACATTTTTTTAATCTTAAAGATTTTCTACTGTCCTCTGGCCCTCTTCATACCACCATCAGTGTTTGCTGTCCATATTCAATTCAATCTTCTCTACCAATTTTGGATCCACACAGAGGTAAGTGTGAGTTTGCGTATATGTGTATGTTTGTTAAAAATTTTATACCTAAACAGCCTGAAGCAATGTTCTGGAAATCCACTAGCAGCTGATTTATTGTGTAAGAAAAATCTTTCTCTGCCTTATTTAAGGAGAAACATCTGTTCATTTTTATTCCTTTTTTTCTGAATATATATTGCAAAGTTTATAAGAAGCAATGAAGCCAGTTGGTCTCAATTAAATAAAACGATTTTGAACTATTAAGTACCAAAACATATTAATACTTTATTCAGTACAGTATCTTCCTGCATTACAGTTCATCAAACATTGCTAACCAAGAGATGATGAAATCTATTTCACTTTAGGGATAGAAATTTATATATACCTTTACATGTTGAAATATATATTCTTGAAGATAATTTGAAAAAAGTTTAACATTTACAAAAACTAAGAAATTGGTTTGTTAGAAACCTTGCTTTATAGAGTAAGTTTTATTTAAAGGTGTTCAATGTTTTTTTTTTTCTCTAGAAAACTATGATCACATAGAATTTCTCAGTTCCAAGGGATTTCAATTGAATTCTTGCAAATAGATCATTTAGCAACTATTTGGTTTATGAACAATTTGCATTCATTTTGCTGTTAAAAATTAAAAAAAAATCACAGTTCCAAAAAATTCCTATGTGTACATGAGAATCCTTTTATGCATTTTTTTTTTGCAGTTCTTAGCCTCAGACTTTAATGGCTGTGCTATCCCTCCAGCCCCCTTTTACGCATTTTGAATTTATTGGAAGTCTTTTGAAGTTCCCATAGGGAGCAAGTTGATAAGTGTTGCGTTGAAGTGAACACTATCACAAATCACGGCTGCATGAGATTCCTAATCTTCTTATAGCAAAGCATCATTTAGTTAATCTATAGTATTTCATACCATTGAGTTGCTTGAAATAAAGACACTGTTACCCTAACTTTGGACATATGTGGATTATTGAAGACCTGTTATGAAATACTATTTGTTTTATGATACTTGACATACATCAAACAGTCCATACAACAACCAACTGAAAGAGTTGTTGAGGCCAGTTTTGACTCTAGAGGTCAAAGACCAAATTTGTTTAAATCAGGAGAAGGAGCTTTCTGATGATTTACATGGAAGGGTTAAAGGAGAATTACATTTTTATAGCAGCTCTGCCCTAGGTCCCACCATGTGTTGGGTTGTGTATTCGTCTAGATACAGAACAATGGGTCTAAAGTAACCTGTGCCCTTTACTGGTTCCCCATGCCAGGAGTTGAGTGCTGTCTCAAAAGGATAAAGGAAGAGGAAAAGCCTGTAGGGGGTTATTTCTTTGAAGATCAGCAGATCCAGGTGCTTGCAATTCCAGTCCAGTAGCAGTATATTGTATCCTGTCTTGTGTTTCCTTTACATCTTTTCAGGAACGTTACTAAATACAGCTACCACAGATAGGTGGCATGGGAGGCAAGCCCCATTCATTAATTTATGCTTTGCGTCTTTGAATTGTAAATTGTGTTTAGGCTAGTCACTCACTTCTGAGACTTTTCATAACTGTATTATTACTGAATTCATAGTACCATTTGTTTACAAATAAGAGAATTTTTCTGGAGAGAATCTCAAGAAATTCGTGGTGGCAGCTGTTTCTGGAGAGAGATGCTACTGCAATAGAGAACTGCAAGAATTAGATTTCATTTAAAAATATTTTCAGAATATGCTTGCTTTACTTTGTTGATTAAAAGCTAGCAGAGCCTAGCCAAATAATTATTATGGTAGGGTCACTTGCCCCCAAGGCCGAAGATTCGAATTAGATTCTCAGGATCCACATCTTGGAGGAAGAGAATTTACTACAGCAAGTTGTTCTCTGACCTCCACACATGCACCATGACACAAGTGTGTGTGCAACACACACAGGCACACACAAAACAAATAAATGCAATTTTAAAATATTTGCACACATAGTAAAAAGAAAAGCCGAAAATAATGGCTTTCATCTAGCAAATTATCCACATCATGACTATAAAGTATGTTAACCCCCCTAAGCTACTACTCACATGCATTAATACCCAGCATCATGGAAATGCTCTCTAGTTAATAAAACCATATGTGAGCTGCAGGCATGACAGTGTTGGCCAAAGGACCTGGTCTATTCTCAAATAGAAGTTTTCTTCTCTACCATCCCTAATGCTTGGTTCTTACAGAGGGGAAATGTGGCTTAAAGAGATACTTGTTTTTATGCAAGTGAAAAATCTTCCTTCAATTCAGTCCAGTTTGGATGGGAAGAGAATAAAAGTCTGAAAACATTCTCTGAAAGATTGTGTATAAGAGAAAAATAGGCCAATAGATGAAGTGAAGGTTTTTGTTTGTTTTACTGTAGACTTTTTTTTTTCAGAAAGAAACAAGAGAGTCTTAGTCCCATCTTCTTTTTGAAAGTTACAAAAATTTGGTCTGCTTTGAAAGTAGATTCTGTGGCTGAATTTTTATGTCTAAAGTTTGTTTGTTTACTGTTCATGTTCCTTGCGTGTTTGCAACACATATTCAGTTGGTGTGCTGTTTTCTTGCAAATGTATCAATGTAGTACAAGAATGGTATTACATGGTCTGTGTTTTCAATTTAATAGCTATGAAGTATCTTTTGTTTTATATGTATTAGGTGTTATTTGGGTTTTAGCTGCATTGGCACTGAACTGTATTAATAAGACATTGCTCACCCTAGATTAATCTTAAATCATACAATTACCCATAATCTACTATCATGCTCGAGAGGAGAAATGTTACAGAAAGATAATTTAATATTTTGGTATTAAAGACTTGAATCATGACTTTATTTCTATATTTTTAAATTTTTCTATTATAGATACATAGACTATATATATATTATATTAAAATTCTATATCTTCTGAATGTAAGTGCACCTGTTATCCAGTGCCCACAGAAATCAGAAGAGGGCATCGGATCTACTGAATCTGGAGGTACCAATGATTGCACTTAGAACTAAATCCAGGTCTTCTGCAAGAGCAATAAATTAGTGCTCTTAACTGCAGAGCATCTACCCAGCCCTAATTTCTATAATCTTAAACTAAAACTAGATGTAACACTATGAAAAATATATAATTTTATATATTGATATAGATATAACTCAAACCATATATTATATGCTAATATTGGTATTATAGTGTTTTATACACACATATCTATCTATATCTCCCTATCTATATCTACATATATCTATGTACTTTAAGTGTGCACAGTGCCTCTTGTAGACCACATCTCTGCTTCTATAGGAAAGGTAAAAGGGATAACTGGAAGATAAGTCTCAGAGTAAACTATTGACAGTAACTTTCCCTTATTAATATGAATAAAGAGCTATAAATTTCTGATGTTAGTTCCCTAATTACAAATAGTATTGAATGGTGTTTCTTGTATTGATTACACACTCGTGTGCTTGCTTTAATGGGACATCTGTTCAGGCTTTTCACATTTTTATGGAGTACTTTACCTGATTAATTTATTTTAATACTTTGTAAGTTCTAACTGAAAGTCTTTTATAACATATATATTTTATAGCACATATATTTAAAATACTACCTTATTTTTCTTATTACTTCCTTCACTGTGAATTCTACTAAAAATATTAAATTTTGGAGAATTTTAATTTGTTGTTTAGTTCCTTTATGTTTATCACCAACCCTTAAAAATTTCTCTTGGAATTTCTGTTGGCACTTTTATAGTTTTGTTTTTCCTTAGCCTTTTTGAGACAGAATCTTTCTGTAGTGTTAGCTGGCCTGGAACTCACTAGGTAAACCAGGCTGGCCTTGAACTCAGAGATCCACCTGCCTCTGCATCTGGAGGGCCTGGATTAAAGATGTGTACCACCACAAACTTTTACAGTTTTAACTGTTACCTTTACATCATGCTTGAATTCATTTAACTTGCATTTGTAGTATGTGACAAAGATCAAAATTCACTATTTCTATGGAGAAATCTACTCACCCCTGTACCATTTACTGTTGACAGAGTTTTGTCTATTGGATGGTCTCAGTACCTTTGTTAAGAAGAAACTGGCCATATACGGTAGAATTTATTTTAGAGCTACACTCACTTTCATTAATTTACTTGTATTCTTCTATACAGATTCTTTATCTGTTACTATAGTTTGTAGCATTTGTCTTGTTACAGTTTGTGAAATAATTTGAGTAAATTAGGTTAGTATTTTCTTTCTTTCACTTTTTAAATACTTTTTATATTTTTCATCACTTCTCAGTTCAATCCAGATTCATTTTCCCCTATCTGCCCCCACTCCTCCCAAGTTCATGCAGTCTGCCCTACATGCAGTCTGCCCTACATGCGGTCTGCCCTACATGCAGTCTGCCCTACATGCAGACTGCACGTATCTGCCCCCACTCCTCCCAAGTTCATGCAGTCTGCCCTACATGCAATCTGCCCTACATGCAGTCTGCCCTACGTGCAGACTGCACGTATCTGCCCCCACTCCTCCCAAGTTCATGCAGTCTGCCCTACATGCAATCTGCCCTACATGCAGTCTGCCATACGTGCAGTCTGCCATATGTGCAGTCTGCCAGGCAAAGACCAGAACTATTAACTTGGGAAATACTTCACCTTTTAATTTTTTTTATTGTTATTAAACTTTTTCCATATACCATACATCATTTCTCAATCAAATTTAGAGTCACTTCCCTTTCCATGTCCCCCACCTCAACTGAGTTCCTGCACTCTGCCATACATGTCTTCTATCTTTTTTTGAGTCTTTCCAGATTTTTTTCCAGTTCTTTTGTTGTTATTGTTCTCTCCAACTTGTATTGCTTATATATATGCATAATTATATACATACATAAATATATACATACACATATCACCTGAATTGGAGGATTTTCTTTTTCCTTTCTTCTTTCTTTCTTTTTTTTTTTTTTTTTTTTTTTT
>VZQC01001910.1:1157615-1198762 GCA_009823505.1 Rhizomys pruinosus
GGGGGAGGGGGGAGGGGGGGAGGGGAGGAGGAGGGTGGGAGCCCCTGGCTCCTTTCAGCTTTTCATTTACCAGTTCCATCCACTTGAGGACAAAATCGGTTCTTGCTAGACCAGGCTTCCTTTTCTGAAGCATGAGCAGACTTTCCTCTTTATAGACTGGACACTGGCTGAAGTCCCATTAGTGGCTTTCCAAGACCTCTCTGCACAGGAAGACTGGTGACCCACATTTGCAGGACATTTCAAGAGATGCCCCCATGTACAGTCCCCTAAGACCCAGATGACCTCTGAGGGCAAGGAATAAAGTTATCCCTTAGGTCCCTCAAGCAAATTGGTATGGGCTTTAAGTATGGTGATTAAGCACCCAGAAAGGCTAAGTTACACACCAGCCTGATACATCACACCTATATTATCTTCTGAAAACAAACTGTATGTTATTTCCATATATTTCTTGATTTACATTTTTCCATTTTAACTTTATATTACTGTAAAAGATGCATACATACCCACCATCATATACCAAAAATCCAAAGTCTGAAAATAAATGGTAGGTTAGTTCTAGAACCTGTCTAGGGATTCGCAATATAAGAGAATGGCTGTTTTCAGATCATGAAGAATATAACATTAATGTTTCTCAGTTTGCCTTACAACTAGGTACTTGGTCCTAGCATCCATAGATGAGGGATACCATTCATCGTTTGTTTTTCTGGAGCTGCATTACTTCACTTAACATAAAATCTTCTAGTTCCATCCATTTACCTGCAAAGTTCATGATGTCATCTTTCTTTACTGCTGCATAGAACTCCATTGTGTAGATGTACCACATTTTCTCTATCCACTCCTTGGTTGAGGGGCACTTGGGTTGGTTCCAGCTCTTTGCTATTGTGAAGATAGTTTCAATAAACATGGCTATACATGGTATCTCTGTGGTAGGATGAATCTTGTGGATATATACCCAGAAGTGGTATGGCTGGGTCAGGTATTAAACTCATTTTGAGTCTTTTAAGGGTTCTCCATACTCCTTTCCATAGTGGTTGTACAAGTTTTCATCCCCACAGTAGTGGATGAGTGTTCCCCTTTCCCCACAACCTCTCCAGCATTTGGTATCATTTGTTTTCTTGATCTTAGCCAGTCTTATCAGAGTAAGATGATATCTTAAAGTGGTTTTAATTTGCATTTCCTTAATTATTAGCAATGTTGAACACTTTTTAAGATGTTTCTCAGCTATCTCTATTTCCTCACTTGTGAAGTCTCTGTTCAGCTCTTTACTCCATCTTTTGGGTGAGTCATGGACAATGTTGAATAACACAGTTCTATCTCTTTCTCTTCTTTATTTATGTCTTTGGCTATTTTTCTTTACTTATTGCTCTGACAAGGAACTATAGAAGAAGATGAATGTAATGAGAAAGTGGTATAAGCATGGGCTTGTACCTATCTCTGTTTGTCTGTGTCTCTGTATCTTTGGCTGATGAGGATTGTTCTTGGGTGTTTTAAAAACTTTTTTATTTGTTTATGGGTGTGTATATGTGCCTGTTTATCTGTATAAGCACCACATACACACAGGTGCCCATGGAGGAGAGAAGAGGATGTTGGATCCCTTGGAACTGGAATTATAAGAACTTGTGAAGCACCTGATATGGGTTCTGGAAACTGAGCCTCTGCAAAAGCAACACATGCTCTTACCCAGCAAACCATTTCTCTAGCTCTGTTCTAGTATTATATATATATATATATATATATATATATATATAATACTATATATAATATATTATATATGTTATTTATATATTATATAAATATATATTTATATATAAATATATATAAATTATATATTATTTATATATATAATTATATATATAATATATAATATGTAATATGTAATATATAATATATAATATATAATATATAATATAATATATGTATAATAATATGTATAATATATATAATATTATATATATATATAATACTATGTGTCATAAATATATGTGTCTTAAGGAACCATAATTCTATAAGAGATTCTTAGAACCAGCTTTGGACAAAAAGCATTGCCTCCTCAAGTGGTCCTACAAAGTAACTAAAATCAGCATAAAATATGTTTCTACCTTAATTTTGTATCTCTTACCTTCTATGTGAATTAGCTTCTTCCTTAGCTCTATACATACATTAATCATTCAAGAAGTGTCTAAAAATTGATAATATCTTATCTAAACACAATAAAACATATTGTACGAAGTTCAGAAAAATTCAGTAAAGAAGAAAAAACTGGTAACATCTAATCTATCTCATTGATCAAGCCTGCCTGAATGTGCAGATATGAGTAACTATAGCATTTTTACTGTCAGTTCATAAAATGTCTAGAACCTTAGAAAGGCACTTGAAAGTCTCTGATGTTTTTGTAAAGCTACTTTAACCTGAGATCCCCCAAAAGAGTAGTTTCTCAGTTTCCCCAGCATGAACAATCATCTCACGGGAAGCAGATTGTGCCCTCAGTAGGTAAGGAGTTGCCTGAAGCTACCTGATGAAATCCAAATTGAAAAAGTGATTAAACAGCATTGTGCTTGCTCATACCCTCTGTCCTCTTTCTTTCTCTGCATACTTCTGGCTTTTGTCAGTAACAAAGATGGGCTGAAATATATAATCTCCATCTTCACCAAATAGAGATTTAGGTTAAAATTCTTTCCTGCCTTTTTAGTATCTTTTGTTTGCCTTCCTGGGGATAGGTGGGCAAGTGTTTGCTGATATGTTAGAATAGACCAAGTTTAGTTTTTGATCTAGGTTTTAATACCATATACTTCCTTTCTATCATTTTCTTAATATTCTTGTGTGCATTAATTATCCAAGTCTTATAAATCTCTAAATATGTTTATCATATGTAGACTTAACTAGTCCATTAATTGTCTTTTAAGAGACTCAAGAAAAACAAATAATTACTCTTGTACACTTCTCCAAATAGTCATCCCACAGTGTTTTGTTTCTCTCCCTTAACACAAGCATCTATGGAGTATCGTTTCCTTTTTTGTCTGAAGAAATTTCCCATCTTTGTTTACATAGGTGCATACCAATAAGTTTCTTCATGATGTTGTCTGTTATCAAGGTTTGGAGTGTACTTCTGGAGAGGTTCTCGGTTCTTGTGTCCCAGAACAAAGAATTGAGTGGAGGTATATGGATAATACCAAGTAGATGACAGAATTTATGAAGAAAGGATACACTGGGGCAGGCAAGACAGCTTCATGGTAAAGGCACCCACTGCTCTGCCCCATAACCTGAGTTTAACCCCTGAAATCCACATGGTGGAAGGAATGAACCAACTCCCTCACATTGTCCTCTATCCTCCACATACATGTTATAATAAGAATCCAACCCCCACAATTAATATATGAATAAATAAACAAAATAATTTTTAATAAAAAGAGGCTGGGACCTGTAACTTCAGCTCCAGGGGAAGTGCACATACCCATAAAACAGACACACACACATGAACACAATTAAAAATAAAATAGATATTTTAAAAAAGAAAGAAAGAAAGAATACATTTCCAAGAGAGGAAGCAAACAGGAGCAATTTGGAATGCTTAGCTGTCTAAACAGTGCTGGAGCAGAGAAGTCTGCATACTGCATTACAGATCCTGGGTTGGGGGCTCACTTGCATCATGCGGCCCTTCTTTGTATATGCTCTACTCTATGTAATCTTAAACATATCTTCATACATTGAATGTTTGATTGGCACTTTAAATCTCCGGAACAGTCTGCACTTTATTAATATGAAGAACGATAGGCCATATTCTAGCAGTCAAATGTGCCTCTGTGCCAGTGCAAAAAAACCTCTTTTTAGTGGACCTTAGGTGTAAGGTTCCCATCCTTCATTTTGCCACATCATTCTTCCCATATGCTAATTTTGCAAGGCTTCACTTAAGGCCTTCAGGACCTCACTTTCTTACTTCCCTGTCAAATTCATACTTTACAAAATGTATTTATCATTATTTTATGTGTATGAGTGTTTTGACTGCATATATGTAACTACACCATAATGCACATTGCCTGTAGAGGCCAGAAGTCATCAGATCCTGTAGAAATGAAATTAGGGAAGGTTGTTGGTCTCTATGCTGGCAACCAAACGTGGATCCTCTACAAGAGCAGCCAGTGAGCCATTTGCCAGTCCCTCATTCATTCAACTCAGGGTGCTGTTTTATTTTTTTAGCTGTATAATTATGCCTTCTTTATTAAGATAATAACATTTTACCAATCTTCTTAAAGCTTTTCATATAGAAATAATACCAAAATAATGTGTGATAGCCAATAAAAAAATGAAAGCATTGGTCAGAAAAATACAGCTAATTTCTGAAAAACACACTGGGATATGGGGCTATGAATAAAGGAAGCTTTTGTCCTTCGCTTTCAACTTTGAACACCCTCAGGGTTTACAAAACAGGAAAAAATGCTTTGTCATATATTGTTCTGAAATTCGTTACCATATAAACTGCATACCGTGTTCTTCAAATTTCAAGTATTGTGAAGGGCATGATTCAAACAGTAGCTGTCCTTCAAATATCTTGGTATATGAGTTCCCAAAGGATTTGATTTCTATTGTAAATACTTTAATGCTATGTACAAAGTGAATTAGTCCCTCTACCGTCTTCCAAGTACTCAATAATTATTAATTAAACTGTCACATGGTGAAAAACTTTAAAAATTGTAATTTGCCTACATGAACAGGTGGGTGTGGTCAGAAGTGGCAGCTGCGTTGGGCTCTGGCCCCTTTCCTGCTCATGGCTAACGAAGCACTGACCCCACTTGTTTGTTCCTCCTGAGTCTTCCACAGGGATATATTACACTTTTCCAATATGCAAAATTATCTTCCTTCTTTCTTTCTCTCATTTATATGACCTACTTGATTTTTGTTCTCCTTCAACTAGGAAACAAGACCCACCTAAAGAAAAATGAAGATCTCACTAATAGAAATACTCCCTCTACTTGCCAAGAATATGGTTGGCTTTTTACTACAAAGTTAATGAAAAGTAAAGCCTTTTTTTCCCTTTTTCCTAGCTATTTTGATGTCTGATTAGAGCTTGGCAAGTAGAAGGTGCTGTTTTACCCTTTATTTTTAAAGACTGTTGTTATGGGGATGTGAAGATGTTGCTCTGGCTTGTCCTCAGCTCCCCAGTTCTTTTGAGATCCGATGAAAGAATTCAGACGCACATGGTGTAGTAGTGGAGATAGGCAGAGTCTCTTATTATGTGAGGCATAATCAAGAGATGATAAGAGAGGCCACAGACCAGGGAGTAAATGTTTCTTAAAGTTATTGGAATAGACAGCTTTCCTGGAGACATTTTACCATCCAGATGATTGGCAGGGCCATTAAGATGAACTCTTAAGAAAGGGACAAGGGACAATGCACTTTATTCTTTACTAGAAAACTCTCAATGCGTAGTCATTTTATAATCTTCCTGTGAGTTTAAAACTTCCTTTCTATAACCAAGGCCAATGGTATAACTCAGATCTCATTCCTTTGAACAAAATTATATAAAGAGCCTATTAAAGTGAATTAAAGAAAATAAAATATAAAATATTTACTAAGAGTCTTTCCTTAATGTCTTAGTTACTTTTCTGCAGCTGTGATAGAAATGCTGTTCAAAACAATATACAGTAGGAAGTATTACTTTGATCTTACAGTTCCAGAGGAATCAGAGTCCATTATGGTAGAGAGAGATGGTGGCAGGAGGTGGCCAGATCAGGAAAAGGAGCCCTCATATTTTCCGGCAGGCACAAGAAGCAGAGAACAGCTGGGAATCTGGCAAGGCTGAAGTACATCAAAGCCCACCCCAGGGACATGTTTGCTCCAGAAGACCACATGTCCTGAAATTTCCCAAAACAGTGCCACGAATTGGGGATAGAATGTTCAAATTCTTGGTTCCTGTGGGGACACTCTCATTCAAACACCACATTCCACTTCCTGGCCTCCTTAGGCTCTTGACCATATAAAAAGCAAAATGCATTTAGGCCACTTTCAAAAATTTCCATTGTCTTTACCAATCTCAATACTATTCAAAGTCCAGAGTTCAAGGTCTCTTCTGAGACCCAAGGCAATCTCTCAACTGTAAGCCCGATAAATCAAAAGATAAATTACCTCCAACGTACAATGGAACTGAATATATTTTCCCATTGCAAAAGAAAGGAATGGAGGCATAGTGAGGAAAAAAGATGAAAACCCACTAGGGTAACAATTCTGCAGCTCCATGTACAAAAACTAGCACTTTATTTCCAAAGGGCTTAGGTAACTCAGCCTCTTCAGTTTTGCTGCTTACAACATACTACCCCTGTATGGAGCTCTCCTTGGCAGATGTCTCACAGCTGTAGCATCTCCAATGTCTTCTTGGGGTTTCCACTGCCATTCATGCTTGAGTTTCACAACTTTATGCAATGACCTTGTCAAGGTCTTCTTTGTGCAGGGTTGCCCCTGCTGCACACTGCCTGGCCCCAGTGATTCTCTGAAACCGTGGAGGAAGAACCAATGAGCAATTGCTTCACTCTTTTTTTTTTTAAACTTTTTAAATTTATTTTATTTTATTTTTTATGTGTATGAATTTACTGTCTGCATGTAGGTTTGTGCACCAGTGTCATGCAATGGTGCAGAGGTCAGAAGAGAGTGTCGGATTCCCCTGGAACTGGAATTAAAGATGATACTCAGCCACCGTGTGGGTGCTGGGGATCGAACCGGGATCCTCTGCAAGAGCATTCGGTGCTCTTAACCACTAGGCCATTTCTCCAGCCCCATTTCACTCTTGCATCTTTAATACCTTTAAAGCCAACACCATATGAACAACACTGCCAAGTTGGGCTGCTGGCCTGGCATTGACTCTGCCCCACTTCTTCCACTTTACCAGCAGCTCCTCTATGCTGTGGTTTTCAAGGGGTAGGAAACTGTACTAGTCACTTTTCTGTTGTGTGATAAAACCACCACGAGCAAGGGAACTTATAAAAGGAAGAGTTTATTTGAGCTTACAATTGACAGTTCCAGGAAATCAGAGTCCATTGTGGTGGGAAACATGGTGGCCAGGGCTGGAGCAGCAAGCCGAGGGTCACATCTCGAAATGAGCACAGGAAGCAGAGAGAGAGAGAGAAAGAGAGAGTCTGGGCACCACAAGGCTTGTTAAACTCACTAAGCTTGCCCCCAATAACATGCTTCCTCCATCACAGCCACACCTTCTAAGACCTCCAAGAACAGTGCCACCAACTGGAGACAAAATGTCTGAATACTTACAGCTGAGAGAGAGAGCAACTGGAGACTGGCAAGGCTTGTTAAACTCACTATCTGCATGTAGGTTTGTGCTACATGCAGATAGTGAGATATTGTGCCCCCAATAACGTACTTCCTCTAGCATGGCCACACCTTCTAAGACCTCCAAGAACAGTGCCACCAATTGGAGACAAATGTCTGAACACCCAAAGCCTATGGGGGACACTCATTCAAACCACCACATTCCACTCCCTGGCCCCCATAGGCTCCTGACCATATAAAATGCAAAATGCATTTAGTCCAACCTTAAAAGTCCCTATAGTCTTTACCAGTTTCAATGCCATTCGAAAATCTACAGTCCAAAGTCTCTTCTGAGACACAGACCAATCTCTTAACTGTAAGCTCCTGTAAAATCAAAAGACAAATTACAAACTCCCTACATACAGTGGAACTGAATACACATTCCCATTCCAAAAGGGAGGAATAGAGGCATAGTGAGGAAGTACTGGACCAAAACAAGACCGAAAACCAGCAGGGCAAATGCCAAGTCCAGTAGCTCTACATGCAACTTCTGGGACTTGACTTCCAAAGGGCTTAGATGGCTCAGCTCTTCCAGCTTTGCTTGCAACATACATCTCTTTCTTAGGCTGGTACCACTCCCTGTATGCAGCTCTCCTTGGCAAATATCTCACAGTTCTGGCATCTCAAATGTCTTCTTGGGGTCTCCGCTGCCAACCAGACTTCACATTCACAGCTTCACACAATGGCCATGGGGGCCTTCTTTATTCAGGGACAGAGTCCATTGTGGCAGGAAGCATGGTGGCCAGGGCTGGAGCAGCAAGCCTAGGGTCACATCTCGCAGTGAGCACAGGAAGCAGAGAGAGAGAGAGAGAGAGAGAGAGAGAGAGAGAGAGAGAGAGAGTCTGGACACCACAAGGCTTGTTAAACTCACTAAGCCTGCCCCCAATAACATACTTCCTCCAGCATGGCCACACCTTCTAAGACCTCCAAGAACAGTGCCACCAACTGGAGACAAAATGTCTGAATACTTAAAGCCTATGGGGGACACTCATTCAAACCACCACAGAAACCTATCTGGCATTTTCTTTTCACAAGTAGAAACATAGCTGGGTGTGGTCTTGTCCTGAAGGGGTGTACCTGAATAAAGAAGGCACTCTTTCCATTATATAAGTACAAATCTATAGGCATCTCCTTAATCACTCTAATTTCCCTATCTAGGAGAGCTACTCTTTCAGGACATACCTTGGCTCCAGATTTAGTCTTCCTAGTGCAATTTTGCAGTCCAAGCTGACCATTGTGTATTTCTTTCAGCCCCACTTGTTCTTTTTCACTGTAGATCTGCATAATATTGACCATTAATAGCCATGCCACTATTTCTACATTAGGCTGTCTTAAAATTTCTTCTGCCAAAGAAATTAGTGTATTACTTTTCAACTTAATCTCAGGCAAGCTTTTATTTTGGAGGCAGACTCCAGCCAGACTCTGTGCTAAAATATCACAATAGCTGCTTAAGTTCTTAGTTCCTCTGGAACTACATTGTTTCTCAGCACTACTTCCTTCCAGGCTTCTACTAGAATGGCCCATTAAGCTCTGCTTATAGCATTCAACTGCTTTTTCTAGTGCAAACTTCCAAAGTTTTCCCTTCTTTCAAAAATCCACATGGTCAGGTTCTTCTGATTGGTACCGACAACCTGTATTAGTAAGGGTTCTCTAAATGAACAGAATTGATAAAATGAATATGACAGATAGAAGATAGATAGACAGATAGATAGATTTTTTAACTTTTTAATTTTTATTGAGCGCACTTCATACAACATTTCTTAATCAAATTTAGACTCATTCCCCCATACATGCCCACCCCTCATGCCCCCCCTGCCCCCCCTACCAGAGCTCATACACATTAAGTCCTGTTTTGCATCATTTTCTCAGTCTTTTATAACCTTTTGGATACACAAGACTACTGTTTTGGTCAGTTATTTGAATAGGTTTTTCTCTCTATTTTTTTGTTCCCTTTGATTTTATATTATTCCAAAATATGCATATATGCACTCCACACATAAATTAAAACTACAAAAATCTGAAAATAAACTATAGAGTAATTCCAAAGCACATTAAGAGATTCACATTTTAACAGTAAAGTTGCATGCAGGTAAAAAGAAGTATAACTTTACATTCTCTTTTTTTTTAGAATATGAATATTAATATTCCTATATGATAGAACACACCATAGGATTACATAAGAATAAATTATGAATGGTTGTAGCATGTATCAATAAAGAGTGAAAATATTATTTTATAAAATATTTTTAACTGTTAAATATAATCTTTTTTTTAACCAAAGGATGTCATGTTTTCTCTAAGGAAGTGCTTGAAGGTTCCTCCTTGGCAAACCCAAACAACCATCAATCCTGCCTCCATGCTCCACACTGGGGTCCCTCCCCCCATGGTCACCCAAATGAGGTCCAGCAAGCATGTGTCTGTCTTGATCTTCCTGTACTGGCCTCCATGACATAGCCTGCGTAGTCCAACAATGGCAGTCTACATTCTGAAGAGGCTGAAATTCCAGTAGCCACTCACTCTACAAGCTGGATATTTTAGTAGTCCCATAGATAGATTTCTTAAATTAGCTTACAGGCTAGAATCCAAGTAGTCCAACAATGGCTGCACCACACTAGAGAAGCTGAGATTATAATAGTTCCTCAGTCCAGGAAGCTGGATGTCTCAGCAGTTCCAATCCAGCTCTGAAGTCCTAGAGGATTCCTGGAGATTTGCTAGTTTTCAACTCCAAAGAAGTTAGTGCTATTATTAGTGAAGGAACACCACCCCAATAAGATGAACTCACCAGTGAGAAAGAAGGCAACCAGGCAAAAGGTAAATGCTCCCTTCTGCCAAGACCTTTTTATATGGGCTGCCATTTGAAGGTAACACCCACATTTAGGGTGGGCCTTCCAGCTTCAAAGGGTCCAGTCAAGAAAGTCTCTCACATTTCAGTTAATTCCAGATCTAGTCAAGTTGACAACCAAGATTATTCTTAACATCATCCTTAATAAGCAATAAGGAAACCTTGATCTATCTCCCTTGCTTTTGTCTAATCTAGATTTCAAATGGATCCTTACATCTTTTTTTTTTAATTTTTTTAAAATTTATTTCTGTATGTGTTTGAATGTACTGTCTGCCTGCAGGTTTGTGCACCCGTGTCGTGCAATGCCGCGGAGGTCAGAAGAAGGTGTCGGATTCCCCTGGAACTGGAGTTCTCCTGGAATTGGAGTTTCAGACGGTTTTCAGCCGCCGTGTGGGTGCTGGGGATCGAACCCGCTCTGTAAGAGCGGTCCGCGCTCTTAACCGCTAGGCCATCTCTCCAGCCCCGGATCCTTACATCTTAAGAGGGGGCAATTGTGATACTTCTTTTCTTTTTTGTCTATTACTGATTTTTACTTGCAAAATTCTAGCTTAGCAGCAACACCAGGGGGAGGCTTAAAGCTGATTAGGATAGAGGTGACCATCTTCAGTGACTTTCAAGACTACAAATTTCTAACTAGGTACCACACAATATGTTGCTGGGAATAGAATTCTTAATATTTACCCATTGCTTTCTTGCAACATATAGAAAGTTTGTCCCGTCATTAAACTTGTATTGTTTTACATAGTACAAATGACATAATTGTAATTCTGTATGGAATGTGTCCCAGACATTCAAAGAAGAGCTAACACCAATATTCCTCAAATTGTTTCAAAGCCTTTTTCAAAGCAAGAATCTTAATACTCAAGCTAGAAAACAACACAGCAAAAAACTGAGAATTGTAGTCCAACCTGATAAATACAGACATAAAATTTCTCTGTAAAATGTTTACAAACTGAATTCAAGATCACATAAAAAGATCATTTACCATGATTAATTCAGCTTCATGTCACTGATGCAGAAAATGGTTTGACATACATAATTCAATAAATGTAATCTCTAACATAATTAGACTCGAAGACAGAAACCACATGATCATCTCATTAAATGTAGAAAAGGCCTTTACCAAAATTGAACATCCCTTCATGA
This sequence comes from Rhizomys pruinosus, assembly GCA_009823505.1. Taxonomy (NCBI): domain Eukaryota; kingdom Metazoa; phylum Chordata; class Mammalia; order Rodentia; family Spalacidae; genus Rhizomys; species Rhizomys pruinosus. The sequence continues at coordinate 1,168,915 of VZQC01001910.1, forward strand.
TAAAAGTCATGGAGAATGGATTTGATACAGGGGGCGTAGCTGAATAAAATGAAGTCAATGTAGAAGGCCATAGTCAACATAATGATAAATGAAAAAAAAACCTCAAAGCATTTCTATTAAACGCAACAAGACAGTGTGCCTGCTTTCTCCACTTCTGTTAAAGATAATTGTTCAAGTGTTACGTAGAGCAGTAAGATGAAGGAAAAATAAAAGGGAAACAAATAGTAAAGGAAGAAGTCAAAGTATAGTCATTTGCAGATGAAAGGATTCCATGGATAAAGGGCTCAAAAGACTCCACCAGAAGTCCGTTAAAGCTGATACACTCATTCAGCAAAGTAGCAGAATAAAAAAGTGGCACAAAAATAGATATCCTTCCTATATACCAATTACAAGCATGCCAAGAAGGAAATCAAGGAAACTATCATCTTCACAATAACCTCAAAATAAGTAGATAAAATAATGTAACTTGGAATTAAACTAAAAAAGGAAATGAAAGACTTGCGTAATGGTAATTTTGAGACACTGAAGAAAGAAACTGAAGAAAATGGAAAAGCCCCCCCCACTCAAGAATTGGCAGGATTATTATTATGAAAATGATAAACCTTACAAATGCAGCCTAAAGATTCTATGCAAGCCTCTGCAGAATCTCAATGCAATTTTTCAAAGAAATTGGAAAAAGAGATCTTAAAATTCATATGGAAACACAAAAGACCAAGGGTACCCAAAGTAATTCTGAACAATAAAAACAATGCCAGAGTTATATCATCCCTGGATTTCATGTTATACTACAGAGCTATAATATTAAAAAGAGCATTGCACAAGTATGAAAACAGACAGACTATGCCATGGAATAGGACTGAGCCACCCAGATACAAACCAATGTTCCTAAAGTCAGCTGATTTTTCACAAAGAGGCCAAAATTCTATGTTGGAGAAAAAACATTAGGTCCAACAAATGGTGCTGTTCAAACTGTATAGCTATATGCAGAAGATGAAAACAGATTTTTAGTTTTTATAAAATTTTTCTCTTTATGCTTGATTTTGATGTCTGACAATATGGTTTGTGATTTCTCTCATGTTAAACTTGGCTATGGTTTATAATGATGTGTTTTTAAACTCAAATTTGGAATATAAACCCGGGCATATTTCACAAAACACTATTTCCTTTTCTCTTGTCCTCTTCAAAGATTGCTTTATTTTTCCAAGTTAGTTAAGAACTGTAACGGTCAGTTTGGGTTTTGGTCCTTCTTTTTGTTATCTTTTTGAGAAAGGGACTCCCTGCAGCCCCTGCTGTCCTGGAACTCTCTATGTAAACCAGGCTGGCCTTGAATTCACAGAGATCTGAATGCCTCTGCCTCCAGAGGGCTGGGATTAAAGCCATGTGCCACCATGTCTGGCTGTAATAGTTTAGCCTCAAATGGGGAATGTTTATATTAGAATGGCTTGTGGGCATGTCTATATGGAATTATCTTGAGTAGACTAATCGACAGGGCTGTAGGTGGCAGTATCCCCTGGGCTTGGGGTACCGGGTTGTAGAAGAGTGGTAGAAGTGAGAAGCAGTGGAATGCATACATTCTTTTCTCTGTGCTCCTGATTAGGAATACACCATGACCAGTTCTCTTTAACTCCTGCTGCTCCAGCTTGCTTGTTATGGTGGACTGCAGTCTGAAAGTGTGAGCTGGAAGAAACTTTCTCCCCTAAATTACTACTTTGGGTATTTTATCTTAGCAACAGGAAATGAGACTCAGACAGCTACTCTTTCAAATGACTTTTGTTCTTTCTGAGATCAGATGGCCTCTTTTTCAAGTCTCTTGACCTTCTTACCTGCTTCCTCCAATATGCTTTGAGATTGTCAGTAGACTTCTCACCTTAGATGCTATTGTTACAGAACTCCAATTTGCTGATATGTAAGTGGTCATTTCTCTGCTGAGATTTTGTAACATTTTATTTTTTTTTTCTTTTCAGTCTTAATTACAAAAATCCTTTTAAAATCATTTCTACTTCCATAAGCTGGTTTTGATTTTCTTTTGGTGAGGATAACATTTGTCTTTTTCTTTGGATGTCAGTAATTTATTATTTTTTTTATTATGTGTCAGTCTCTATGGGGACCTCCCCTAGATGTTACAGATACTGTTACATTATTTCTTATTTTATACTTGGTGGTAGTGGAACAATTGTGCAACTTTTTGTAACTGTGACTTACACTTTATCAGATGTTTCCTTTGGCTCCATCTATAACCCATTAAGTATTCTTCATCCTTAGAAATCCTTAAATTGGACAAGAACCAGATTTGGGGTTGTTTGGTTAGTTTTGTGTTTTTGGTTTATTTAATGAAATGTCAGATGGCTTTCAGAAAGTGTATAACCCTTCCCACTTGGTAGGATTTGAACTCTAAATCCTCTCTTGCTCTCTTGCTAGCACCAGGCAATAGATGAAATCCCTAGTCAGAACTTGTCTCACTTTGCAGCTTCTTAACTTTTCATCAATTTCCTGAATAACTGACTCTACACAAGAATAATATATCAGCCAAGGCTGCATATTGTAGGAGATGTGTTTGCAGACAAGTAGTTCTCTTCCTGTGGTTCCTTTCTCTGTCAAATATTCCCTTTCTAGTCCAGTCACACTTACGACCCAAGCTCTGACTTTTGGCTCATAATCTACTAATATTGGCACTTGGTTTGAAATTTACTCCTTTTTTTTTTTTTTTTTTGCAAACAGGATATACCTTCGGGCAGCCATTCTAATAGATTGTTATTACTGAGCACTTAAGTCAATAAACCTGACACTTCAATTTTCCAGTATGCAGAAGATACTAGGAAACAGAAATTGTGAAGGGAAATGGATCCATTTCATTTACAGTTGGGCAAAATGATGTTGGGGGGTCGGAATCTTCCCTACCATGCTTATAATCATTTCATAAATTTGTATAAACCCAAAGGCAAAGGCTAGACTATATCTAATTTTAGATAGGAGGCAAGTGAACATATCCTTTACTTGTTTGCTGGAGGCAAGGGCTATTTTTAGATAGGAGACAACATATCCTTTACTTGTTTACTGGAGCGAAAGGAACCTGGCTCCAGGTTGCCTTAATAGACTCTGTTCCCTAAAACAGAGACACTATTTTATTTTTTCAAATCAAGCAGAAGTAAATGAGGTCTTAAAGATCTTCCACTTCTGAAGAGAAGAGATTCAGGGTTTCATAATTAAGCTGTCAACTTGACACACCAAGGAAGAAGGAATATCAGTTAGGAATCTCCTCCATCAGACTGGCCTGTGGGCATATTTATGAGCTATTTTCTTGATTGTTGAGTAATTTGGGCAGATGGTTTTCTTGATTGTTGAGTAATTTGGGCAGATGGTCCCAGGTTGTATAAAATAGTTAACTAAGCAATCCAGGGTGAAGGAAACTATAAGCAGCATGCCTCCATAGTCTCTGTTTCAGTTTCTGCCCCAGGTTCCTCCCTGGTTGCTTTTCATCATGGTATTTGTCACAGTAGTACAGAAAGCTAACTAGGACATAGGGGTGTGTAGTATGAAAGATTCCCACTTAGATTTTTCATGAAGCTTCCCTACAAATAATCAGTTCAGCTCTCAGGCCTCCTTAGGCCACTAGAATCCTTTTCAGGCCCAGTCCTATGTCCTGAGTTCTCTTTCCTGAGCCTTTCCATCGCCTCATCATCTCAGCTCTCAGGACTGCTTCGGTCGCTAGGATTCTTATTCACCCCAGGTCTGCAAGCTCACCAAGCCTAAACTATCAGCCACCCTGTTTACCTGGCAGCAACCCAGCCCACCCTGCTGATCCAGGCCTATAGGAAGTCAATCCTGGTACTTCAGTTAGAAATTCACAGCTATCTCTAGCTGAAATGAGACCACTTGTTATACCTCATTTGCACATCAACATAAAGTGGCCCCAAAACTAAACACCAAGCATAACTCAGCATTGTCATAATCTGACAAGTTGGAGAAACAGTGACCAAAGATAACAAACATTCAACAAAGATGATGTCACCTGCCCATACCAAGAAATACCACCACAGAAGTCCAGATGACTAGGATTCATTGAAAAAAATATAAACAACCAAGGTAATATGTCTCCTGCTGAAATTTGCACCCCATTATAAGGTTTACTGTAAATTGTAATTTAAGGTATATACAACAAGATAATGATTTCAAAAAAAGCAATTGTAAGTATGTTCAAGGAAATGAAAGATGATGAAATAAGATGATGAAATAAGATGATGAAAGTTGAATGAAATAACTAAACCAATTCAAAACATGAAATCAGAATTCAATAAAGACAGAATCTCTGAAGGAAACCTAAACTAAAATAAAACATGAAATGAAAATTTCAGACAATCAACACAAAATTTTCATGAAAAGGAAGAAAAAGGAAAGTGGAGGGAATGAAACATAGAATATCAGATCTTGAAGATAAGCTTGGGGAAATGGATAGCCCCCCAAAAGATAATATCAAATATAAACTAATGAAGGAATAAAATATGCAAGAGTGCTGGGACACTGTAAAAACAACAAATCTGTGAATCATGGTTATAGAAGGAGATGAATCCTTGGTCAAAGTCACAAAAAATATTTGTAATATAATCATAGGAAAAAATCTTCCCAAATACAAGAAAAAGATACCCCGAAAGACACAAGAGGCATAGCATTACTATGCCAACCTGAACCAATAGCCTAACTCTTAAGTTTTGTCTTTAAGAATGGGTGTGAACTCTTAAGACACTTTTCCCCCTAGAAACCTCTTGGAATCATCTGTCTCCTGGGACTGTGCTTATGTAACTGTCTAGTTAGAACTCTGTCTCTGGAACTGTGTTCCAAGTATGGTCCCATCCATAGTTTTATTTAAAATGATCTCTCAGTTGGGATAATAGAAGCTTGGCTCCATCTTTATCATAACAGACCATGTGGCCTTTTTATCCCTAGTTTTAGACTATCTCATTCACTCAAGGTCATGCATCATTCCCAATTCACTGTGTCAGATGGAGATGGGTGCATTAGCTTTCAGTACTTTGATATGTTAATTATCAGGCATACCCACATTCATTAATTAACTTCTCGGGTAGAGTACCAAACTGATGTCAAGGAAACAAGATCAGATGCCTAGGTCACAGGACACAGAACAAATGGTTTTGCTGGGGTTAATTAAAAGTCATTAGTCCAGATTCTTTCCTTTTACAAAAGTCATTCCCACAAAGAAGGATAGAGAACACCAAGTACAGAACACTGTCTTTTCTTTTTTTTTAATTTTTTTTATTAATTTTTATTTATTTCTGTATGTGTATGAATGTACTGTCTGCATGCAAGTCTGTGCACCCGTGTCGTGCAATGCCGCAGAGGTCAGAAGAGGGTCTCAGATTCCCCTGGAACTGGAGTTCTCCTGGAATTGGAGTTTCAGACGGTTCTCGGCCGCCATGTGGGTGCTGGGGATCGAACCCGGGTCCTCTGTAAGAGCGGTCGGTGCTCTTAACCGCTAGGCCATCTCTCCAGCCCCAGAACACTATCTTTTCTAACAACCCCCCCATGTCATATAATTCAAGACGTTACACACAGAGAACAAAGAAAAGATAGTGAAATCAGAAAGGTAAAGTCATGTATAAAGGCAAGCCCATCAAAATGACAGCTTAATTTTCAACGGAGTTTATAAAAGCCTGAAGGGCTTGGGCTCATTTCTTACAAGTTATAAAAGGAACATATTCCAGCCCAGCCCACTATACTCAGCAAATATCAGTTGTAACCAAAGGAAAAAAAAAAAAAACTTTCCATGATAAAACCAGAATTAAGGAATTTATGTCATAAAACTTCCTACCTATTCTACAGAGGATAATACTTCCCAGAATATTATGGCTTGAAGAGTTAAAACTGTCTCAAGAAACCACAAATAATAAATTATCCTAGCATAGTTAACCAAAGGAGGTCTATATAACAGGCATTCATTAACATTGGTCAATAAGAAACCTCACTTATAAAATTGTCTCAAGTCCCAGTGAAAAGTCACAGACTGATTGGATCAGAAAGGAGATCCTTTGATTCATTCCCTCCAAGAAACACATCTCACCATCAGTTATCCATAACATCTTCAGATAAAAGCATAGAAAAAACTATTCCAAGCAAACAACCAAGAAACAAGCAGGTGTGATATTCTAATATCTGCTCAAATAGACTTCCTACCAAACCTAGTCAGAAGAGAGAGGGAAGGTTACTTCATACTTATTATAGGAAAACTACACCAGGAAGATATTACAAGCCTAAACATAAAAATATAAAATACTCTATTAGATCTATTATCACACATTGAGTATAATACTATGAGTGACTTTAATATCCCACTTTCACCAATAGACAGATCAACCAAACAAAAGCTAAATAGAGAAACCCAGAAATTAAATGGTATCATAAGGGGCTGGAGAGATGGCCTAGCAGTTAAGAGCACTGACTGCTCTTGCAGAGGACCCAGGTTCGAGCTCCACCACCCACATGGCAGCTGAGAACCATCTTTAACTCCAGTTACAGGGGAATTCGACACCCTCTTCTGACCTCCGCGGCATTGCACGACATGGGTGCAGAAACCTACATGCAGACAGTACATTCATACACATGAATAAATAAATAAATAAAAACATAAAAAAATAAAATAAAAAACAAATGACATAATAAATCAAATGGACCTAACAGACATCTACAGAACATTCCACACGAACACCAAAGAATACACTTTCCTTTCAGCAGCCCATTGAACTTTCTCCAAATTCACTACACAGTAGGAAACAAACAAGTCTCCACAAATTCAGGAAATTGAAATAACATCCTGTATTCTATCTGACACAAAGGAATAAAGCTAGATATCAACAACAATAAAAATGAGAACTACACAAATTCATGAAAACTATACAACACTACTGAATGAATGTTGGATCAAGGAAGAAATCAAGAGAGAAATTTAAACGTTCTTAGAATTGAATTAAAATAAAAACATAACATCAAATTTTATGGGACATAATAATGGCCTTCCTAAGAAGATATATAGTCTTAAATTCCTACACCAATAATTTAAAATCTCATATAAATTATAAATAAGTTAATGATGCAAGAACAAAGAACACCTAAAAAGAGCATATAGGAATATATAAATAAATTTAAGGCTGAAATTAACAAGGTAGAAACAAGGAAAACAAAGAATCAAGCAATAAATAATTGGTTCTTTGAAAAGATTAACAAGTTTGACAAACTTTTAGCTGACTAACTGAAAGAAAGAGGAAGAAAACCCAAATTTAACTCCAGGTTGAAAAGGGAAACCTTACAACAGATCATGAGAAAATTCAGGAACCATAAGGGAACATTTAAAAATCTATATGCCACTAAATTGGAAAATCTGAAGGAAATGGATAAATTTCTAAATATGTATGGCCTACCAAAGTTAAAATAAAATGACATATATAAATTAAACAGACCCATAACAACCAATGAAGAAGATAGCTGTAGTAATTAAAACTATTTCAACTAACCACTCATCAGTTGAGGGGCATTTGGGTTGATTCCAGTTTTTTGCTATTGTGAACAGAGTGGCAATAAATATAGCTGTGCATGTATCTCTGCAGTAAGAGTAACATACCATCCAAACATCTGTGTCTATACCAAAGAAACCTACCATAACAATTAGTACTGTTTAAATACCTATATATCTAATTGTGTGTGCTTTATTAGTAGGATCGAAAGGCTATATATTATACTGTTTAATACCTAAATATCTAATTGCAGGTGATTCATTAGTAGGATCGAAAGGTTATGCTTGGACAAGCTGGCAGCCCATGAAAGAAAACAGCCAGAACTGACTAGAGACCAAGACATCAGCTCCAGAGAAAGTAGAGTGTTTTGCTTCTCATCCACCTGTGCCCCTTTTCTAAGCCTAGAGAACAATCTGCGGAAGAGGGGGCATGGTAGAATGTAAGGACTTCGATTGGGGTTAATGGTGAAACTACAACAATATAGACTGAACACTCATTTGATCAACTTGATTGAACATACAAGCCCCCCCTGGTGGATGGTGGGACCCATGAGCTGTGTGGGTTTGGGCACAACTGCTCGCAAATTGGTTTTACATGAAGGATGCTTGTACTCACAAATTATCACTTATTGTTAAAAAAAATGAAAACAAAACAAAACAAAAAAGCAGAGAAAGATGCAGAAAACTTACAGCAGAATGCATGATCTGGGATGGGTAGGGGTGGGGTGGGGGGAAGGGAAGGGGATATATGCCTGAACTGAATTGGAAAATGTTGTATGAAATACACAAAGCATCAATAAAAAAAACAAAACAAAACAAAACAAAAAAACTATTTCAACTAAAAGGAAGTCAGGACCAGTTGGACAGAGCACAGAATCCTGTCAAACCTTCAAAGAACTAATACCAATTTCCCTCAAGTTATTCCATAAACTAGAAAAAGAAGGAACACTCTCAAATCCTTTCCCTGAAGCCAGTATTACTCTGATACCAAAACCAGACAAAGACCCAACAAAAAAGAAACTTAAGGTCCCTTTTTGAACATAGATTCAAAAATCCTCAATAAAAGACTTGCTAATCAAATGCAAAAACACAGCAAAAAGATTATCTACCATGATCAAGTCAGCTTCATGCCACAGATGCAGGGATGGTTCAACATATGTAAATCAATAAATGTAATCTACCGTATTAACTGACTCAAGGATAGAAACTATATAATTAATTAGATACAGAAAAGGCCCTTGACAAAACATGCAGGTGGCATAGCTCAGCATAACAATGAAATAGAGAACAAGACCACAGCCAATATTGTCGTAAAAGGAGAGGAACTCAAAGCATTCTCATTAAAATCAGGAATAAGACAAGTATGTCCACTATCTCCAGTCCTGTTCAATATGGCCTTAGCCAGAGCAACAAGACAAAGGAAGAACATAAAGGTGATCCAAATTGGAAAGGAAGAAGTCAAAGTTTATTTGTATATTATATGATTCTATAAATAAAGACCCTAAAAGCTCTACCAGAAAACTCCTACAGGTGATAAACAAATTCAGCAAAGTAGCATTATCTAAAATTAATAAACAAATATCAACACCCTTCCTATATACTAACAACAAACATACCAAGGAAGAAATCATTGCAACTATCCCATTCAGAAAAACCTCAAAAAACACAAAATCTTGGAATAAATATAAACAAGGAGGTAAAGGCCTAAACATATGTGTTCTTCAGCATGATGTTTCTCCTTTCCCAGCTGTGAAACAGCAATGTGGTAAGAGTGCAAGGAAAATTCCACTGTGTGACATTCTGACCCACGGTTTTAGCTTATCATGCTGTAAGCCTATTCCCGGCACCTGGGAGGTATCCTGTAAAGGGGAAATGTTTCTTACAAAATCTTTTGTAGTTTTACCATTTACCCCAATCACAGCCCTTACATTCTACCACGCCCCCTCTTCCACAGATTGTTCCCTAGGCTTAGAAAAGGGGCACAGGTGGACGAGAAGCAAAACAGTCTACTTTCTCTGGAGCTGTTGTTTTGGCTGTTTCCTTTCATGGGTTGACAGTTTGTCCAGGAATAACCTTTCAATCTTACTAATGAAGCACAAGCGATTAGATATATAGGTATTTAAACAGTACTATTATGGTAGGTTACTTTGGCATAGACAGATGTTGGGATGGTGTGCTAATCCATGAATTACGTTTTTGTTTCTGTAAAAGATGACATGGTCTTACTGTGGCTTATAACATCTCCTAACCACTAGAGGATGTAAGTTTGTGGCATCATCCATGAGTTATTCCTCCAAGGAGAGAGCTAATAGCCAAATAGATTTGGGATATATAGACATATGGCTGCCACTGCTGCATAGTATTCCAAGCAGGTGAAGTGTAGCTGATGTTGACAGAGGAGTCTTGCTTGACTCAAGGAGACCAACATTTGCTTTATTGGTTCAGTGGCCTTTGGTAACACTCTCTGGTATTTCAGAGACCAACTGTACACTTGCAAGCGCAGTTTCAATACAACCTTCCCATGCTTACATCAGGTCTTCAACAGCAGAGTCTTATCGCCTCTCTTCTTACAGGTATCCCAGTTTACAGGCAAGAAACCTTTACCTTTTGGGGGGTGGGGGGCCTTGGATTCTCTGGCCAACATCTCCTTGGCAGAATAATCCATCGCTAATATCAGAGCTCTCCTGTATTAATATATTTTGCTTATATGCACAGCTTAAAGATACTTCAGTATTATATTTGGTTCTGAATAGAGAATAATCCTTTTCACAGTTCCTATGTCTATTAGTCAATTAAAGAAAGCAGTTTTACCAGTTTTATAAGAGATTACCTCTATAAAATTCAGCTCTAATTTACAGTTAGAGAATGACTTCATTACCACTATGTTTTTGTTTGTTCTATAAAAAAGAGGTAAGGAATTCTCTCATATTAAAACTGTGCAGCACCTAGAAGGTAAGGTTCATTAGGACTCACTATAAACATTTGTTACACATATGGTCCTCAGAGATGTTTGATGCCTGTAGCAGTCTGAGGATTTTCTTCCTTTTAGTGTTAAGATGGACCAACTTCTCTGCTGGTATTTCTTGGTACAACCTACATGATGGAATGCTGTATCTTTTCTTTCTCAGCTGTTAAGTTGGTGACTTTTTGACCTGTGGGAACATACAAATCTTTTCCCATACTTAGTTTTAAGATTAAATTGAAAGTTTTTGACAAAAAAGGTTTAATATATAACTGTATCCCCCCTTTTTTATTTTAGTTTTTTTTTTTTTTTTTGACCCATGAGTCTCAAAAAGGCAGTTGTAATACACATACCTATAGGCAGGAATCAAAGTGTAAATTTCATTAAATTTATCCAAGCTGATTGGGTGACTGTATGTTGTTAATTTGGGAAGCAAACTTAATTTCTTAAGTTAAATTATCCTACCTTTTGATATTGGCTAATATCAGTGATATTAGGCACCTCAGGAGAGTTCAGGTTCTTGTGATCCAGAACAAGTCAATTAACAGAGGCACAGGTATAGTAGCCAAGTGAAACTTTATTTAAAAAGTATACATTTGGGGGGGGTATTTTTTGAGACAGGGTCTCCCTTTATTCCCAACTGTCCTGGAGCTTGTTAAATAGACTAGGCTGGCCTTGAACTCACAGAGATCTGCCTGCCTCTGCCTCCCCTGTGCTGGGATTAAAGGTGTGCTACACCACGCTAGGCCAAGAATGTATACATTTCTACAGGGAAAAGAAGGTTGAAGCAGTGCCCCACTGCTGCTGGTTCCAGTTAGACATTTTCTTCTGAGAATATATTTATTTATGACACAGAAAAAGTTAAGAGCACTTAAAATATTGGAGAGTTTCAAGAGTGCTATGAGCAAAGTTTAAAAGCGTAAAGAAGGTGCAGTAGAATGGAATCAGTGTAACTAACAGAGACTACACTGTTACAGACTTTGGAAATGCAGAGACACATATAAAATTGTTATTCTTCAGCAGCAAAACAAGAGGGTTACAGTAACAGAGGAAGAAGTGAGGTGGTCTGACTTCTGGGGATGAAGCCAATTTTGATCATTGCCTCCTCCCACCTACCAGTTGCAGTTTTCATTGAAGACTGGGAATGTTTATTTGTTCTTCAAAATCTTATATTCTACTTAAGACATCATCGTGCATGAAGATTTATTTTTATTTTAAGGAACTATATTTTATCATACCTAACACAGAATATATCTATATCTATATCTATATATGCATGCTATGAATTTTAAGTCAGGAGTTCAGAGTAATATGCTTTGTTTATCTCATCCTACTATATAGCAGTTATTTTGACCTTTGTGTGGGAAGGAGATAAACTGAAATTAGTAAGTTAGCAAATCTTTTGTGTTAACAAGTTCAGTATTTATTTTGCAAAGAGATGACACCTGGGAGAAAGAGCTTAAATATTTTGTACACTGTGATTATAAACTTAAATACAAATGTGGGAAACACACTGTCAGCTATCTCAAGTGTTTCTAAAGATACATTACAGAAAACCAAGGCCATTTTCATGATGTAACTGTCTCATTTAATTTGGGCCCTCTGGGATTAAATCCTCTGTGTTCATTTGTTACGATGACTATCAATTTGGAAGTTTCCTGTGGTTTGGTTTTTTTCACTAAAAATAATCATAATCATAAAAGATATTATCTTTATGGGGACTTGAAGATAATGTTCCATGCTAGTAATCACAACAATTAGGAATTACCTTAAGCATTTTAGTAGGTATTACCTCACTAAATACTCTTAACAATACTATGGAATGGATAATAATAATATATTCAAATTAATATTTTCAAATTAATATATTGAGTGATTTGCTCTGGGTCAACCAATTAGCAAGTCAAAGTGAAGGTTCCCAATCCAGACTCTACTGTTTTCCTCCCCTTTTCTTCATTTTGCAGCTTCCCCCTTCCACGACATCTCTGATCTTAATATCATAAGAAAAATACTTGCCATATACAAAGCATACAATATGTACCAAGAAAAACCTTCTTACTTAGTTCCCAGAAATAATTTGATATACTAAAGGTACAATAAGCATTTATGAGAATAGTCAAGGAATGTGGTTGCATGCTACTTCACTGGTAGGTCTTTACTTTTAAGGTTATAGTTTGTAGCACATGCTGCAGAAAATTGCTCCAGAAATTCAATAGACAAATAATCAGAGAGGTGGAAACTTTATATTCATGAAACTGAGTGAGCCACATTACCTTATTTATCTTTTGAAGATAAATATATCAATATTTTGTGATTTATAAAAAGGTCATTACTGCTGTCTTCTGAAATGATTTTTTATTATTATTTCTCATCTGCCATGCTTCTCTATTAAACAAAATATTGATCTGGTTCCACCTTACTATACCATATGCTTAGCAAAGGAACTCAAGGACTGACTGGCTTGTAGCAGTTAAAAAAGCAAGGCCATCAGTCATTGCACAGCTCTCTTGTAATCCTGCCTATTCCAAGTTAGTGTGTTCCCTTGCTTCCCTATTGTCTCTCTTAAAATCTGGTCTATGTGCAGAGAATGGTCCTGCTGACATCCTTCATTGGTGTTCTTACTGAATAAAGTCCATGTTCCTGGCATTCTGGCTTCCTCCTGTACTCCTTTCAAATGCTTCTCCTCATCTCTCTTCTATTCTTTCCTATTCTGTGCAATTTAGCCAAACTGCATAGCAATGTTAATACGTATATTAAAATATAGAAGTGCATGAAAAATACCTTACAAAATCCACATGAATAATTGTAATGATGGCTAGAAACAGGAACTTACATAAAATGAAGTTGGTATCTAGTTTGCAAAAATAGGAATTGCAACCAATAATACACAGTATTTCCGTGTGGAGCACTAGCCTGTTTATTACATTGTAGCTTAAACTCTTTCAATACTTTTTGATTTCCTTTTCAATTTCCCAGATGCATTGCTGATCTAATCATTACAGCTTAGCATCTCTTCTTTTTAATATTTTCCATATGTTATTATTTTAAACATTCCTCCAGGACCATCTCCAGTTCACCCTTCTCAAGCAATTCCTTCCCTTATGTCCTAGTTAGCCATTGCTTGACACAGCCTAGAATCTGCTTAAAAATGAGTCTCAATCTGAGTATTTTTATTTTAAAAAAATTTGATTTATTACTTTAATTTTATGCATACAAATATATAGCCAGCATGTATGTAAGTGCACCTGTGTCATACAATGCCCACAGAGGTCAGAAGAAGGTGTCAGAGCCCATGGAACTGGAATTACAGACAATTGTTAGCCACTGTGTGGGTGCTGGGAACTGAACCCAAATCCTCTGCAAGAGCAGCCAGTGCTCCTAATTGCTGAGCCCTCTTTCCAGCCCCTTGAGTAATTTTCTTTATCAGGCATATCTGTAAGGAATTATCATGATTGATAATTGATGTAGGAGCCCAATGTAGTCAGTACCATTTCCTTTGTAGGTAGTCCTGGGCCACATGTGGAAGCTAGCTAAGTATGAGCCTTAGAAAGCCAGGTAGCCAGCCAAAAAGCAATGTTACATGGATCCTGCTGCCAGGTTCCCAAGTTGAGGCCCTACCCTGACTCCACTACATGATGGACTGTAACATTTAAAATGAGGTAAACTGGGGCTGGAGAGATGGCCTAGCGGTTAAGAGCGCCGACCGCTCTTACAGAGGACCCGGGTTCAATCCCCAACATCCACATGGCGGCTGAGAACCGTCTGTAACTCCAATTCCAGGAGAACTCCAGTTCCAGGGGAATCCGAGACCCTCTTCTGACCTCCGCGGCATTGCACGACACGGGTGCACAAACTTGCATGCAGACTGTACATTCATACACATACATAAATAAATAAAAATTAATAAAAAAATTTTTTTTAAATAAAATGAGGTAAATTCTTTTCTTCCCCTAAGTTCCTTTGGTTAAACTTCTATCACAACAACAGAAAGTAAAGTAGAACATTTGGGAAAAGTGAATCCCTGTATAGATCAGACCAGGTGTCCTTCTCTGCACTGAATACTTCACATGCATATTTGACCCTTGAAATCCATGACTTCTGTTAAGACTGGATTCAACTGCCACATATTTTTTAAAAGGTGTCCAAACTGGGGCTGGAGAGATGGCCTAGCGGTTAGGAGCGCCAACGCTCTTGCAGAGGACCCGGGTTCGATCCCCAGCACCCACATGGCGGCCGAGAACCGTCTGAAACTCCAATTCCAGGAGAACTCCAGTTCCAGGGGAATCCGACACCTTCTTCTGACCTCCGCGGCACTGCACGACACGGATGCACAAACTTGCATGCAGACAGTACATTCATACACATACAGAAATAAATAAAATTAATAAAAAAATTTTTAAAAAGGTGTCCAAACTGAACAATTTCAGACTGATTTTTGTCACTTCCCTGCATAATATACTATAATAGCTATTTTCATAATAACTCTTATCATGTGGTGGACACTGTACTCAGTCCACATGATTTAAAGTGGCCAAGTGGATACGATATATGCAAATACTATATCATTTTATGTACAGGACAGGAGAATGTGTGAATTTGAGTATTTAAAGGAGAACACCTTGAATAAATTCCCCATAGATACCCACATCATATAAGCTTATTATCTCCATTTCAAGTGAGGAACTCAAGTCAAGTGCTTAATGTTGTAGCTGGCTGCTGCTAGAGCTGCGATTCAAAGGCTGGTGTTCAGTTCTTTCTCCTGTCTCCCAAAGTCTAGGTCGCTGAGTCCGTTTCTCTCTCTGAGACCTGCTGTGTATGCCCATGTCATTTGCTCAGGAACTACTTCAACAAACAGTTATTTCTCTAGCTTGATGGTTAACAGAGCCTTCATTCCCACCTAAAACATTCACTTATACTCATTGATATTTCTTTCCCAAAAGCTCTTTAATTGTTCTAACTTTCCATGTTTTTCGTCTCATGTTATCATACACTGTTTCGGTTGTGGCACTACATAAATTTTTATACTATTATTGTTCTCTCCTTCATATTAAACATTTTTCTTGGGGAATTTCATACTGAATTCTGTATGTATGCTGTCTCCACCTCCCCCCCACCCCAACTCTCCATTGTCACTCCCTACTCCCTCTCAATTTCTTATTCTCTTCTTTTATTTTTACTGTTATGTACAAGTACATTTATAATGTACTAAGGTCATATAATGGTGCTCGTGTGTACATGTGTTTATCTCCAGAGAAAACTGACTCTCCCTCCCTCAACATCTATCAGTTGCCTGTAGCTCTTCATTTGGAGGTGGGCTCCTGTGTTAACTGATGATGTCACTGTGTGTGTCTCGTTAGGCAACCATACTGTGGAAATTTCATGAGTGCAGCTTCCTTAACCTGTCTACAATACAGTATCCAGCAGCAGGCTTCCTGGTCCTATGGCTCTGAGTCTTTTCACCCTCTTTACTGTGATGTTTCTAGAGCCTTACGTGTAAGGGTTGCATTGTAGATGTATTATTTGGGTGGAGGCACAGAGGGTCACTTATTCTGCATTTGGATTAATTGTGGAACTTTGTAGTAGTATCTACTGCAAAAAGAAGCTCATTTGATGACTGATGGGAACTAAATGTATCGGTGAATATAAAGATAAGTACTTAGAATAAAGTAACAAATTATATTGGTTTAGGAAAGTGGCAGCAGCAAGTTCTCTTCTAGGGGATCCAAAGCCCCTTGCATTCTGTGAGCATAATGTGCACATGAATTCACACACACACACACACGCGCGCACACACACACACACATATATAAATGAAAAAAAGACATTTGTATATCTTTTTTAAATTATTTTATTTTTTTATGTGTATGAATGTACTGTCTGCATGTAGGTCAGTGCACCAATGTTGTGCAATGCTGCGGACGGAGGTCAGAAGAAGGTGTTGGATTCCCCTGGGACTGGAATCGAAGACAGTTCTCAGATGCCATGTGGGTGCTGAGGATCGAACCCGGGTCCTCTGCAAGAGCAGTCAGCAGTCTTAACCACTAGGCTATCTCTCCAGCCCCAGTAAGACATTTTTAAATTACTCACACTATACTTATATGAGGCTCCTCTTGTCATATTTAGATGTATACTATTCTCTCTTTGATTCTCTCTCTCTCTCTCTCTCTCTCTCTCTCTCTCTCTCTCTCTCTCTCTCTCCCCTGAGATTAAACCCGAGCACATTTTATCTGTTGGAAGAATGTAGAGTCATTGAATTAATGGGGCAAGTAGCAGTGGAAGTTACATACCTGCTCAGCTGGCAAGGCCTGCATTCTGCAGCTAGTGGGAAGACTGCATGACCTCATTAACAGTTTCTGCAAGCTGAAGTCTCTCCAAGTTGGGCATGTGTGAGGAGAGGTGGTTGAAATGTGAGTTCAGCAATCCTGAGCCAAAAGAAGAAAGTTGAAAGGATTGTTGAGCCAGATTTCAAGCTATATTACAGAGCTATAGTAATCAAAACAGCATGGTACTGTCACAAAAATGGACACGTAGACTGATGGAACAAAATGGAAGACCCAACCATGAGTGCACATAATTGCAGCTATTTGATAGTTCACAAACATATCAAAAATACAAAGTAGAAGAAAGATAGTGCCTTGAGTGAGTAAATAATGCTGGGAGGACTACGTGTCTACATGCAGAAGAATGAAATTAGACCAATATCTATCATCCTCCACAAATATCAACTTCAAACAGAACAGGGATTTTAATGTGAAAACTGAAACAATGAAATTCTTCAATGAAAACTTAGACAGATATAGGTGCAAGAAAGGACTTATTAGACCAGACTCCATTCACTCAGGAATTAAGGCCAGCAATCCACAATGCTTCTGTAAAGCAAAGGAAATATTCAGTGCAGTAAAAAGGAAGCCCACAGAGAGGGAAAGAAATTGTTGTTATCCATAGATTTGGTAGAGGATTAATATTTAGAATATACAAAGAACTCAAAAAATAAGATTGAAGAAATAAATAACCTAACTGAAAAAAAGTGAACTCTGGGGACTAGAGAGGTAGCTCAGTGGTTAGGAACACAGGTAACTCTTCCAGAGGACCCAGGTTTGGTTTCCAGCAACCATATGGCAGCTAATAACTGTCCATAGCTGCAGTTCCATGAGATCTGGTGGCCTCTTTGGTGTCTGTAGGCTTTGAACACCTGCTGTGCACTTACATGCAGGCCAAACACTCATAGACATAAAATACATAGATGATAGATAGATAGACAGATAGATAGATAGATAATTTCAAAGAGCTCACAAAAGAAGAAGTAAAAATGACTAAGAAATAGTTTTAAATTTTTTGAACAACCTTAGTAATTAGGGAAATTAAAAATATGTGAACATTTCATCTTACCCTAGTCAGAGACCAAGAGAACAAATGACACCAAATCTACAAGGGTTGGGGAAAAGGAAAACCCTCATTCCCTGCTGCTGGGACTGTAAACTGCTTCAGCCACTATGGAAATCAGTATGGAGATTCTCAAAGACTAAAACTAGATCTACCACATGACCCACCTGCTACAGAGATCCTTGCTCAGGCTTGTTTATTGCCATTCTTTTTACAACAGATAAGAATGGAAACAACTTAGATGTCCATCAACCGATGAGTGTATAATGAAAATATGGCATGTGTTCAATGGAATTCTATGCAGCTGTAAAGAAAAATGAAATGATGAAATTTTCAGGTGAATTGATGAAGCTGGAAAATATCATACTGAGTGAGATAACTTAGACCAGGATAAACAAATGTACAATGTTTTGACTCATTTGTGAGTCCCAAGTCTATATCTTTCTTTTTTTTTTTTTTTTTTGGTCTTTTCGAGACAGGGTCTCCCTGTAGCCCCAACTGTCCTGGAACTCCCTCTGAAGACCAGGCTGGCCTTGAACTCACAAAGATCCGCTTGCCTCTGCCTCCCAAGTGCTAGGATTAAAGGCATGCGCCACTACTGCCCGGCTCCAACTCTATATCTTTAGCTGTCAGTATATATCCTGCAGTAACTACAGAAGCCAGGGGAGTAGAAATAGATCACAGGGGAATGGGGAGAGACACTCTACAGAAGGGAATAGTATGACACAGGCACGGTGAAGAGGGAAATGGGAAACTGGTGAGGATTTTAACTGGAGAGGGAAGAGGGACAATAACACAAGGGCAGAGGTAGAAGGGGAGAAAAAGAATACTAAGGATATCTGAAAACCCATAGGAAAGTGAGTAATCCCTGCATATTTAATGCACTGGTCACATTTGTTACATCTTGATAACAAACAACAATGGCAATTCTTCCTTCTTTTATATTTTTTTACATATGGTTATTTATTGGGAGGAAGGTACACCTACTACATTGCATGTGGAGGTCAGAAGACAGCTTTTGGGAATTGGTTGTCTCCTTCTATCACAAAGGTACCAGGGATTGGATTCAGGCATCAGGCTAGTCAGTAAGCAATTTCAACATTTCAGGACCTAACAATGGTAATTCTTAAAGGACTCTATTGCTATCATGATAAAACAAATAACTAAATCCATGACTAGATTTCCTTAGAGTGTGATCTGCTCATCCTTTTTATCCTATCCCACAGGTAAACCAATCCAACTAAAACACACTACTGTTCACATCCAGGTACAGCAGCTCCTTAAGCACTCTGTTTCCAGATTCTCTCTGTAATGTTCTTCTACCCTTCTTGGTGCAAGTCAATTATACTTGTACCTGAAATATATTCATCCCGTATCTACTTGCAAGTGTCAGTTTTCTAGAGTTATAATCAGATGGCTTTAAAGTTTAGGGAAATTTTTGTGGGGAAAAGCAAATTATATTTTAAAATATATGCTTTTGAGAAGTAATTCTTCTAACAAAATAAGAAGCTACCCATGTTCCAGTATAAGGCCTTATGCCCCTATACACATACAGGAAGAATGCAAAGGACTCAGGTTGTAAAAAGGAACATATGAAGTTGTGAGGGAAAAGTCATGTGAGACAAGGAGGAAATTCAAGGGAAGCGAATGGGGCAGGGTATGGTCAAACATATCACATTTAAGCATGAAATTCTCAAAAAAAATTAAATCGAGGCTTGACATTGTATGAAATAGACATTAGTCTTTATCAACATCTGTGAAACTTGATTCTTTAAACTGGCCAACCAAGAAAGACACAAAGTTCAATAAAAATGTTATAAAAAGAATTGTATGTTTGTGGTAATTTTTTTTTTTTTGTCTTTTCAAGACAGGGACTCCCTGTAGCCCCAGCTGTCCTGGAACTCACTCTGTAGACCAGGCTGGCCTTGAACTCACAAAGATCCGCCTGCCTCTGCCTCCCAAGTGCTAGGATTAAAGGTGTGCGCCACCACGCCCGGCTTATGTGGTAATTTTTTTTAACAATGTAGAGTAAAGGAGACACTGACAGTATCAGAAGCATGGTTTAGGCTTCATATCCAAGTAGCCTTTATGAGTGTCTGGTTTGTGACTAGCAGTTTTGGCTTAAAAAAATCACCATTGACAATAAAGGAACTTGTAGAGGTAAAAATAGAATCAATGAATGAAGCGATAGTGTTAAATTCAATATCTGTAGTGTGTGTGTGTGTGTGTGTGCGTGTGTGTCTGTGTGTGTCTGTGTGTCTGTGTGTTGGCAAGAGGCAGGAGGAAAAACAAGAAGAAAATGCTGAGAGCAAAGATTTGAATCAGAGAAGATACAGTGTTTAAAAGCAACAAATCCTAAGTGTCTCAGAAGAAGGAATGGGATTTAGAAAAGCTGTTTTGAGGGAGAAAGTTATGTCAATAGACACATGATACAGCAAAAGAATTTAATACGTATAGGTCCTCGTAGATTCAAACCTACCTACTGAGAATTTGTTTTATACTTTAAAGTATGTAATGCTGGACACATGTTTAGTATTCACACAATTGTCATGAGCATGGAAGGTCACACCTGAAGGTGAAAGTGTGATTAAACAGTCACAGTAGAGATTTAGAATCACTCAAAACTATGGCGCATGTATTAGAGGACAGGTTAGAAAACATTTTTTTAACATGGACCACTCAACTTCTCCATTTGTCAAGCATTCTCTTTTAACATAGCAGCATATTATTGATAATAATTGATTTCTTTTCTCACTAATAGACGAGCAAAAATATAAGACATTATTACTTGAGAATGAAGTTTTGTAGTGTTAAAGTAGTTATGGTAATGAATGCTTCCAGATTTCTTTTTGATGATTAAATTGATGTTAAAATAAGTCATTTAGAATCCATTTCTCCTTGAAGGAATATGTTTAACCATTTCTTGTATTTGTTTTACAAAAGTTAAAACAAATTTTAAAAATGCTAACTTGTTCAGCATTTGTCTTCTTATTGAGGAATAACATCATCAAAAGTGAAAAGATTCAGCCTTCCAGATAATTTATTATAAGACTTTAAAACCATTGTTTATTATATAAACATAGTCTAGTCCCAGTCTTTGTTCAAATCAAGGCTTTACCTCTTTAACCCTATGCTACGGATCCATGAGAAATGCACTCCCTCTGAAGCTCTGTATGATCCCAACAGTCTTGATTCCTAACGTTTGTTTTATTTCCAAACCATAAATGTTGTTTTTTCACTCCTTGGTGTGGAAATTCAGCTACCTCCATATTACATGCTTACTGAAGTAGAAAGCTGACTAATCATATAGGTAAACATTTGGTTATGAATAAATCAGCATTTGTCCAGTATTTCAAAGTGTGAAACCAGGCAATCACATATCCTAAGAGCTCTGCTTTCTCTTGCTTCCTGTAGAGAGATCAGGGGCTAATAATGGCCATCACCACCATCTGTTTAAATACTAGAGCATGTTGTCTTGAGTTAACACAGCAGAACTGGTGGAGAATACAATTAAGATTTTACTTTCACATTTCATTACCAGGTGCTCTACAACATAGACCTATCCATAAATGCTCAAATTGATTAAGCTCTGAAGGAAAACAATGAAAGTTAAAGATCAATTAATAAAAAACAAGAAATAATACTATTTTAATAGGTTGACCTTTGATGTTCATGAATTTTAACTATTTTTCTAAAAGTTTAAATGAGAATAGCTGTATATTGCTGATAGTTCAAGGATATTTCTATACATATTCCATAACATTTTATATTGTAACTCATTCATTTTTTAAATGTTTTTATTTATTATTTTATGTGTATGAGTATACTGTCTGCATGTAGGTAGGTGCACCCATGTAGTGCAATGCTGCAGAGATCAGAAGAGGGTGTCGGATTTCCCTGGAACTAGAGTTCTTAGCTTCCATGTGGGTGCTGGGAATCGAACCCAGGTCCTCTGTAAGAGCAGTCAGTGCTCTTAACTGCTGAGCCATCTCTCCAGCCCCCATTCAATCTTTAAGATATAATTAAATGACCATATTTTACATCATAATTCCCTTTGTTTTATCCAATGACTTTTTAACAGACCTTAGAACAGTCACCCAGTAATATTCAGGAAGTATAAAATGAATAAATGAAGCTCATGTAGATTATTCTGATTGCCTCTTTACACTGAAGAAGTTAATGAATAAAAACTTCTCTTTATCATGTAATGGTGCTGTTTATAAGTTGTACAACAGGCATGCATCTTTACTAGAGGGTATTTTCGACTTGAGATCTAGAAAAAAGAACGCAGTTCACTTCTTATTAGATAATTGTCATGCCAATTATGAATTCAAAATTACTATAAATTTAAATCTCTCGTGTGTAATAGCAATGTAATGAAGTATTAATTATTTCTATTGGTTCCAAGAGAAAGGAAAATTATTTGAAAAAGTGATTTTGTTAATGTTTTGTTTAGTAATAGCTTTAATATTCTATTGAAATTTACTCTGTTATAAATAAGCTTCTCTTAAGCTGTCTATGTAACTTTATTTCTTTTTACTTTTAAAAATCTATTATGTCCCTTAGAAACTTAAGAAATATATAATGTACGATTGCTAAAGACTTCTTGTTCTCTCAATTGGAAACACTGATATTTTTCAGGTAAAGTCAGGTGGTCAGAAAATGGAAAAGAATATAATTGGCTTATAATAGGCATTTAATTAGTGGATTTAATGCATATATTCATTTCAGAAAGACACAATAGGAAGTTTGTTAACCTTCATTTTTAATACATTTGGCACGAAGTGTGAATATGAGCTTGCAAAAGAAAGTTCAAAACCCTGGTGACATGGAAATCCTGTATTCTGTTTCTGTCTTTTCAATGAAACAGGAACCCACACAAACCTGGACTCTGGCCATGTGAGAATTGTTAAAGACATCCACCTGCTCATTAGCCCCAGAACTTACTTACCCCACTACAGTTCTTCACTGTGTAATTTTAAGGCTCCCCCCTTCACTTTAATTTTTGCTTTTAATTTTCATGTTCCAAATCACTTAATCAATGATTATGCTTGTCTTTACTTTCTTGACTTTAAACTCCAATGTTCTAGACTTACACCTGTGGCCTTGATAATGACACCCAGGCCCATCCCCTAAAGCACTGCTTCCCCAACTTCTAAATTAAAATGTCTGAACCATGTAGAATGTTCATCACCACTAAACTCACTTTTTCCTAGAGATCAATAGAACTTCCCCCAATTGTAGTAAATAAAATTATTTCCATGTGCCAAATATTAACAAGATGGAGCAAAACCACCACATAAAAAGGTATAAGAGAGCAAGAGGCAGGAAGGCACATTCAACTTCTAAATAGAATATTGTTGAGCAGTCACTCTATTTTAGTACAACCGTATATGTTGTAAGAAGCAGAAAAGGTAAGACATTCTCTTCACTGAACTCCCAACATAATATGGTAAATAAATGCACTTTGGATATAGAATAGGGAACACAAGAATTAATGGTGTCACAACATATTTCCTGAGAAAAGAAAACAAAATTCTCATTGGAAAAACTAGAGGAGTCATCTGTGAATGTGGCATTGATGTAGGTCTTTAGAAAGGGCAAGATTCCAAGAGGCCAAGAGGTAGAAAGGCCAAGTCATAGAGCAACAAGAAAGAACACTGGGAATTACTCTAATGAAACCACATAAGAAGCTTTGGACTCTGATGGTTTGGGACCTGTTGTGGTTTGAATGAGACATGTCCCCCATAACCTCACATATTTGGACCCCTGGTCTCCAGTTGCTGATGCTATTTCCACAAGTTTAGGAGGTGTGGCCTTGCTGAAGGAAGTATGTCACTAGGGAGTGAGGAACTTGGGGGTTTACCACCTTATCCTGCCTCCAGTTGCTCTGTCTGCTTCCTGTTTGCCACAGATCTCACCTCTCAGCCTTTGGTTTCAGATGCTATGCTTGTTGCTTGCTGCCCTGCCTCTCCACCTGATGGACACATATCTCTGGAACCATAAGGCAAAATGAGCTCTGCCATAACTTGCTTGGTCATGATGTCTTATCATAGAAATAGGAGAGCAAATAACACATGCTCTTACTCCGTTCTTTAAGAAGAGTCTCTCAGTTTACTTCATATTATTTTTGATGGAGAGGGTGCTATGGGTGAAGCTCAGTCAAACACTTGTGTACATAGCATGGGTGAGGCCGGAGATTGGATTGCCAGAATTCCACATTTTGAAAAGAATTAAAATATATTTTCATGAGGAGAAATAACATAGGAGGGTAATGATAGAATCATGTGGTCCTGTGTTCACTTTTAAAACCCTCTTCCCTACCACTTTCAGAGATTGTGAGTGAGAAATGAGAGGTGTGTTGCTCCAGAAAATTACCCAGAGCATTTCTGAAGCATAATGTTTGTTCCACAGAATAAATTATGGAGCTCAATATCACAAAATCTGCATTTTATTGCATGAATATTTATAATTTCTAGGTATACAAATAAAAATGGCTTAAATGGTCTATATTTAATGACTTCAAGAAATGGACAAAAAATAATTTAAGTTTTTAATTTTGAAATCTGGGGAAGAAATTAGCACCCAAGTTTTAATGATATGGAAATTAACAACACAATGTAAATAATAATGACAAAAGAAGTAATCACTACATTTATTTCTGTATAGGTATAGAATATTGGGTCTTAATTTTGGGAAAGGTTATCAGCATATTTTTAAAACAATGTTTCTTCTCTAGAAAAATTATCATAAAATTTGGCATACAACTGTTCTGAAGTCTTTCAACAGTTAGAATAAAAAAAATAATACAGAACTCAGTGCATTGCTTCAAAGACCCAAGAAGCCTCAGAGGTGCCAAAAATATGACAGGGAAGCTTAGATGCTGAGAATGTTGTAAATACTTGGAATCATTTTAACTGACTTATAGTTAAAGGGATTTATCTATTATTTCCCATTAATGTGCTTGAAAGCAATATGATAGAAAAACAGATTCTTAAGGTGAAGTTGGAAAGGTTTAAGGCTCATTTCAAATGCAAACTTTTGGAGTAGCAATTAAATCCCTTGGAATTTCACGTTTAAGGCCTTTTATGAAATAATACAGATCTATATTATATTTAAGACCCTTAAATGTTCTAAAGTCCTGTACTTTTCAAACAATGCATCTAGGTCTAATAAATTAAGAGGGTTAACTAACTTGCTCTAAAAATTTGAATAGGCCCAATTATTACCAGAGTAATTTCATGTTTGCAGGAAGTGAATCCAAACTAGATGTGGTTGAATTGCTAAATGGCTGAATTTGCAAAAGTGGGTGATAATTAAATCATTAAGCTCCACTCCTGTTAAGTATTAATGAATTCTCCATGACTTTGAATCAGAAGGGTTTTCTGCATGTGAAGTTCTCACTGGGCTGTGAATGATGACTCTTTTCCTTCTCTGAGATAGACTTTCCCAGCTCTAAGGTACCCATAGGCACTACCAGAAAATTTAACTGTGGTTGGCTGTGTTGTACTTGGCTTTTATCTTAAAAATAAAAATAAAAAGGAACTTTCAATATTGATATCACCATGTTTTAGGCTGGAGGAGCAAAAGACTTTCCCTGAGGAAAAGAGCTTGACATTAAAAAAACACAAGGCTTGGCCAAGACTCCAGTCATCTGAATGTACTCACCATTTGTGTGGCTTTAAATCTGGCTGTACACATGCCGAGACCCAGGCTCAGAAACGCATCTGGGGAGCAGAAGCTGGTCAGTGCAGGCCTCTCCAACCCCTTTGTTGTTTGTTTTGCAGCAAATGTTAGGCACCAAAGAAACAAATGGGTAAAATGGCTTTCTCCTTTCCATCTGGTTCTCTGCCAGAGATACAAACCTCGCAAAAGCATCAGATTTCAATATCCTGACTGCTGAGGAACCCACAGTCTTATTTTCTGTCCGCAACCATTCTTCTTTACAAACGGGTTCCCACTAGTATAGAATAAAGAAACATACTAAAGCACACAACTGCTTTTCAATTCCCAGTGGTTAATAATGTATTTGTAAGATAATGTTCTTGTGCTTATTTAAGAGGACTATATTCGGCCAAATAAGAGACATAGAGTCACAGAATTTTAAATTACTGAAATTATTTTAAAAATCACAGATAGTCTTCTTCTGCTCTGTTTGTAAAACGGAGATTGTTTAAAGCTCAAAATTCATTTCATGTGGTAATAACATTAAAATTGGTAGATAATGGGGGCTGGAGAGATGGCCTAGCGGTTAAGAGCGCTGACTGCTCTTGCAGAGGACCCAAGTTCGATCCCCAGCACCCACATGGGGGCTAAGAACTGTCTGTAACTCCAGTTCCAGGGGAATCCAACACCCTCTTCTGACCTCCGCGGCATTGCACGACACGGGTGCACAAACCTGCATGCAGACGGTACATTCATACACATATGAAAATAAATACACTGAGGGCAGGTCCAAAGCCTTCAACACCTGCAGCTCTCATATCTCTGCTGTTGCTGTCTTCTATGGTTCTACAGCATTCATGTACCTGCAGCCATCCTCAGTCAGCTCCATGGATCAAGGGAAGGTTTCGTCTGTGTTTTACACCATTGTTGTGCCCATGCTGAACCCTCTGATCTACAGTCTAAGGAATAAAGATGTCAAAGCTGCTCTAAATAAATTTCTTAAAAAAAAAAAGAAAAGAAATAAAATTTTTAAAAAATTAAAAATAATAAAAAAATAAAATTGGTAGATAAGACTCCCAGGGCAGGAGTTCAGACAAAGATAAAACAAAGGAAAAGAAAAAAGGAAGGGAGGAAGGAAGGAAGGAAGGAAGGAAGGAAGGAAGGAAGGAAGGAAGGAAGGAATTGGGGGAGGGAGGAGGGAGGGGACTGTAGTTCTGATGGTATTCATTCTTCAGTTATATAACTGTAAAAATCAAATAGATTTTCATACTCAATGATAATACCATCGTAACCCCCAAAATCCCATATTTCTGTCATCTAATTCCTTCATGGAGAGGAGAGAAGAGGTAGAGAAGGAGAGGAAGAGAGGGAAGGAGAGAGAAGAAACAAAGTGATCGTGGAAAACATGTAAATATAAATGAATATGCACTGTGTAATATTTCACATTCTATGGTGTGCAGACATTTCTGTCTATCTCACATAGAAAATGAGAAGCTGCATTATGGGAGTTAAGGATGGTCACACAGGCCTGTAGATAACGGGCTACAGGGCCAGGGTATGGGAACTTATGTTATGAAAAGTTCAAGATGCTATCTGTCAACAACATCACAGCTTGAACTTCAGGAAGACATGGGAGACCACAAGTTTAAAAAACTGTGTCCACTCTAACTGCTTATATCTATACAACAATTGGAAATTTTTAATCTTATAAATTGGAAAATAATAAAACAAAATAAAACTCCTCCATGTGGTAGAAAAAGTTTCCAGTAGAGAAAGTTTCCAGTAAGAAGTGTGTTTCTGGGACTGGGGAGATGGCTCAGTAATTAACAATCCATACTTCTCTTGCAGAAAACTCAAGTTGAGTGCACAGCACCGAGGCTGGGCGGCATACAGCCACCTGTAACCTTAGTTCAAGGAGATCCAGTGCCCCTTTCTGGCCTGCATGGGCACTGTACTCATTTACACAAACCCACAGACATATACATATATACATAATTTTAAAATAAAATATATAAATAGAAGTGTGTTTCTGAGCTGAACATTGATACTTTTAACTGCCTTAATGTAGATTACTATATATTGGTAAAATACAATTTCCTTTTGTTTTTTTATTTTTATTTATTATCTTTTATGTGTATGAGTGTACTGTCTACATGTAGGTTGGTGCACCCGTATCATGCAAAGCTGTGGAGGTCAGAAGAGGGTGTTGGATTCCCCTGGAACTGGAGTTAAAGATGGTTCTCAGCCACCATGTGGGTGCTAGGGAACAAACCCGGGTCCTCTGCAAGAGTATTTAGTAACATTTGTTTTCTTGATCCTTGCCAGCCTATCCGGGTGAGATAATATCTTAAAGTGGTTTTGATTTGCATTTCCTTAATTATTAGCTATGTTGAACACTTTTTAAGATGTTTCTCAGCAATCTCTATTTCCTTGCTTGTGAAGTCTCTGTTCAGCTCTTTACTCCATCTTTTGAGTGAGTCATTTATTTTCTTATTTCTTTGTTTTTTGAGTAGTTTATATATTCTGGAAATTAATGCTCTGTCAGAAAAAAATATAAATTCTCTTCTGCAAGTTTTTATCTCATTTTTATCAAGGAGTCAGAAAGGTCAAAAGAAAAGTATTTTGTTTATTTGTGCTGGACAGTTTTAGTGTCAGCTTGATACACCTGGACTGAGGGCCTCAAGTGGGGAGCTGTGACCATTGGACTGGCCTGTGGCCATGTATGTGGGGTATTTTCTTGATTGTTGAGTGATGTGGGTGGGCCCAGCCCACTATGGGTGGTGTTACCACCAGGCACATTGCTGTGTATTGTATAAGAAAGCAGGCTAGGCATGGACAAAGGGAGCAGGCTAGTAAGCAGCATTCTTCCACGGCCTGTGCTTCAGCTTCTGCCTCCAGGTTTCTGCCCCAAGTTCCTACCTTGAGCTCCCTCAGGGATGAACTGTGATCTGGGAGATATAAGATTAATAAACCATTTCCTCCCCAGGTTGGTATTGGTCAGAATGTTTTCACAGCATCTCAAAGGAAAGTAGAACATTATTCTTAATTCTATTAAGCATTAAAGATTTTGATTCACTTACATCATATTTTTTCTTTTTCCTTTTCATTGCCAAAAATTTTTGAAACAAAATTTAAATCTTTATTTGAAGGTAATTCTTTAAAATCCTCTGACTCTATTGATTTTGTCATTGGTTAGAGTTGAAAAAAAATTTATTTGGACTCTGATTAAAGTAAGATATTCTGTTATCTGCCAGGATGATGAGAAAATGAATAATGTAAATTAAGATTTCCCCAATTTTTCCAATAGTAATCACATAGCAGCTCTCTTACATGTGACTTGCAACAGCTTTTCATAAAACCTAAGTGTTTCTAATTACTTTCAGTATTTTCATACACTAGAATAGGTAATAGGCTATTCTTAATGAGAAATGCTAGAAAGATCATTAGGGACTTTGGGATCTAATTCTAAGTGTATAATTAAATACAATAAAATAATTAAAGGGTAAAATTCCCTTTAAATGTCTGACCTTGAATTATGCTTCCTCAGATGGATGGTCAGTGATACATCTATCAAGAGAGCAGGAATCTGTATGAACAAACAGACCACCTTAATGCAATAATATCTGCAATAATATCTACTATTAAAAGACTGGTTTCAGAACGACTGCAGAAAATGAATATAACACCCTGAGATAAATATTCGAAGACAGAGTTGGGGACAAACATAAAATAACACACAACCACAGGGAAGTGCATCTAATTGAGAGTACACTCAGAGAGAGGAACATTTGGAGTCCTAGGACATTATTTTGTAGCCCTATTACTCTTTCCCTTTTAAAGATGTGGACACTGAATCATGAGCAGCTTGAGATGCTTTCCTAGAATAACACTGCAAGGCATTTAGGGTCTGAACACTGAATTAAGTCAGGCCATCTCTTTATTGCCATACCACATTTCAGAACCGACATAGATCATCAACTTCTTTGCATGAATTCTGGGTGGTAGAAGGACTTTGAAGCTTGCTGTGTGGTGCACCCCATGTGAGTTTAATGTATTTCCCGTCATGCATGCAATGATAACTATGAATTTAAGTATTTCTTTTGCTTTGAATAGGTCATCAATAACCTTGGTCCTTTGGAACTCATTCTCAACACTCCTAGTCATCACAGGGTTCACCATGGTAAGGAAGTAGTTTTTATTCTTCCCTTTCTTCAGCATTTCATTAAAAATCACAGCATCATTTTTTGTTTACTTATGTAGTAAAACAATGCCTCACAAGTTCAGCACACACCATTTCTCCTTTTTTTTTTTTTTTTTTT